>VSWD01000002.1:12476572-12872273 GCA_033119305.1 Pinctada imbricata | reverse complement strand
GGGTAGCGGTTGGGTAAGATTTCTCAAAATTCAGGATTCGGGGTCCATATTTCATCCCCCCCTTCCCCAAATATGCATAAAATGGGCAAAACAACCTCTAATCCCCATAAACAAGATGCGAGGATCACGAATTTGTTATCAGAATGGCGCTATCTCCTTCCGTTTAGGCGTTTTTTTTCGATATAGGATTTAGCGGTAGGATCAGATTTCTCAAAATTCCGGATTCGGGGTCCATATTTCACCCCCCTTCCCCAAATATGCATAAAATGGGCAAAACAACTTCTAATCCCCATAAAGAATATGCGAGGATCACGAATTTGTTATCAGAATGGCGCTATCTCCTTCTGTTTAGGCGTTATTCTCGATATATGGGGTAGCGGTAGGGTAAGATTTCTCAAAATTCAGGATTCGGGGTCCATATTTCATCCCCCCTTCCCCAAATATGCATAAAATGGGCAAAACAACCTCTAATCCCCATAAACAAGATGCGAGGATCACGAATTTGTTATCACAATGGCGCTATCTCCTTCCGTTTAGGCGTTTTTTTTCGATATAGGGGGTAGCGGTAGGATCAGATTTCTCAAAATTCCGGATTCGGGGTCCATATTTCATCCCCCCTTCCCCAAATATGCATAAAATGGGCAAAACAACTTCTAATCCCCATAAAGAATATGCGAGGATCACGAATTTGTTATCAGAATGGCGTTATCTCCTTCCGTTTAGGCGTTATTTCCGATATATGGGGTAGCGGTAGGGTCAGATTTCTCAAAATCCAGGAATCGGGGTCCATATTTCATCCCCCCTTCCCCAAATATGCATAAAATGGGCAAAACAACCTCTTATCCCCATAAACAAGATGCGAGGATCACGAACTTGTTATCAGAATGGCGCTATCTTCTTCCGTTTAGGCGTTTTTTTCGATATATGGGGTAGCGGTAGGGTCAGATTTCTCAAAATTCCGGATTCGGGGTGCATATTTCATCCCCCCCTTCCCCAAATATGCATAAAATGGGCAAAACAACCTCTTATCCCCATAAACAAGATGCGAGGATCACGAACTTGTTATCAGAATGGCGCTATCTTCTTCCGTTTAGGCGTTTTTTTCGATATATGGGGTAGCGGTAGGGTCAGATTTCTCAAAATTCCGGATTCGGGTTGCATATTTCATCCCCCCCTTCCCCAAATATGCATAAAATGGGCAAAACAACCTCTTATCCCCATAAAATATATGCGAGGATCACGAATATGTTATCAGAATGACGCTATCTCCTTCCGTTTAGGCGTTATTTTCGATATATGGGATAGCGGTAGGGTCAGATTTCTCAAAATTCCGTATCGGGGTCCATATTTCATCCCCCCTTCCCCAAATATGCATAAAATGGGCAAAACAACCTCTAATCCCCATAAGCAAGATGCGAGGATCTCGAATTTGTTATCAGAATGGCGCTATCTCCTTCCGTTTAGGCGTTATTTTCGATATATGGGGTAGCGGTAGGGTAATTTTCTCAAAATTCCGTATTCGGGGTCCATATTTCATCCCCCCTTCCCCAAATATGCATAAAATGGGCAAAACAACCTCTAATCCCCATAAACAAGATGCGAGGATCACGAATATTGTTATCAGAATGGCGCTATCTTCTTACCGTTTAGGCGTTATTTACGATATATAGCCCCTAAATGTCAAAAATCCTGAAAATCCTGAAAAATCCGTATATTTCCGGTTTCATATTTTCTTTATTTGAAGTCCTTTTCCGCAATTGTTGGTATTAATCGGTTTATCGCATCAAGATCTTTCGATTGCTGTAAAAAATCAGACTTTAATAGCTTTATGAAAGGTATGGAGGCCCTGATGTATGAAAACCTACCGAAAGTGTCGCGGCTTCCGAAAATCCGGATTTTTCAGAATTCATAATTTCTTTATTTATGGTCCGATTTTAATAATTTTGGTGTCAATCGCTTTGTCTCGTAAAGATCTTTCGATACATATCAAGAAAACTCATTTATATGTCGAAATAAACGATATGGAAGCCCATAGATATCAAAATAAAAAAAAAAATCCGTAAATTTCCGGATTTTGCCGTTCTTGCCGGAAGAACCCCCTTATTTAAAGTGCAAATTTTTTATATCATGGAAAGTATCCAAAATCAGAAAAAATAGGATCCAACGTAAAGGATATAAATATGAAAAAAGGTTAAAGCACCACAACAAAGGCGATGTAAAATTTTACATTTTTAATACGACACGTGTTTCGGCTAGTATCAGGTTAGCCTCTTCAGATAATAATAATGTAACATTTGTATTAACATTGAATACAGTACAAGCAATGGTAAATACATTGATAAAAATCAGGATGCGTTAATAAGATTATCATGGAAAGTATATAGAAATACCTACAAGGTGACAAACCGGCCTTAAAATTCTGATGACTGGTTGCTGAGAAATAAGCGTCTAAAGTTGGTCATGTATGAACATCTACCGTCGCGGCTTCCGAAAATCCGGATTTTTCAGAATTCATAATTTCCTTATTTATGGTTCGATTTTAATAATTTTGGTGTCAATCGCTTTGTCTTGTAAAGATCTTTCGATTTATATCAAGAAAACTCATTTATATGTCGAAATAAACGATATGGAAGCCCATAGATATCAAAATAAAAAAAATCCGTAAATATCCGGATTTTGCCGTTCTTGCCGGAAGAACCCCATTATTCAAAGTGCAAATTTTTTATATCATGGAAAGTATATAGAAAGACCTACAAGATGACATATCGGCCTTAAAATTCTGATAACTGGTTGCTGAGAAATAAGCGTCTAAAGTTGGACATATTCAGGTCGGAACGGAATTTTTCGACTTTCCGTCACTTCCGGTGCCATAACTTCCGCAATTTTGGTCCGATTCCAAAATTTTTGCACCAGTGGATAGCTCTTGAATAGATCTTTCAGAAAATGGCTTTAAAACTCGTATCGGATAATAAATGTGGAAACGGTTGAATACCGCAAACCCATTTTTTTTTTTCGAAAATCGACTTCCGGTAGAAAAAGTGCGGCCTTTTTGAATTATGACGTCATAGGATGCGGCCTTACATGCATCCATAAACTATACTCTATGACACACATAGCCATACCCTGGCCCTTACGATATCTCCATAAATGGCTGAGATACAGCACTTTGAAGTTGGGCGATTTGGTAAAATCGAGGGATTTTTGCGGTTTCATGGCCTAAACCGGAAATGGGCCATAACTCGGGAACGGAGAATCGTAGAGCAATTTTTGCAGATTTGGACTCAGCGTGAAAAATTAGGTAAAAAAAGTTCTAGTCCCAACAAGACGAGGCTGTTAAGGGCCACCCTGCCACGCCCGTCGTCTAGTTCACCCTATGGATCCGTAGACTGCTAGCACTGCGTACAGTGCGCTGTGGACTTTTTCTAGCTTCTCGCCTTGGTCGGTTACATACAAGTGCGGTGAAATGGCCCTTAAAAGGGCTCTTGTATGCGACCCCCCGCCAACTGGCTCGACTCTTGGACTTTGGGGGGAATTTTGCCTGGTCCGTCTATCCGAAGATACTTACTCTAACACTTTCTTTATTTCAGATCCCTAGCGACATACCAGCGCTTCAGCGAACCAGAACGACAACAAAAGAAGTGTACTCTTAGTACGTAGAGTACATAGTACACCACCCCTGTGTTTTGTGTTTATTTCTTGCCCTATTAATGCACCAGAATGCATACCAAATTCAAGATAAACATAATTCCGCGCTCTAATAATGACAGTCGCGCGTCTCTTGATAATATTCAAGAAACCATGAAAAAGTTCGACGGCAGATCTTATAGCTACCGCTAACTTTAACGCGGACCAGGAGCCTATTTCCTCATAAATGAGCTCAAGGATGCTCACTTCTGGCTGTGCTTCCTGCAGCTCAGATTCTCTGAGACATATACCATATATTTGGTAGACAGTCCCCGCTACAAAGCGGTCGTGCTCAAAGGAGCAAACACTAAAGCTAAGGGGGACTGGCTACCAAACTACAAACTCACGGAAAAGTTAGCCGAGAAGCACACTAACGTCGTCTCCGCTCAACGTCTTTTTAACAAAGACAAAGGCCCACAGGGGCCGTCAAAGTTTCATTCCTAAAATTCTAGGCCTGGGCAACAGAACCAGGAGTGAAATTTATGTTCCATCCGCACCACGCTGCCATAAATACCATGGCTTCCATAGGTCTCATGCATGTAAGGCTACCGCGCCTGTCAAATGCCCGAAATGTGGTGGGGACCACGACGAGGCATTATGTCAAAACAGACATAACTGTGTGAACTGTGGTGGAGCCCACCACGCCTATTACCCGCAGTGCCCCCAGAACAAAAGGCACAAAGCCGCCCATTTGACTTCATTAACAGAGGGCATATCTTATGCTACTGCGGTCAAAAAGACGGCCGCCATTTCTTCAACCGTCCAACGGCCTCCTACTGCTCAGATTGTGAAAACAGTATCTGAAAACGTTACCGATAACGTAAACGCTAGTGAACCTAGGTACGAAGTTACAACTAATCATTACTGATGTGTTCAAAAAACTAATGCCAACCAAAACAGGCGTGGCCGACGTGGTCAAGGAGGCCGTCAATAAACACTTAAAACCTAAAGCTAAGGCTCAACCCCAGGTAAAGGTACCCGCCCCGGGCCCCGCCCCAGCGGCTGGTACCAGAGCAGGTCCCCGTACCTCCCGCTCAGCTAAAACCAAACGAGGCAACTCAGCCTCCCCCCTAAATATAGGAAAAAGATTAAATCACAATCTCCTAAAAAGGCTATTTTTAATTCTAAAGTTAGGCACCTATCAATGGTAGGTACGAGTGTAAGGAACCCGGTTACCCTTCCCGATAACTTCGACTCGATGTTGGAGTTATTAGAGACTGTTGAGGAGAGGGCCGCTTCCCCTCTCCCCGGTAGACGCGAGTCCCGATCGATCGGAACTTTTCGGCCATTTCCGTAAATCACTAAGTATTACATCTCAGTGCTTTCGCGGATTTTAATTTAAGTATAATGCAATGGAACGCCAGAAGCCTGATTGCAAACGTGCATCTTTTTCGCGCCCTGGTAGACGAGAAACAGCCGTCCGTCATATGCGTTCAGGAAACCCGTTTACTGCCGAAAAACACCGATATCAAAATTCCGGGCTATCAAATAGTTAGGCAGGACAGACACAGTGCCACTAGGGGTGGTGGCTTAGCTATATACATAGATAATAGAATTTCTTATGAAAAACTAACTTTAGCCTTTGAAACTGACAGTCTAGAAAAACAGGCTGTCAGAATAAACATCAAAAGGGTAAAGTAAATATATTTAACCTATACGCTCCACCTCTAAGTGTTATACAAGCCACTCATAAAATCGAAATTATCTTAAATAAATTCCCCAATAAAACCATAATAGTAGGGGATTGAAATAGTCACCACTCCCTTTTGGGTTCTAAATTAAACATACAGTCTGGTAAAAACATAGCAGAAATGTTATAAACTTCAATTTATTCAGTAATAAATAGAGGAGAAATAACTCGCATAGATGTAAACGTCTTCAAATTGAATAACATCATTTAAGAACAGATAAATTGGCAACGTGGACCAGACATGCACGTTTCGGGTACTTAACCCTCATCAGTGATCCTATATCTAAACAATGTAATATGCCAAAAAAGTATGGAAGTTACTATGTCGAAAAAGTGTACCGAAAGACGCAGCAGGATGGGTGGGATATGATGCTACAGGACCCACTTTTTAGAAATGTCTTTCAAGAAATTTTGATAACAGAAAATTTAGAATGTGTTGAAGAAACGATCAACCGAAATTGATCGAACTTGGCTACATGTGCCCTCGGGGACTCCTGGTCCACCAGCAGTGACACTCACCAAGTGGAATAAATGTAAACGTCTTCAAATTGAATAGCATCATTTAAGAACAGATAAATTGGCAACGTGGACCAGACATGCACGTTTCGGGTACTCAACCCTCATCAGTGATAATAGAACAGAGTCAGCAATTGACCTCATAGTCGATTTGAAAATTTCAGAACCTTGAAATGTCCTTTCCTATGAACTTTTTTTCATGATTCTTACTTATGGGATAGTACTGAACGATTCTAGCTTGGTTGCCACTCTGGCAACCTTGGGCAACTCTTTTTATCGGCGGAATTTCAAAATGGCCGCCAAATGCCTTCCACCAATAGATGGAATTAAATTCTTTCTTTAAATATTAAGTGTGGCACATCAAATGAGGGGTTTTGATGGTCAACAAATCCATTTCCGATGTCATTTTTACAATTTGAGTTCATTCAGGACTAAAAATTTAAGATGGCGGCCAAATTTCAACCTCATTATGGTACAATGTGAATATTTCAATAAAACGTTCGTGTAACACATTTTATTTGTAGTTGCAATGGTCCTAGAATATATTTACTTTGCTGTTTTGGTTGTTATCAGCTGACACATGCTTCTGGGACAACTCTGCTTATCGGGGGAAATTCAAAATGACCACCACATAGTATCCAACTACTGTGTACGATGTAATAACTACTTGATATATCAAGTGTAGCACGTCTAATCAGTGGTTTTAAGGGTCAAGAAATCCATATCTGGTGTCATTGTGTTTTTTAGTTCACTAAAGGCCAACCTCACTTCAATATTCACATTTCGTTACGAATAAATGTGGTGCATCTTATTTGTGATCCCAAAGGTGGTATAACCAATGTCTTTCATTTTGTCGATATGAGCTTACACATGCTCTTTTTACATAGATTGCACATTCTCAAACCGTAAAAGTGAGGATTTTTAAAAATATTTATATCAAGATAACACTTAATTGCAAATATTGTATGCTCTAAGAAAGGGTGATAAGAGTCGACCTGAAGAAATAATCTATATACATTTGTAATAGGGCTATGAGTTGTCAAAATGTCATGTCAAATACTTAAGTGATTGTCCTATTTGAAAGTCTGCAAAAGGAATTCATAGGAGCAAAGTTAAATCAGGATTGCTGCATGATCTCTATTCTTGGCATAGGTCATTTTCCCTGTCACTGTTCTTTTGACTTATGCTCTTGTTTTGTTCTAGATTCATTTCAAGCTGGTCACACTGACTACGTCTTACTCTTCAACCAAATAATCTCTGTGTTGTAAGAAAACATTTGGAATGAAACCCTGTTTAAGATACGATATAAAAACAACCTTCAAGCTATACGGAATACTGATTTTCAAGACAATTGCTTTCAAGATTTCACACACTTGAGTTGTACATGCCAAAAACATACGTAGTACCATTTCATCTTTCCACAGTTGAAGACTCCTAGCTCGGATTCAATTTAGAATCACTATAGAGAAAAACGGAGGGAATCTCCAACCAGACGTAAAGATGATCCTTAGATGTAATTTTAGCAGAAGAAATTTTGAAAGGCCTGATCATTTACGACTTTAACCGGCCTTAAGAAGAAAAAGGAGAGTGCTAACCCTGTTACTATTGAGAAGCCTTCTCTACATAGAAGAATACATTCTATGCACTAGACATGCATGGTTAGGACAATATATGATAAATTGTTTTGCCACACTTGAAGACATTCTTTTACAAAGTTCCATTTTAAGTATAAATAGGATAAAGATGCAAGGTTCAGAATTCCATTGCAAAATGGTACATGTCATCGTTATACATAAATATAGTAGATAGCTCAACTCAAAATAAATTACAACGACTGTTGTAAAGGAAACACCAAACACTTTCTATTGCATTCTTGCCGATTGGATAAAAGCTAATACAGACCAAGAAAGAAATGGCCAAAAGAGCCAAAACAGCCAAGTAACCTCGAGTTTACTTGCTTACTCTTGAATACCCTGCGTCAAACAAACTAGTCTTATATCAACATGATCAATAGCGAAACTTTATTTTTGTCTTTTGAGTGCCATTTTAATCAAATAAAGGACATGTTTATCTTTACATTACATTTTGACGAATCTTAGTCGAAGTTAAGTTAAAAGTTAAAGTTGAAACCATCCAATCTTATATGCCACTCTTACTCATTTTTCATGATATAGTAAATCTTATAAAATACTAGCTTGTGATATTTCTTATTAGAAAAATACAATATTCATACATTGTTTTATTATGTTAACTTATTGTTTCTTTTCTATTATTCATAGTTCCCAACTATAAGGTGGAAATCTTGAAATAAGCATGTATGAGCTCAAGTCGTAGCAAGATCCATGCGAGGGAATACTACGACTATCAAATTACTAATACGATGAGTTGTCCTTCCTTTTTCTTAAGAAAATAAATTAAAATAAATGTTCTTGCATTGAAGCCGAAATTTGGCTGCCATTTGGAGTTTTCAGTCTTAAATAAACCCATATTCAAATAATGACACAAGATATGGATTTTGAGGCCCTTGAAACCACTTAATAGATGTACCACACTTGATATATTAAGTTTTTTCTCAGTGATAGGGGACTATTTGGAGGCCATTTTGAGTTTTCCCCGATGAAAAAAAGTTATCCCACAAGTATATGTGAACTGGAAACAACCAAAACAGCAAAATAAATGTTTTGAAGGATCATTGCAACTACAAATAAGATGTGTAACACGAATTTTTTACTGAAATCTATACATCGTACCATAAAAAGGTTGAAATTTGGCGGCCATCTTGAATTTTTAGTCCTGAATGAACTCAAATTGTAAAAATGACATCGGAAATGGATTTTTTGACCCTCAAAACCCCTGATTTGATGTGCCACACTTATTATTTAAAGAAAGAATTTAATTTCACCTATTGATGGAAGGCAATTGGCGGCCATTTTGAATTTCCTCCGATAAAAAGAGTTGTCCCAGATGTACATGTCAGCTGCTTACAACAAAAACAGCAAAATAAATGTATTCTAGGACCATTGCAACTACACATAAAATGTGTTACACGAAAGTTTTATTGAAATATTCACATTGTACCATAATGAGGTTGAAATATGACGGCCATCTTGAATATCTAGTCCTGAATGGACTCAAATTGTAAAAATGACATCGGAAATGGATTTGTTGACCCTCAAAACCCCTGACTTGATGTGCCACACTTATTATTTAAAGAAAATTTAATTTCATCTATTGGCGGAAGGCATTTGGCGGCCATTTTGAAATTCCGCCTATAGAAAGAGTTGCCCAAGGTTGCCAGAGTGGCAACCAAGCTAGAATCATTCAGTACCATCCCATAGATAAGAATCATCAAAAAAAGTTCATAGGAAAGGACATTTCTAGGTCGACCACATGTTATATAAGGCTGTCAAATCGACTATCACCGATCATAAACTAGAAGAATTTGATAGCACGACGGTAAACAAACTAGTAAACGACATCACATATAAAATTCTAAATGCGGCCGGAAGTTCAATTCCGAAAACTTCCGGCAAGACACCAAGACGGACCGCCATCCCGTCTTGGTCCAGACGCTGCACTGAGGCGCGTAAAACAGCTAGGCGCGCCTTTAGAGACTTTAGAAATAATAAAATCACACACACTGAATATAACAGAATTCATAAAAACACCAGAAAAAGTAATTAAAGAAGTAAAACAAGAACATTTGAGAGAATATGTATCCACGTTAAATAAAAACACGAACACAGCTAAAGTTTGGAAAAAGATAAATACTTTGAATGGTAGTAAAAAGTCTAATATACCTACTATAGGTAATGCGTACGCAACTAAGGATAAAGCCGAACTTTTTGCTAAACAATTCGCGAGCGTGAGCTCTAGTAACAACTTAGAGCACGATCATAGAACTAAACGCGCAAAATTCATAAATGAGAAAAAAAACGCGCTTAACGACCTAGGTCCAGATACTGGCCTCCTAAACACGCCCATCAATGTTAAGGAAATAAAAGAGGCCCTAAACAGTAAGGCAGACACCGCCCCAGGCGATGATAAAGTCACATATAAATTACTTAAAAATCTCCCTGAAAATATGCTAAGTATCATAGCCACTCTTAAGAACCAATTTTTTTACACGGGTCAACTCCCCACCGAATGGAGGAACACAGTGGTTATCCCCCTTCCCAAACCGGAGAAGGACCCGAACGACTGTCAGTCGTACCGCCCGATATTACTCACGTCACATCTATGTAAAACCATGGAAACTGTTTTAAATAACAGGCTGGTACTTAGAAAAGAAAGGCATAATTGACCCTGCGCAGAGTGGTTTTCGCAGTAACCGTAGCACGCTAGATCACCTAGTTACTTTAGAAACCGAAATAAAACGCGGAATTGCAAGCAAACAGTACACAGGTGCCGTTTTCCTTGACACATCTAAGGAATTTGACCTTATCTGGCATGAAGGTTTAATTTATAAAACAAAAAACTACGGTATAACCGGTAAATTCCTAAACTTTATTAAAAACTTCCTAACTGATAGGAAAATTCAAGTAAAAGTAAATGAAAACTTATCAGACACGTATGACCTTGAGAACGGCACCCCCCAGGGGTCAGTCATCAGCCCCACCCTATTTAACATAATGGTAAATGATCTAGCGGAAGTTATTAACTCCGGTGAAGATGACGCTGCAGACACATCCACCCTCTCACAACTTGCAGACGATAATAAACTCTCACACACTGACCGAACAGCTAAAAGAATAAGTAAAAACCTACAAAAAACCTCAATAAAGTAGCAACCTGGTCAACTAAATGGGGATTTAAAATATCTAAAGAAAAAATAGTAGCCATCCTTTTTGGTAGAAACACCACAAAATATGATAAAGAAAAGGCTAACTTTAAACTTTTCATTCAAAATGAACCAATAAAAGTTGTTAAGTCAGCTAAATTCCTAGAAGTAACTTTTGACCAACATTTAACTTTTAAACAACACTTTGATAATATTTCTGACAGCTGTAAGAAAGCATTAAATATCATGCGCTGTGTGTCAGGTTCAACTTTTAGATCAGACAGGTTATATCTTGTATAAATCTTTAATAAGATCTAAAATAGACTATGGGCCCCCTGCATTACTCTCAGCATGTAAACCACAGATAGAAATTTTTGAAAGAATTCAATCGGCCGCTCTCCGAGCGCATGCCTCTACTCCCATCCCCGGCCTCCTTGCTGAGGCCGGGGAGCTCCCTGTCTCGGTCCGATGGGAGGAACTCGCGCTTAAGTACTGGGCCCGTGCGTTCAGCAATCCCGACAACCACCCTAACGATCTTATGAATTATCGTTCCACGCGTATCTATAATTTTCCATCTTAACATACGAGATGGGACCTTACCGACAAGGGTCCCTTCGGTTACCGAATGTACAAAGCTTTTAAAATGAACGAGTTTAAAAATCTTACTATCGCGCCCATGGAGGCATGCCCCACCCGCCGTGACTGCTAACCACAACCACAATCTCAACTGATATCAACAACGAGGTCTCAAAACAAGATCTACCAGCCAAAGTCAAGGCCGTAGCCTTAGAAACAATAGACCAAAAATACCAAGGTTAGGTCAAGGTCTTTACTGATGGGTCCAAGGACCCACAGTCAGGTAAAACAGCTGCAGCTTTCTATGACACAGAAGCTCAGGAGGCTGCAGCTACAGGTGCACAGACAACATCTCAATATTCACAGCTGAACTTATAGGTATGAGGGAGGCTGTGGATCAAATAAAACACAAAAACTACAAACAGGCAGTAATCCTCAGCGATTCATTAAGCGCACTACAAGCACTGCAAAATAAATCCGGCAACAGACCTGACATCTGACACGAAATACTACAAGAGATACACATCCTCGCAGCCCGGGGTTGGGAATCCGGTTCGAATGGGTAACTGCCCACGTAGGTATCCAGGGTAACGAAGCAGCGGATCAATTAGCGAAAGACGCACTGAATAATGAATTATCGAGTGCGATACCGGTCTCAGCTCTAGAGAAATCTACCCGATCGCTCGCAGAATTATTGTAAATTCCTGGGAGGAAAATTACTCTCAGCTCGGACTTCATATCAATAAAATTAAAACGAGCGCTACTAGCAAACCGAATAATTACAGCAAAAATATACGAGAAGACGCCGTCGTGACGCAGCTGCGTTTAGGACGCACGAAACTATGTGGAGACCTTGGTCAACACATCGGAGAGAGCGGCCAAAACTGCAAACATTGTAACATCCCAGAAACAATAGAACACTATTTATTCAACTGCAGTAGATCGCTGTACAGACAAGACTATATAGCGAGATTAAAAGCACTAAACATCCAAGACTTCACACTAAGATCCCTGCTTAATCCCCCTAAATACTTGGCGCACGATGTATTCAACGCGTTAATAACGTACGTCCGCGATACCGACTACCTAGATAAAATCTAAACACGTAAAATGCAAAAGATAAACAAACGAAACATAAACATCCGGAGTTAGACTGCCAAATTCCTATCACCAAGCGACCGTACATTCCAGAAATCTGATTGGCGCACTTCGGACGTCACTGTAAACATGTATAACATTTTGAATCTTCGGCAGGCAAAAAGTTGATGCTAAATGTAACGGGTCCAGCAACTGGACGAAGCTTAGTTCCATTTTTAATCCGCCTTGGGAGTATATAAGGAAATCAGATCGAGCGACCGGCTCATTTGTACAGTTTGGAAAGTACAGTCAACATCTGCAAAAGAACATAATAACGCGACAGAATTGAAGTTTATAGAATAATTACATCAAAGTAAATGAAATTGCAATGAAAACCAATAGATATGTATCTGTCCCGTGTTTATTAAAAGAAAATATAATATACATATCAATGTACTATATATGCCTTACCATTCCAAACTATCGATCACTATTTTTTCTATGCAGTCCGACTACGGTATGTTACACACACACACGACATTTATAATCAGACTTAATTAGTTTCTACTGACGGACTCCCCTGCAGGTGACCGTCCCTCTCGGCGGGGGAGACGACGTAGCCTAGATTACACGAACGAACGCCTTGCGAATAATTGATGGTACGTATACCGCCCTTTATTCAATGCAAGGGACATGTAACTAAAAGACATACATATCTTGCCAATAGGAAATAACTGTGTTGACTTAGAAAATAACAGACGGACTCAGATGCACTGCGTCCTCTCCCCGGTTTCATTGACTGAACGCAGTATATCTTCGTAAGTCACCGACCCCAGGGGAAGACAGCACACATCGCACTATACACAATCTGGTAGGTAGCTTAACTAGGGGAAATTGGAAAGAAAGATTGGACTACTATTCTTTATTTGCAGGCCCTAAAAAGGACCCTAAAATAGTGTACTCTAACATAGAGTACACACAAGGTCAGCTAACTTAGCGTTCCCTGTGTCATCTAAATGAACACCATCACCAGCAAAGTCAGCAAAGCTTAACGGGATATGGTGACATCTAGCTCCAAACGTACGGACACGCCGAGAATTTAACCGCCTGCGAGCAAGACTATAAACTGCATACGTCATACCCCAAGGTTGTGGCCAAGGGAGTACTGTTAGTACGTGCACGTCATACCCCTGACTAGTCAGGGAATCAGCCCACTGTACTAATTGAGCATACACCGCGGCCACCGGGGCATCGTCCGAAAGGTCGTTGCCCCCCGCCATCAGAAGCACCCTGCTACCAGCAGGCCCCCATGGGACGAGGTCGTCGGGGACAACTTTAAGCCCGGTACCCCTCTAAAAAGGGGGGGGGGGACCGAACCAAAGGTCTATGTTATGCATTCCAATAACGCCCAAGATGCTTCACATGCGAGCTGCCTATAACACTCAACATCAGGGTAATAATGAGCTACGAAACGAAAGGACGCGATTTAATATCAATTCTCTGTAAGGACCAAAATATTTTGGAAACAGCATGTCATGGATTTTCATGATTTTCTCTATAAATGGTATGTATAATGTCCTGAATACAAAAATAACAATTTTTTGAAAATAAATATTCCGGTTGCCATGGAAATGAGGTCTGTCTATTTATAGCACTAAAAATTGTCAAATAAGTCGATTTTGGTTATTATGTTGCCATGGAAACCATTGTCAGAGTTAATTGGTATTAACAACTTATAATCTTTAAAACCTTTATTTTTAGAAAAAATAACAAATTTTTGACATTTCTTTCAATTAGCCGGATCCTATCTAATCAAAATCAGTCAAATATTGCCATAAAATAAGGTCAAAATCAAGGCCTATTTCTGTCCAATTTTTGTCATTTTTAAGCAAAAATAACACAAAATGTCAGGCTGATAACACCATCACTGTTGTCAGAGCAAAATAGATTTCATGTGACAAATATAATCACTGAAAAAAATAAGTGGGACCTTGTTTTGTTTTCCTACATTTTGAGGTCAAAAATGGTTGACATGGCAACTTTTTATTTGATACATGATGACTATATCTTTTCAAATTGATTTTAGCATGGTTTAAATAACTTATATTGCTTAAGCTTTATGTAAGGACAACAGAAGAAATTATTCTTTATTTGAGCACTTCCAAAATTTGTCAAGGTCATTGACTCTAAGTTCAAGGTCAATTCAAAATATAGGTTCCAATTTAAATAAAATTTGCATTTTTATTGTTATTTATTGTTACTAAATTTAGGCTTGACTGATATATATTTGTATCCAGAATACTTCTTTCTAAAATTAGGACAGATAGATGGAAAAACATTACAATTTTTAGTTCAGAACATTTCTCCTAAAAAAATAAGCCCCAGACAAAAATCATGATAATCTCACATTTTTTTTATATGTATGTATGAAATACTAGCTAAAAATCAAGGATGTCATTGATTTTGAGATTTTTTGCAACTTTGGTCAATAAATAGTGGATATATCCAAAATCACTATGTATGTGTTTGTTTTACTCAATACCACATGATTTTTGAGTAACTGCCTCTCATATTTTTGAAAAATCACAGAATTTTGCCAAATTTTGTGAATTACATTCAAGATGACCTTGACCTTGGGTCATGTGACCTTTAAAAAATTTAAGGTGATTTTTTAAATCAATAATGCTCTTTTATATGCACTGATAAAAAAATGCTTAAAAGTATATAACCGACAGCTGGAAATTTACCAGTAAATTACTCTATGTGTAATAGCACTGACCAGAATGTCACCATGGTAACCATTTTTTATACCCTTTTGAATAAAACTGTGAAGAGGTCCCACTCAAATTTTAACATTTTCTTAAAGATCAAGGATTAAACTTTAAAGATAATTGGCAGTAGAAATCAAGTTAGCCTGACATTTCAGATTATTTGCCCTTAAATTTGAGCAAAATCATGTTAAATTAGGAGCTTTTTCGGCCTTAAAAAGGGCCTCTTCAAAACAGGTTTTTGTCTACATTTTGAGCATATTGACAAAGAGAATAGCGGGCAGAAACATACTTCTTGTGTAATATTTATACTATTAAAGATATAGAGAGAAAAATTAAGGAAATTTCAGTTGACTACAATAGCTGTTACCATGGAAACGAGCCTTGTGAAAATGCCATGTTACAAGTATTCTACCGATGCGTAAAATTTCAAACATGGTTTCCATGGCAACGAAAACTTAATTTGTAAAAAGGAAGTTTATTTTTGTCTCAGTACATCATATACACCTTCCACACCAAAAATCTCAAAAATTGGAGACATGCTGTTTCCACGTGCTATTGAAATTATTTTGGTCCTTACAGAGAACTGCTATTAAAGTGCGGCGTGTCAACTAAATGACCTTGCCACACGCCCCGCCCGAAAACAGTCGAAAGCCCCGATGGGCTGCGTTAGAGCAAGAGAGACACCGCAAGCAAAGGAGAAACATGCCATATTTTTAATGGTCATTTATACTTTGGGAGAGCTTATTTAATTAAATAATTAATTAATTATACTTTGTTCGCGGGATGATACTTGTGAGAATTTTTTTTCTTTTTTCTTTTTTTTTTTGGACGCTTAAAGGCAATTTTTTTTGTAACTAAAACTGGTTAATTACACGGCTTGTTTCGGACGTGAAAGTAAAGCCCTATAACATGGTAATTAGTTTAGGCGCGACCCGACTTAATTTGTGTCCCGTCTCCGGATAGGTCAATTTAATTAGAGGTAATTATATTGGAAAGTATTTAATTGGTGGATTTGCGATAGTTGGGTCATTGGCTCTCATCCAGATTTGTGACCTTTGATCGACCGGACGTGTCCTTTGTCAGAGAAGAAGATCACAGATTCCCAGCCTCTTAGGCGGTTTCAAAGCTTCAGCTTTCTTGAGTATTATCTGTTTTATATGTCTTAACACCTTGCACTTGTAATTAGCTTTCTATGCACTAATTCTAACACTTTCTTTGTTTCAGATCCCTAGCGACATACCAGCGGTTCAACGAACAAGAACCATAACAATAGAAGTGTACTCTTAGTTCATAGTACCCCAGCCCTGTGTTTTGTGTTCATTTCTTGCCCTATTCTCCTCCCACTAATGCTTTGAAATGCATACAAAATTCAAAATCAATATTATTCCGTTGAAAACGGACGACAGCCGTGTAAATATAGATAATGTAAAGTCAACGCTGACTAGTGCCCAGCAAGATAGGCCATACCAATTCCGTTCTCTAGAGAGAGGACCGGGGGCCTATCTGCTGGTCAACAAACACGCAGATGCCAGATTTTGGCCATGTTTTCTGCAACTTAGGTTCGCAGACATATTGTCAATCTACCTCGTTGATAGCCCGCGGTACAAGACCGTCGTACTAAAAGGTGGAAACACCAAGGCTAAAGGTCAAGGCCGAGGCCAAGGTCAGTGGCTACCTAACCATATTCTAACATCTAAAATAGCCGAAAAGCACGATAATTTAATTGCGGCTCAGGGGCTATCAAAGCTACTTTCTTTGAGGAAGCGCCAAAGAAAGTATTAGGGCTAGGCCCTCACTCCCGCGCGGAGACTTATGTACCCCCGGCACCCAGATGTCATAAATGCCATGGGTTCCATGCAACTTCTAGATGCCGGGCCACCGAGCCGACTAAATGCCCAAAATGTGGTGGGGACCACGACCAACAAGAGTGCAGTAGCACAGGCTACAAATGCCTAAATTGTGGTGGGGCCCACCACACATATTATAGAGACTGCCCCGAAAACACAAGACACAGAGCAGCTCATGTATCATCAATTACAGACGGCATTTCGTACGCGGCGGCCGTCCAGAAGAATAACGCTCTTCTGTCCACTGTTCAGCGGCCGACTACTCAAACGATTACTAAAAATGTCGCTGATACAGTGACTGCGTCAGTCACCGAGTCAGTCAACACTGACTTCGGCGAAAAATTGCAGTCAGTACTAACTGAAATTTAAAAAAAAAACTAATGCCAACCAAACCGGGCGTAGAAACCGCAGTGAAAGACGCCGTTTCGTAACACTTTAAAATTAAAACTCCGACACAGGTAAAGGCACCCGCCCCGGCGGCTGGTACCGGAGCAGGCCCCCGTACCTCCCGCTCAGCTAAAACCAATCGAGGCAACTCAGCCCCCCCCCCTAAAGATAGGAAAAAGATAAAAACACAATCTCCTAAAAAATCTATTGTTAATTCTAAAGTTAGGCACCTATCAATGGTAGGTATCAGTGTAAGGAATCCAGTTATCCTTCCCGAGAACTTCGACTCGATGTTTGAGTTATTAGAGACTGTTGAGGAGAGGGCCGCTTCCCCTCTCCCCGGTAGACGCGAGTCCCGATCGATCGGAACTTTTCGGCCATTTCCGTAAATCGCTAAATCCATCTCAGTGCTTTCGCGGGTGTAAATTTAAGTATCCTGCAATGGAACGCCAGAAGCCTGATCGCAAACGTGCACCTTTTTCGCGCCCTTGTAGACGAGAAACAGCCGTCCGTCATATGCGTTCAGGAAACCCGTTTATTGCCTTAAAGCTCCGATATTAAAATTCCGGGCTATCAAATAGTTAGGCAGGACAGACACAGTGCCACTAGGGGTGATGGCTTAGCTATATACATAGACAATAGAATTTCTTATGAAAAATTAACTTTAGCCTTTGAAACTGACAGTCTAGAAAAACTAGACTGTCAGAATAAACACTAAAAAAGGTAAAGTAAATATATTTTACTTATACGCTCCACCTCTGAGTGTTATACAAGCCACTCACAAAATCGAAATTATCTTAAATAAATTCCCCAATAACACCATAATAGTAGGGGACTTAAATAGTCACCACTCCCTCTGGGGTTCTAAAATAAACACTCAGTCTGGTAAAAATATAGCAGAAATGTTAGAAACTTCAAATTTTTCAGTCATAAATAGAGGAGAAATAACTCGTATAGATAATAGAACAGAGTCAGCAATTGACCTCACCATTGAATCAAATAATTTAAGCGGTCAGGCGGAATGGGAGGTAATTCAGGAACCTTGCGGCTCTGACCATTTACCAATCTTAACTACACTTAACTTCTCCCCAGAAATTGAAGAAATTAAATTACCTAAAGAGTTTATATTCGAAAACTGGTCTGAATATAAAACTTTATTAAAAGATCATAAATTAGATGAATTTGATAGCACGACGGTAAACACACTAGTAAACGACATCACAAATAAAATTCTAAATGCGGCCGGAAGTTCAATTCCGAAAACTTCCGGCAAGACTAAAAGACGGACCGCCAACCCGTCTTGGTCCGGACGCTGCACTGAGGCGCGTAAAACAGCTAGGCGCGCCTTTAGAAATAATAAAATCACACACACTGAATACAAAAGAATTCATAAAAACACCAAAAAAGTAATTAAAGAAGTAAAACAAGAACACTGGAGAGGGTATGTCTCCACGTTAAATAAAAACACAAACACTGCTAAAGTTGGGAAAAAGATAAATACTTTGAATGGTAGTAAAAAGTCTAATATACCTACTATAGGTAATGCGTACGCAGCTAAAGATAAAGCCGAACTTTTTGCTAAACAATTCGCGAGCGCGAGCTCTAGTAAAAACTTAGAGCAAGATCATAAAACTAAACGCGCATAATTCATAAATAAGCAAAAAAACGCGCTTAACGACCTAGGCCCAGATACTGGCCCCCTAAACACGCCCATCAGTATTAAGGAAATAAAAGAGGCCCTAAACAGGCAGATGTTAAAGTCACATATAAATTACTTTAAAATCTCCCTGAAAATATGCTAAGTATCATAGCCACTCTTATGAACCAAATCTTTAGTACGGGTCAATTCCCCACCGAATGGAGGAACGCAGTGGTTATCCCCCTTCCCAAACCAGGGAAGGACCCGAACGACCCTCAGTCGTACCGCCCGATATCACTAACGTCACACTTATGTAAAACCATGAAAACCGTTTTAAATAATAGGTTAAGATGGTACTTAGAAAAGAAAGGCATAATTGACCCGGCGCAGAGTGCTTTTCGCAGTAACCGTAGCACGCCAGATCACCTAGTTACTTTAGAAACCGAAATAAAATGCGGAATTGCAAGCAAACAGTACACAGGTGCCGTTTTCCTTGATATATCTAAGGCATTTCACCTTGTCTGGCATGAAGGAGATCTAACCTATAAAACAAAAAACTACGGTATAACCGGTAAATTCCTAAACTTTATTAAAAACTTCCTAACTGATAGGAAAATTCAAGTAAAAGTAAATGAAAACTTATCAGACACGTATGACCTTGAGAACGGCACCCCCCAGGGGTCAGTCATCAGCCCCACCCTATTTAACATAATTGTAAATGATCTAGCGGAAGTTATTAACTCCGGTGAAGATGACGCTGCAGACACACCCTCCCTCTCACAATTTGCAGACGATAATAAACTCTCACACACAGAGCTAAAAGAATAAGTAAAAACCTACAAAAATACCTCAATAAAATCACATCTTGGTCAACCAAATGGGGATTTAAAATATCTAAAGAAAAAACAGTAGCCATCTTTTTTGGTAGAAACACCACAAAATATGATAAAGAAAAGTCTAACTTTAAACTTTTCATTCAAAACGAACCAATAAAAGTTGTCAAGTCAGATAAATTCCTAGGAGTAACTTTTGACCAACATTTAACTTTTAAACAACGTTTTGATAATATTTCTGATAGCTGTTAGAAAGCATTTAATATCATGCGCTGTGTGTCAGGCTCAACTTTTGGATCAGACAAGTTAACACTTTTAATGTTGTATAAATCTTTAATAAGATCTAAAATAGACTACGGGTCCCCTGCATTACTCTCAGCATGTAAATCACAGATAGAAATTTTTGACAGAATACAACCGGCCGCTCTCCGAGCGCATGCCTCTACTCCCATCCCCGCCCTCCTTGCTGAGGCCGGGGAGCTCCCGGTCTCGGTCCGATGGGAGGAACTCGCGCTTAAGTACTGGGCCCGAGTGCTCAACAATCCCGACAACCCGGCTAACGATCTTATGAATCATCGTTTCACGCGTATCTATAATTTTCCATCTTATCATACGAGATGGGACCTTACCGACAAAGGTCCCTTCGGTTACCGAATGTATAAGACTTTCAAACGAACGAGTTTAAAGATCTTACTATCGCGCCCGTGGAGGCATGCCCCCACCCCCCGTGGCTGCTAACCACACCCACAATCTCAACTGATATAAAGATCGAGGTCTCAAAACAAGATCTACCAGCCAAAGTCAAGGCCGTAGCCTTAGAAACAATAGACCAAAAATACCAAGGTCAGGTCAAGGTCTTTACTGATGGGTCCAAGGACCACAGTCAGGTAAGACAGCTGCAGCTTTCTATGACACAGAAGCTCAGGAGGGCTGCAGCTACAGGTGCACAGACAACATTTCAATATTCACAGATGAACTTATAGCTATAAGGGAGGCTGTGGATCAAATAAAACACAAAAACTACAAACAGGCAGTAATCCTCAGTGATTCCTTACGCGCATTACAATCACTGCAAAATAAATCCGGCAACAGACCTGACATCTTACACGAAATACTACAAGAGATACACATCCTCGCAGCCCGGTGGGTGGGGATCCGGTTCGAATTGGTCCCTGCCCACGTAGGTATCCAGGGTAACGAAGCAGCGGATCAACTAGCGAAAGACGCGCTGAATAATGAAATTATCGAGTGCGATAACGGTCTCAGCTCTAGAGAAATCTACCCGATCGCTCGCAGAATTATTGTAAATTCCTGGGAGGAAAATTACTCTCAGTCCAGTCTTCATATCAATAAAATTAAAACGAGAGCTAGTAGCAAACCGAATAAATACAGTAAAAATATACGAGAAGACGCCGTCGTGACGCGGCTGCGTTTAGGACGCACGAAACTATGTGGAGACCTCGGTCAACACATCGGAGAGAGCGGCCCAAACTGCAAACACTGTAACATCCCAGAAACAATAGAACACTATTTATTCAACTGCAGTAGATCGCTGTACAGACAAGACTACATAGCGAGAATAAAAGCACTAAACATCCAAGACTTCACACTAAGATCCCTGCTAAATCCCCCTAAATACTTGGCGCACGATGTATTCAACGCGCTAATAACGTACGTCCGCGATACCGACTACCTAGATAAAATCTAAACACGTAAATTGCAAAAGATAAACAAACGAAACATAAACATCCGGAGTTAGACTGCCAAATTCCTATCATCAAGCGACCGTACATTCCAGAAATCTGATTGGCGCACTTCGGACGTCACTGTAAACATGTATAACATTTTGAATCTTCGGCAGGCAAAAAGTTGATGCTAAATGTAACGAGTCCTGTGATTGGTTGAAGCTAAGTTCCATTTTCAATCCGCCTTGGGAGTATGAAAGGAAATCAGATCGAGCGACTCTTTTTTTTTCATATAACATCCATATCATCGTATCATCGATCATCGTATCGAGTTCCAGTGTAGCAGAGCTAGTGAGCGGTCGTTTCCAGACCGCTCGCGTTTCCTTTCTACGTTGGAGTCTACCTTGGATTTTCACCTTGGATTTTATATAGTGTTTCATAAATTAATTTAAGTGTTCTATTCTCTCAGTGTTCTTTCTATGTGTTTATTTGTGTTGAACTTTCTTCTGTTTTAATTCTTGTGTTTATTTGTATCCGTATCTGTGTATATTAGTGTTGTGTATATTTTTCTGTAAGCAGGGAAATATACATAGTGTTGGAGCAATCTAAACGTCTCTAAAGTACGGTAAGATTGTTCCTTTTATTGCTTGTCTTTTTATCTAACTTAGTTTAAGTTCATGTACTAATTCTTGTCTTTGTATTTGTCTTTGTATTTATTATATTGTATCGTATTGTATTGTATTGCCCTGTATTTCTTATCGTAACTGTCCTGTCTTATTTCTTTGCGTCGTACTAGTATCGTCTTATTCTAGAGAATATATATAGTTTCTTTCCTTTATAAATTTTCTAAACTTAAATTTTTGCATAAATCTCTTGTACTCTCTATATAAATTCATACGTTAAGTAAGTTCTCCTTCTCCTTGTAGTGTAGTGCATTACTATCATGTAAATTTCTAATCTTTCATATAAATACATTGTTTTTTCTCAGTCTTGTTCTTAAAATTCTTGACTAAAATCTGATAAGTCCCCATTCTATTTAAATTACATTGTAAATGATAAGTATGTTTTGTTAAAATCTAAAACGCTAAGCTATAAAAACCTCTATTTAAATTTTTGCTTAAATCTCTCATACTTAAATATAAACGCTAAGTAATAGTTCTCTTTGTGTGTATAGTGCATAGTTTTCATGTAAATTTTTCTTCTATCATATAAACACATTGTTTTTCTCTATAAATTCATAAATTCACATAAATTTAAGAACCCGTATTAATATTTCTTTCAAAATCTTCGTATTTAACTTTCTGCTAAGTATTTACAGTAAATTGTACTTAATTGCCTAACTAAGCGATCAAGTCTATTTAAGAATAGGTGTAGTTTAGGGGCCATATTTCACGTCCGCAATTTTTGATCATTTTCAATCCGTTTTCCGAGCCTAACTCGGCACTTTTTTGAAAATCTTAAAACTCTAATAACTTTGACAATAATCGTCTTTAAATAACTTTCTTAGTCTTAAATTGTTAAGATAGTTTAGCTCTAACTACTAGAACAAAAATTTTTATCAAACTCCTGTTAAATTTCTTAAAATCTTAAATTTTTAAACATTTTCTAAACTTAGGAAACCAGTAAGTTTATTTGCCTAACTGTGTGAATCTATATTTAGACATCACTATAAATACCTCTATAACTAATCAATAACGATAGGAAATGAACTAAAACACCTTTTTTCGTAAACATAAGTACTCTGTAGGATCTTTGATAACTTTTAGATAGGTTTTTAGGAAGAAACTTATATATATACAGCTCCGAGGTACTTAGGTTTTTTTTCCCATAGATTTCTCATTGATTTTTGTTAAAGTTCCCGGGTACCATGCCAGCCCTTCCCCTTAAACTCAACCTTAAGCCCCAGGGCAGGGAGGGAAAGGACCCCCTGAAGGGAAACCCGCCCCCGCAGGTCCTTTATCATAAGTCTAAGGCAGATCATGTCGGTAGACTGAGCCACGGCTCCTTTCTTTTATTTCACAATGTGCAGCGATTCGTAAGCGCCTGCATATTCTTCCTAACCCAGGTCCCCGGGGTAGAGGTCTCTGCAACACACCAAGCACGCATGTGCTCAGTCGTACTCAGGGGACTGCAGACTAAGGTCGGATCCCTCAATCAGGCCCTGGGCGAAGCCCTACGGACGCTAGCGTCCAAATATCCCGTCCCTAAGTCGGATCGGTCCCCTAATCCTGTGGCTCTTTGTATCTCGGCCCTTAGGGACTCCAAGGGGAAATTTAACGGGTCGGTAAGAGTCGACTTCCTAAACCGGGCCCCCCTTAGGGAACTCACCACCCTTAACCTAGGGACACTCGGGCGGGCCAAACACGTGGACCCATACATTCCCCGGGCAACCCAGTGCAGGAAATGCGGGAAATTTCATAATTCCCGTAACTGTCAGACCTCGGTCCCGGCCTGTGCCAAATGTGGAGGCACAGATCATACGATGGACAAGTGCAAAACACTTGGCCATGGTAGGATCTGTGTTAACTGTGGGGGCGCGCACTCCTCCTTCTGGGAGGGATGCACGTTCCACCAGATTCACAGGCACGCTTGCACCCTCCGCATCATGGATTCAATCCCATATGCGGACGCCCTCGTCAAGGCTAAAGCAGCGGCCAAGGTCACGGCCACCACCCAGGAACCCCGCCCCTCGGAACCCCGCCCCTCGGAACCCCGACTCCCTGGGCCACCCCCTCCCCCTCCGGCACCTTCTCCCGATAGGGCCATAGAGGGTAGGTTAATTGGGTTTATTTTAGATCTGTTCTTTAGTTTAACTGGTAACCAGGCAATCCTAAGGGATATAGGGCTAGTAGCCGATCGTCACTTCGGAGATTTGATGAGCTCCTCTGACGCTCTATCCCAGTCTTTAAGACATAGGGGTACAGAGTTAGGGGATCTTCTCAAAACTCTCCCCCCTCCCGGTACTGATCCCGCCCCTTGTGCATCTGCAACCGCTGAAATCTCTGCTGTTTCTGCCACTGTGTCAAATTCTTCTAATTCGACATCTGTAAATTCCACTAACAGCTCAATTAATGAAAGTTCTGTCAACTCTGACTCCGAGTCTGACTCTGACTCTGAATCTGAATCTAACTCTGAAGCTAACTCTGAGTCTTTATTAAACACTTCTGCGGCCAGATGCACGCCGTACAAGCCCAAGGTGAACGACCCTCCCCCGAACACAAAAGGGGGCGGGTCCAAACCAAAGGCTCAGCCTGTTGGGTCCCCCCCAGTCACCCGTTCCCGAGCCCGGGCCCAAGAACCGCCCGCTACTCCGTGTAAAGTAGCCAGCAGCCCTCCGCCCGCTACACCCGGACGTCTCGATTACGATCCGTTATCCGACTTTGATTTCGAGGCCGTCATGAAACTTTAGGTTAACATCTCAAAACTCATTACTTCTTTTAGTATAACATCTTCAACATACTGGGTTTTTTATGGACTCTTTCACTATTTGCAATTGGAACTCTCGGGGTTTTAACTCCAACGGGCGCCATTTTCGGAAACTGATAGAGGAAGTAAGACCCAGTATTATCTGTGTTCAGGAATCTTTCCTGAAATCTAACACTCACACCATCAAGCTTTCAGGTTACGAGACTGTAAGGTTAGATAACCCCACAGAAAGACGTAGGGGTCTTATAACTTTTGTAGATTCTAGAATATCCTATTCAAAATTATCTATTCATTATGATACTTCTGGAACAGAAATTTTGGGAGTTCAAGTTAAAGCTGATAAATTGGGAAACATACATATTTTCAATGTCTACAACCCACCAGACCAAAAAATTGACCAAACACTCTCTAATGTCTCCAAAAAATTCCCCAAAAATTCCATTTTTGTTGGAGACTTTAACGCCAGTGACCCCCTATGGGGGTCACCCAAAACAAACCAATTTGGCACTGAGGTCTGTAAGTGGGTTGATGACAACGACTTATGTATCTTAAATAATGGGGAGGGAACTCATATCAATCCATCTGGGGAACTTTCACATTTAGATCTTTCAATCTCTACTCGTAACCTGGCTGCTAAAGCGTCATTTCACGTTCTTCAGGAACCCTGTGGTTCTGATCACTTACCAATCCTCACAACTTTCTCTATCGGCACAGTTATGGAGGAAATAAATCTCCCAAGGCGCTTTATCTTTGATAAAGCGGATTGGGGGCTTTTTTCCGACTTAACGTCACGTGTCACTCCAGATAACATTACTAATGACTGCCCAGATACTTACCTCAATAATATCACTGGCAGCATTACCGAAGCAGCTGAGGAATCCATACCCAGAACCAAAGGGTCCACAGTCCGGAGACCACATAACCCCGCATGGACTGACAAGTGCACAGAAGCGCGAAAGAGCAGTCGTAGGGCATTTAAGCAATTTAAACGTAAATACATCTCTCACCAAAACTATAATGCTACCTGTAATAACACTAAAAAGGTAATAGCTCAAGAAGCTAAGTTACATTGGCAAAACTATGTATCTACCTTAAATAAGGATAGCAACATACGGGATGTCTGGCGAAAAATTGGCTCTCTCAATAATAAAAAGAGTTTTCACTCAATCCCGACTCTAGGGACAGCGGTCACATCCGCAGAGAAAGCAAACGTTTTGGCCAGACATCTCGGTGAAGCTAGTTCCAATCGTAACTTAGACCCTACGCATGCTCAGGAGCGCCTTTCATTTCAGGCTAAGCATGGCAGACAGCTAGCAGACCCAGGGCCAGACTCCGGACCACTCAACGTTCCTTTTTCTTTGCATGAACTGCATGACGCACTTAACACTAAAAAAGACACCGCAACAGGCAAAGACAACATCTCATACAAACTCATTAAACACCTACATCCCAACTTTCACAACATTCTCTTGGCATTCTATAATAGGCTTTTTATCAGTAGGCAGTTCCCCTCTGAGTGGCGTGAGGCTATAGTTATCCCCCTTCTTAAACCAGGCAAGGACAAATATGAACCAGGGTCATATAGGCCTATCTCGCTCACCTCCCATCTTTGCAAGGTCATGGAAACTATGCTTAATAATAGGTTGAAATGGTTCTTGGAAAAGGAAGGTATCTTAGATAGTGCTCAAAGTGGTTTTAGGGCAAAGAGGTCAACCATAGATCATTTAGTTAGGTTGGAAACTCGAATCAGGTGTGCTATGGCTCAAAAACAGTTTACAGGGGCAGTATTTCTAGACATTTCGAAAGCTTTTGACCTTGTGTGGCATTCAGGTCTGTTGTACAAGTTGCAAGATATTGGTATTTCTGGTAGCTTCCTCTCATTCATCGGCTCCTTCCTCCTGGATCGCAAGATCCAAGTTAGGGTAAATGGTACCTTGTCAGATAAGATAGACCTAGATAATGGGACCCCCCAGGGCTCAGTATTAAGCCCGACCCTATTTAATATCATGGCAAATGACCTTGCTGACCTAGTGGAAGGAGACGAGGACCCCATAGAGGCTACAGATCTTAGTCAGTTTGCAGACGACAACCAAATAAACAATTGCGACAGAAACATCAAAAAACTCACACACAGGCTTCAAAACACACTTGACATTGTTTCTGATTGGTCGGTCAAATGGGGTTTTAAGCTTTCACAAGAAAAAACTGTTGCCGTTTTGTTTGGAGTGTCAGGGCCGGCATACAGGCAGGCAAAACAACACTTTAAACTACACATCCGGGGCACGCCAGTACAAGTACAGTCAAGTGCTAAATTTTTGGGTCTGACCTTTGATCAACATCTTTCATTTAACGAACACATTAATAATGTAGTCAAAAAGTGTAATTCAGCCATAAATCTTATGAGAGCAGTCTCAGGCACCTCTTTTGGCGCAGACAAACCTACACTTTTAATGTTATATAAAGCACTGGTCAGATCCAAAATTGAGTACGGTTGTCAAGCATACAAATCAGCAACCAAAACAGCACTCAAACGACTACACGGCATACAATACACTGCCCTTAGAATTGCACTAGGCGCACTACATGGCACAAAACACAAACACCTCCTGATCGAATCAGGAGAACTACCTCTGACAGAACGTATGCTTGAGCTGAGTTTAAGGTATTGGACCAGGTGTCAGGAAACCCCGGACCACCCCTGTCATGACCTTATTGATAGGAGACTTTATGTCAAGGTCTATGAGAAGTCGGTTGGGGTTAAGCATAAGTGGGACATAGATGGCAGGGGCCCCTTTGGTTACACCATATATAAACATTTTAGTTCAGGTGGACCCCTTAGTACATTTACTATAGGAGAGCAAACCCCCCCTGCCATCCCCCCCCCTGGTTACTTCATAGGCCCCTCATATCCACTGATATAGCGGACAAAACATCGAAGTCCGACCTCCCTGAATCGGTCAAGGTCACTGCCCTTGAGGTCATAGATAGGAAGTACCAAGGTCATGTTAAGATATATACAGACGGTTCTAAGAACCCAGACTCTGGCCTGACGGGAGCATCAGTTTATGACCCCACATCGGGTGAGCACTTATCATATAGATGCACTAACCATCTGTCTATATACTCCACAGAACTCATTGCCATCAACGAGGCCATTGACCTAATTAAGGAATATAGATATCCTAAGTCGGTAATCTTAAGTGACTCTCTCAGTGCACTTATCTCCCTACGCTCCCGTCAATCATCCCGCAGTGACCTAGTTAACTCCATCTTACAAGATTGTCATTTGTTGGCAAGGTCAGGTTGTGAGGTCAATTTTGAGTGGGTACCAGCTCATGTAGGCATACACGGTAACGAGACAGCAGACAAACTAGCCAAAGCGGCTCTAGGTCTCGACGATATAGACTGTGACATACACCTGAGTGCACGAGAAACATTTCCGCACATCAAAAAACTCGTCATGAACAACTGGAAAAACACACTACAAAACACCACCCTACCACCACAACTACCCATTCCAAACACACTTCAGGCACCACCCAAATACAGCAAATCCGTAAAACATGACAAAATCATCACGCGGCTACGTCTAAATTACACTAAGCTCAACGCAGAGCTCGGACAGCATATATTCAACACAAACGATACCTGCAGACACTGCAACAATCCTGAAACAACAGAACACTACATACTACATTGTAACGAACACGCAACACACAGAATCCAACTCCTAAACACACTCCGAACACTAGGCACACACACACTCACACTCCCCGCCATACTTAATCCACACACCAACATCAAACAAGCCACATACAGCGCACTCATACAATACATCACAGACACGAACATGACAGACCATATCTAAATTACCGCACTCGTGTACTCAAATTACGGACTGACCAATACACACACCAACTCGCAACCGAACCCATCCGGCACATTCCGAACACAGATAATACTTGGTCTTAGAATCATCAATGGTACGCTCCCAACTAATACATTTCCAACCTCATAATATACTATTCCTTTCTGATTTTCATAAACCAATGGACTTTTGGGATTCTATGCTTTCTTTGGCTCAACTGAAATAAATTCTAACAAGGGTCAATTTTTTTTTACCAAAAATCACTTTTTTCAGATTCCAAGTACATCCATGTCTTTGGGGGGTTATTTTCGTTAAAAGCAATAGACAATTTATGACAAATTTTCTCTACTTCGGGTATTTCTCACACTTTCTTTCGGGTACACTAACTGTGTGGCTTACGCCAAAAACTAAACTATACTTTGGTCTCACTCAAAAACTAACATTTAGGACGAACAGTAAGGCGAAGCAATGATAAATATGGATAATGACCATATCCCTGTATACAGCACAAAATCGATAATTCAAAAATCAGAAACCGAAGGCATACAAAATCAGGACAAAACAGGAACCAAAGCAAACAAACAAAAACCTCCACCATATGAAAAGAAGCGAACTCCCGATAGGGGAGTGAGACCAGGTGCCCAGGAAGAGTAAGCATCTCCTGCTTGCATGCAACACCCGTCGCTTCAATTCGGTAGAACTGTCACATCCGGTTACTTCCATTTTGGAAGATATAGAGTACAATCTTTGGTTGGATGGTTCAAATGGTCTATGACAGAATATCATCCACCATTCTTGAGTGGAACATCATAGTGTATGACGAGTTCCCCATATCGACCGTAGAACTTCCTCAGTGACGATGTTAGTCGGTCACAAACATATCCCTGACTGAGAAGCTTATCTGAAAGACGCCTAGCTCTCAGAACAAAATCCGTATATTTGGTACTTGCTCTGGCATAGCGTATCAACTGAGATATGAACACACCATAAGCAGGCGATGAAGGGATGTTGCTACTCAGAAAAGGAAAGTTTGTAATGCTGAAATTGAAGTCGTCACGTTTGTCATAGAGTGAGGTGTTCATGTGACCATCAGTGTCGTAGGACAACATTATGTCCAAATAGGATGTTGATTTATTTGTCTCTGTGGTTTCTTTGACTTCAAGCTCCGAAGGATAGATACTGCTCAGGTAATCCGCGAATTTTGGATTATTGATGGACAACACATCGTCTATGTATCTGTAAGTGAAGTTAAAGTCAGAAGCTAAGTATCTTTTCCCTTCAGAGACCAGAGATTGAATGAATTCAGCTTCGTACGAGTAAAGGAAAATGTCGGCAAGGAGTGGGTCACAATTGGTCCCCATTGGAATTCCGATAATTTGCTGGAAGACCTTTCCTCCAAACACCACAAAAATGTTGTCGATCAGAAAGTTTAACATCTGAATAATGTCTGTTTCAGTGTACTTATTTTCAGAATCGGACTTTTCTTTTACAAAGTAGGTTTTGTCATAGTTAACAACAATAAATTTGTATTTGCGATTACCGTTCTTACTTGTAAATGCATTACTTATAATTTTTGCGAGTCTTTCTTTCAATTTAGAATGTGGAATTGTGGTGTAAAGTGTCGAAAAATCAAAGGCTTTGATCGAATGGACTCTACTAAAATGAGAGGATTTCAGATGTTCTGAAAGTTCCTTCGAATTCTTTAAAATCCACATCTGGTTGATACCACTGCGAGAATACACTGTCGAACAATATTTTTGAAGCCCAGATTTGATTTCAGATAAAACTTTGGTGAGTAAGATCGATACAGATTTGGTAGAACATTTTGAGGAACCAGCGATTAAACGTTGTTTGTACGGATTCTTATGCATTTTAGGTATGCAGTACAAGTATGGTAAATCTAAATCTAAATTGGTAGTGTCGAAGCCAAAGGAAGTAAGTAATGCTACGTATTAGGCTCCGTATAGCCAGCATCGATCTAGCAGAGCGACGTCTCTACCCTCCTAATGTCACTGACCAATTAACATATCTTAAACACGAGGTAAAATGAGATACTGCCAAAAGTGCGATTTGCATCAGAGCCAGTGTACCATCGCTATATCTCAATACACCTCACCCATTTATTAAACACTAACATGTGAGGCTAGTAAGGGTTTGAATGCACCCCCGAAAACCTATGGCTTAGTCCTTCCAGTTACTAAAATTCTTATATTCTTAAGTAGAGCGTACCAGCGATGACTCTATTATGTGTAGCGAAACGAACATCAGGCGAAAGGGCTGCTATTTCCCCGGGTAAAATTTTTTTTGCCATATCTCATACTAGTACCAAGGAGCTATAAATTTGTGTTTTTGTTTGTGTTATGTGTATGCATGTCTTAAAAATTATCGGTAAACACGCGAACACTCTTCCTATGAACTATCCTCTGTCCCCAAATAAGCAAACCTAAAAACGTCAAACAAAAATTCTTCATTCAATTAAAAATTTTTGTATATCATAAAAATAATTAAAATCTTAGATTTTCTGCCCCGGATCAGCAACCCAATTCAGGAGGAAGCAACATGATCCCGTTAAGACGTTAAGGCCTTTTTCATCTTCTACCTAGTTAGGATAGGCCTCTACCAGCCGAACACTATCTTTTTTCTATGCTATCCTTTCCAGTGTACAAGGGTATGTAAATGAGTATGTGTGCTAGGATCCCACTTTGGCTATTTTTCATTTTTAACAAAAAAATTTAATTGCAGAAACTCAAAATTATCCTATCATATAATTAATACTTTGGCTACATAGTATATTACAGGAAGGATCCAAAAACGAAAGATAAGACAACATTGGTCCTGGATAACATCTGGCAGAACACTGGTAACCATATTCACCGGACATACGAGGTAACCACCGGTCGATATTACCAATCCAACCTGCAATTAAAAGTTATCCCTTAGTCTCTTTTCAGAAGCCACAAACAAGGCATAGAGACACCAGCAACTACAGGACATCAGAGACCAACCCAACAGAACGCAGAAAGGGGTGTAAGTGGCAGGATTAACCTGCAAACTTTTTCTTCCTATTAAAACCTATCCTTTCCTCCCAATCTGACACTCAGTCAATTTGGCGTGCGGGCTTGGACAACCTCACGTTAAACACTTTGGCGTTAGGGGCTTTCACTATCCTTTTCTTCTCCTCTCCGCGGCTTTCTCGAACTTTATTTACTTTTTTCTCTCAATTTTTCATTTTTTAGCCCCGATAAGAACATTTCAGATGTCCATCTAAACATTCAACACTTCCCCTACTCCCAGACTCCAGCGGCCGTGACCGGCCTGTCAAGGCAAGAGGTGACCGGCTTCCGTCACAGCCCTCACTGCGCACACGGCTGCGAGTGGGACTGACAGGCATTCAGTGCTATGTAAGGATGACCAGTCAGTACCTGCGACCCCTTTTCTTCCGCCTGGCATGTTTTTCCTTTGCGTGTGGCCTCTCTTGCTCTAACGCGGCCCAGCGGGGCTTTCGGCTGTTTTCGGTCTTTTCAACCGTTTTTCCCGTTCCCCGCCCTCCGGGCGGGGCGTGTGGCAAGCTCATTTAGTTGACACGCCGCATGTTAAATCTCGTCCTTTCGTTCGTTTCGCTCAGCTCGTATCGTATCTACAGTTCCAGTGTAGCAGACAATCTATACGTCACTAAAGTACGGTAAGATTCTTTTTCTTTCTTGCTTTTTCTCTAATTTAATTTAAATTCTTCTACTAATTCTTGTCTTTGTATCGTATTATATTATATTGTATTGTCTTGTCCTGTATTTATTCATCGTGATCATTTTGCCTTGTTCCCTTGTATTGTACTATACCTAGTATCCTCTTATTATTAGGAAATATGTATAGTTTCTTTCTTTCTAACGTAGATTTTTTGCTTTAACATAAGTCTCAGTTGTAAAATGCCTTTTTCTTAAATCTTCTGACTAAATAATTTGATAAGTCCTCATTTCTCTTTAAATTCATTGTAAGTGATATGTATTTTTGTTAAAATCTTATAACGCTCAGTTATTAAAACCTCTACTTAAATTGTTGCTTTGAAAACTTATATTTCGCGTACTTTCTGTATAAGTTCATGCGTTATGTAATATTCTTAACTTTTGTATGTAGTTCATTGTTTTGATGTAAAATTTTATTCTCTCATGTAAACACTGAATATAGCAGAATTCATAAAAACACCAAAAAAGTAAAGAAGTAAACCAAGAACACTGGAGAGAGTATGTCTCCACGTTAAATATAAAAAGACGAACACATCTAAAGTTTGGAAAAAGATAAATACATTGAATGGTAGAAAGGAGTCTTATATACCTACTATATGTTATGCGTACGCAGCTAAGGATAAAGCCGAACTTTTTAATAATTCGCGAGCGCGAGCTCTAATAACAACTTAGAGCACGATCATAAAAATAAACGCGCAAAATTCACTAATAGGCATAAAACCGCGCTAAACGATCTAGGTCCATATACAGGCCAATCAGTGTTAAGGAAATAAAAGAGGCCCTAAACAGTAAGGCAGACACCAACCCAGGCGATGATAAAGTCAAATATGAATTACTTAAAAATCTCCCTGAAAATATGCGAAGCATCATAGCCACTCTCATGAACCAAATCTTTAGCACGGGTCAATTCCTCACCGAATCTAGTGGTTTTCCTCCTTCTCAAACCGGGGAAGGATCTAAACGAGCCTCAGTCGTACCGTCCGATATCGCTTACGTCATATCTATGTAAAACTATGGAAACCGTATTAAATAATAGGCTAATATGGTATTTAGAAAAGAAAGACATAATTGACATTGAAATTTCAATCCGTTTATGATGTCTAATTCTGCACATTTTTATGCATGTATGTAATTTGTAAATATATGGTGTTTTAGGGTGATTTTAAGGGGGATCTGTTTGGATTGGGTTTATTATCGTTTTCTTTTACTGATATACGTTGGTCGCGATCATTTTAATTTGAAAACTATAATATTAAGGTAGTTTTTACTGATATACTGCATTTCATTGCATGTATGTGCACTCAGATGTATATTGTTGTACCTGATTGGTCGCTATTAATAAGAGTATGTGCGTTTAGTATATATACTTTAGACTTATGTGTAGCTCATTATTGCCAAGATGTTGAGTGTTATAGGCAGATCGCATACGAAGCATCTTGGGCGCTATTGGAATGCACAACACAGACCTTTGGTTCGCCCCCCCCCCCCCTTTTAGGGGGGAACCGGGCTTAAAGTTGTCGTACCCCCGACGACCTCGTCCCTGGGGGGCCTGCTTGTAGCAGGGTGCTTCTGATAGCGCGGGGGGGGGGGGGCAACGACCTTTCGGACGGTGACTCGGTGGCCGCGGTGTATGCTCAATTAGTACAGTGGGCTGATTCCCTGACTAGTCGGGTATGACGTGCACGTACTAACAGTACTCCCTCGGCCTCACCCTCGGGGTGTGACACATGCAGTTTATAGTCTAACTCGCAGGCGGTTAAATTCTCTGCTTGTCCGTAAAGTTGGAGATAGATGTCACCATATCCCATTCAGGGACTCTGACTTTGCTGGTGATGGTGTTCATCTAGATGACACAGGGAATGCTAAGATAGCTGACCTTGTGTTTACTCTATGTTAGAGTACAATATTTTAGGGTCCTTTTTAGGGAATGCAAGTCAAGAATAGTGGTCCAATCTTTCTTTCTCTATTCCCCCTATTTCTTATCCCAACCAGATTGTGCATAGGGCAATGTGTGTTGTGTATGTCTTCCCCTGGGGTCGGGGACTAACGAAGATATACTGCGTTCTGTCAATTAAACTCTTGTAGTTTTCAAGTTATAATGATTTGATCAACGTAAATCAGTTAAAGAACGCGATAATAAGCCCAATCAAAACAGAACCCCCTTAAAACACCCTTAAACACCATATCTTTACATTACATACATGCATTAAAATGTATAAAAGGAATTCAGACCGTTCGCTCAGCTCATTCGTAACGTATAGGATGTACGAGCAACAGCTGAACATAATACCAGCGCGGCCTTAAGGAATCAATTTAATGAAATAAATGTATTTATAAGTAATAACAGATATAATACAATAGTAATTCCCTTACAATTTATCATACATGCCGAAATTTCTGTCAAACTCTGGCATATTATATATGCAATCACACTTGTTAATAGACATTCTTAGTTTCTGCTGACGGACTACGGTATTTTATACACACACGACACTTATAAACAGACTTAATTAGTTTCTACTGTCGGACTTCCCTGCAGGTGACCGACCCTCCAAGCTACATTAACACGAACGAACGCCTTGCGACTAAATGATGGTACGTACATCGCCTTTTATTAAATGCAAGGGACATTTAACCAACAGACGTACTTGTTATTACTGATAAGAACAAACTATTCTGACTTAGAATCTAACCGACGGACTCGGATGTAATGCGACTGTGAATCAAGGGAACGTATTTTTACATAGGCGAAATTGCCTATTCGCGAAATATTTTCGCGTCCGTATTAGCAAGGGCCCTACAGGGGTCCATGCTTTAGGTTGAGGGTTATAGGCAGCTCGCATGTGAAGCACCTTGAGCGCTATTGGAAAGCAAGTCCTAGACCTTTGGTTCGGTCTCCCCTTAGTGGGGTACCGGGCTTAAAGCTGTCGAAACCCAGAGGACCTAGTCCCGGGGACCTGCTGGTAGCAGGGTGCTTCTAATATAGGGAGGCAACGACCTTTCGGACGGTGGCCGAGGTGTATGCGCAATAAGTGCAGTGGGCTGATTCCTTGACTAGTCAGGGGTATGACGTGCACGTACTAACAGTACTCTCTCGACCACAGTACTTCCTCGGTCACATCCCAGGGGTGTGACTCGGGCAGGTTTATAGTCTTGCTCGCAGGCGGTTAAATTCTCGACTTTTGAGACAGTTTGGAGCTGGATGTCACCATATCCCGTTCAGGGACTCTGACTTTGCTGGTGATAGTGTTCATCTAGATAGCACAGGGAAGTTAGCAGTCCTTGTGTGTACTCGATGTTAGAGTACAATATTTAAGGGTCCTTCTTTGGGCCTACAAATCAAGAATAGTTGTCATATCTTACTCTATTCCCCCTATTTAAGCTACCAACCAGATTGTGCAATGTGTGATGTGTGTTGTGTATGTCTTACCCTGGGGTCGGGGACTAACTAAGATATACTGCGTTCAGTCAATGAAACGGGGGGGGGGGACGCAGAGTATCCGAGTCCGTCTGTTCTTTTCCAAGTCAACACAGTTGTTTCCTATCAGTGAGATATATATATATCTGTTAGTTACATGTCCCTTGCATTGAATAAAAGGCGATATACGTACCATTGCATAATGGAGTATGCCAGTTAAACAGAAATTTCGGGATATATGATAAATTGTAAAGGAATTGCTATTGTTTTACATCTGTTGTTATTGCCATTTGCTACTTGCGTGACAAATGGCCGTCCAAAGTCGGCACCAGTTACCCATTGGTCTCGTCGGTTTATGTGTAGTCTTTTGTGTTTGATGTTTACATGTCGTGTGTCTCTTTTCCGTCTCGTGCTGTACTCGTCTTTTGTGTTTTTGCATCGGGTGTTTTACTGTTGATGCTGCAACGGGGTCTTGTTGGAGATCTCCTCCCTTCTTTTTATAAGTACATTTATTTCTTTTAATTTAATCCTTTAGGCCGCGTTGGTATTATGTTCAGCTGTTACTCGTACATCCTGTACGTTACGAATGCGCTGAGCGAACGGTCTGAATTCCTTTTATACTGGAGAGGCGGATTAGCCCAAAAGGCTGACCAATGAGGACAACAGTTGGCGATTGTGAAAGCCGATGATTCAAATACAGTTTTAGGAACATCTTTCAGGTCCGCATTTTGTAGTGAAATTTCAATCCGTTTTTTAATGTCTAACTGCACATATTTTTGCATGTATGTAATATGTAAATATAAAGTGTTTTAGGGTGTTTTTGAGGGGGATCTGTTTGGATTGGGTTGATTATCGCGATCTTTTACTGATATACGTTGGTCGCGATCATTATTACTTGAATACTATAATAGTACGGTAGTTTTTTCTGATATACTGCATTTTATGGCTTGTATGCATGTGTGTGCACTCAGGTGTGTATTGTTGTACCCGATTGGCCGCTAATAACAGTATGTGAGTTTTGTATAAATACTTAAGACTTGTGTGTAGCTCATTATTGCCAAGAGATTGAATGTTATAGGCAGCTCGAATGTGAAGCATCTTGAGCACTATTGGAATGCACATCCTAGACCTTTGGTTCGGTCTCCTTTATTAAGGGCTTACCGGGCTTAAAGCTGTCGTGCCCCCGACGACCTCGTCCCGGGGGGGGGGGGGGGGCTGCTGGTAGCAGGGAGCTTCTGATAGCGGGGGGGGGGAACGACCTTTCGGACGGTGCCTCGGTGGCCGCGGTGTATGCTCAATTAGTACAGTGGTCTGATTCCCTGATAAGTCAGGGGTATGACGTACACGTACTAACAGTACTCCCTCGGCCACACCCTCGGGGTGTGACACATGCAGTTTATAGTCTAACTCGCAGGCGGTTAAATTCTCTGCTTGTCCGTAAGTTTGGAGATATATGTCACCATATCCCGTTCAGGGACTCTGACTTTGCTGGTGATGGTGTTCATCTAGATGACACAGGGAATGCCAAGTTAGCTGACCTTGTGTGTACTCTATGTTAGAGAACAATATTTTTAGGGTCCTTTTTAGGGCCTGTAAATCAAGAATAGTAGTGAAATATTTCTCTATTTCCCCTATTTAAGCTACCAACCAGATTGTGCATAGTGCAAGTCTTCCCCTGGGGTCGGGGACTAACGAAGATTTACTGCGTTCAGTCAATTAAACTATTGTAGTAATCAAGTTATAATGATCTTGATCAACGTAAATCAGTAAAAGAACGCGATAATACCAATAAAAACAGATCCCCCTTAAACACCATATATATACATATTACATACATGCATAAAATGTGCAGCGTTAGACAACAAAGACGGATTGAAATTTCACTACATAGTGCGGACCTGAAAGATGTTCCCAAAACTGCATTTGAATCTTCGGCTTTCACCATCGCCAACTGTTATCCTCATCCTCATTGGTCAGCCACTTGGGCTATTTTCAATCCGCCTCTCTAGTATAAAAGGAATTCAGACCGTTCGCTCAGCTCGGAGTTGAGAAGTCCAAGCCTGCACACCTCCTCGTGGTGCCTCCGGTAACTGGAATGGAGTACCCACACACAGACATCCCCGACAGATACCACACCGTTGCTTTGCCAGCACCTTCCTTAATGCATACACTCCATTAGCTCCATTCCAGGCTAAGTGCAGCGGGCGACACACCCCTTCCAAATCCGAGACCGTCCAGGGGGCGTTGTGGGTGGCAGGGCGTAGTGAGCTCTGTTTAATCGGCGGTAGTCAAGGCTTGCCTTAGACTAGAGGGTGAATGCGCCTTCGAAATCGGCAGTCCCAGGCCTGCAGGGCGTTGGTCCAGATCCCGGGCAGGAGCGGCGTACGGGGTTATCTTCGGATAGACGGACCAGGCAAAATTCCCTCCAAAGTCCAAGAGTCGAGCCAGCTGGCGGGGGGTCGCATACAAGAGCCCTTTTAAGGGCTGGCCCTTTTAAGGGCCATTTCACCGCACTTGTATGTAATCGACCAAGGCGAGAAGCTAGAAAAAGTCCACAGCCCACTGTACGCAGTGCTAGCAGTCTACGGATCCCTAGGGTGAACGAGACGACGGGCGTGGCAGGGTGGCCCTTAACAACCAGTACCCGTTACCACCAGTGCATGCTGCCTTCCTCCTGACCTTCCTTCCCAGGATTCCTGGCCAAAATCCGCCAAATGCCCTTTTCAGGGCACCTCTGGCAAGGTCATTCATTTGACACGCCGGAGGTAAAGCTAAGTCATTCAGTTCACCGCTCAGCTCGTATCGTATCCACAGTTCCAGTGTAGCAGAGCTAGTGAGCGGTCGTTCCCAGACCGCTCGCGTTTCCCTTCTACCTTGGATCTTACTTAGTGTTTTATAAATTAATTTAAGTGTTCTTCTCTTCTAGTGTTCTTTGTCTTTGTGTTTAACTTTCTTATGTTTTAATTCTCTTGTGTGTATATGTATCCGTATCTGTGTCTATAAGTGTTGTGTATATTTTTCTGCGGAGCGGGGAAATATACATTGTGTGGAACAATCTATACGTCACTTAAGTAAGGTAAGATTGTTCTTTTTCTTGCTTGCTTTTTCTCTAATTTAATTTAAGTTCTTTTTACTAATTCTTGTCTTTGTATCGTATTATATTGTATTGTATTGTCCTGTATTTATTCATCGTGATCATTTTATCTTGTTCCCTTGTATTGTACTATACCTAGTATCCTCTTATTATTAGGAAATATGTATAGTTTCTTTCTTTCTAACGTAGATTTTTTGCTTTAACATAAGTCTCAGTTGTAAAATGCCTTTTTCTTAAATCTTCTGACTAAATAATTTGATAAGTCCTCATTTCTCTTTAAATTCATTGTAAGTGATATGTATTTTTGTTAAAATCTTATACGCTCAGTTATTAAAACCTCTACTTAAATTTTTGCTTTGAAAACCTTATATTTCGCGTACTTTCTGTATAGGTTCATGCTTTAAGTAATATTCTTAACTTTTGTATGTAGTTCATTGTTTTCATGTAAAATTTTATTCTCTCATGTAAACACTGAATATAGCAGAATTCTTATTACACCAAAAAATAATTAAAGAAGCAAAGCAAGAACACTGGAGAAAGTATGTCTCCACGTTAAATAAAAAGACGAACACATCTAAGGTTTGGAAAAAGATAAATACATTGAATGGTACAAAGAAGTCTTATAAATATACCTACTATATGTAATGCGTACGCAGCTAAGGATAAAGCCGAACTTTCTACTTAATAATTCGCGAGCGCGAGCTCTAATAACAACTTAGAGCACGATCATAAAAATAAACGCGCAAAATTCACTAATAGGCGTAAAACCGCGCTAAACGACCTAGGTCCAGATACAGGCCAATCAGTGTTAAGGAAATAAAAGAGGCCCTAAACAGTAAGGCAGACACCAACCCAGGCGATGATAAAGTCAAATATGAATTACTTAAAAATCTCCCTGAAAATATGCGAAGCATCATAGCCACTCTCATGAACCAAATCTTTAGCACGGGTCAATTCCTCACCGAATCTAGTGGTTTTCCTCCTTCCCAAACCGGAGAAGGATCTAAACGAGCCTCAGTCGTACCGTCCGATATCGCTTACGTCATATCTATGTAAAACCATGGAAACCGTGTTAAATAATAGGCTAATATGGTATTTAGAAAAGAAAGGCATAATTGACATTGAAATTTCAATCCGTTTATGATGTCCAATTCTGCACATTTTTATGCATGTATGTAATTTGTGAATATATGGTGTTTTAGGGTGTTTTTAAGGGGGATCTGTTTGGATTGGGTTTATTATCGCTTTCTTTTACTGATATACGTTGGTCGCGATCATTTTAATTTGAAAACTATAATATTAAGGTAGTTTTTACTGATATACTGCATTTCATTGCATGTATGCATGTGTGTGCACTCGGGTGTGTATTGTTGTACCTGATTGGTCGCTATTAATAAGAGTATGTGCGTTTAGTATATATACTTTAGACTTATGTGTAGCTCATTATTGCCAAGATGTTGAGTGTTATAGGCAGCTCGCATACGAAGCATCTTGGGCGCTATTGGAATGCACAACACAGACCTTTGGTTCGCCACCCCCCGCCCTTTTAGGGGGGAACCGGGCTTAAAATTGTCGTACCCCCGACGACCTCGTCCCGGGGGGGCCTGCTTGTAGCAGGGTGCTTCTGATAGCGGGGGGGGGGGGGGCAACGACCTTTCGGACGGTGACTCGGTGGCCGCGGTGTATGCTCAATTAGTACAGTGGGCTGATTCCCTGACTAGTCACGGGTATGACGTGCACGTACTAACAGTACTCCCTCGGCCTCACCCTCGGGGTGTGACACATGCAGTTTATAGTCTAACTCGCAGGCGGTTAAATTCTCTGCTTGTCCGTAAAGTTGGAGATAGATGTCACCATATCCCATTCAGGGACTCTGACTTTGCTGGTGATGGTGTTCATCTAGATGACACAGGGAATGCTAAGATAGCTGACCTTGTGTTTACTCTATGTTAGAGTACAATATTTTAGGGTCCTTTTTAGGGAATGCAAGTCAAGAATAGTGGTCCAATCTTTCTTTCTCTATTCCCCCTATTTATTATCCCAACCAGATTGTGCATAGGGCAATGTGTGTTGTGTATGTCTTCCCCTGGGGTCGGGGACTAACGAAGATATACTGCGTTCTGTCAATTAAACTCTTGTAGTTTTCAAGTTATAATGATTTGATCAACGTAAATCAGTAAAAGAACGCGATAATAAGCCCAATCAAAACAGAACCCCCTTAAAACACCCTAAAACACCATCACCATATCTTTACATTACATACATGCATAAAAATGTATAAAAGGAATTCAGACCGTTCGCTCAGCTCATTCCAAACGTATAGGATGTACGAGCAACAGCTGAACATAATACCAGCGCGGCCTTGAGGAATCAATTTAATGAAATAAATGTATTTATAAGTAATAACAGATATAATACAATAGTAATTCCCTTACAATTTATCATACATGCCGAAATTTCTGTCAAACTCTGGCATATTATATATGCAATCACACTTGTTAATAGACATTCTTAGTTTCTACTGACGGACTACGGTATTTTATACACACACGACACTTATAAACAGACTTAATTAGTTTCTACTGTCGGACTTCCCTGCAGGTGACCGACCCTCCAAGCTAACACGAACGAACGCCTTGCGACTAAATGATGGTACGTACATCGCCTTTTATTAAATGCAAGGGACATTTAACCAACAGACGTACTTGTTATTACTGATAAGAACAAACTATTCTGACTTAGAATCTAACCGACGGACTCGGATGTAATGCGACTGTGAATCAAGGGAACGTATTTTTACATAGGCGAAATTGCCTATTCGCGAAATATTTTCGCGTCCGTATTAGCAAGGGCCCTACAGGGGTCCATGCTTTAGGTTGAGGGTTATAGGTAGCTCGCATGTGAAGCACCTTGAGCGCTATTGGAAAGCAAGTCCTAGACCTTTGGTTCGGTCTCCCCTTAGTGGGGTACCGGGCTTAAAGCTCTCGAAACCCAGAGGACCTAGTCCCGGGGACCTGCTGGTAGCAGGGTGCTTCTAATATAGGGAGGCAACGACCTTTCGGATGGTGGCCGAGGTGTATGCGCAATAAGTGCAGTGGGCTGATTCCTTGACTAGTCAGGGGTATGACGTGCACGTACTAACAGTACTCTCTCGACCACAGTACTTCCTCGGTCACATCCCAGGGGTGTGACTCGGGCAGGTTTATAGTCTTGCTCGCAGGCGGTTAAATTCTCGACTTGTGAGACAGTTTGGAGCTGGATGTCACCATATCCCGTTCAGGGACTCTGACTTTGCTGGTGATGGTGTTCATCTAGATAGCACAGGGAAGTTAGCAGTCCTTGTGTGTACTCGATGTTAGAGTACAATATTTAAGGGTCCTTCTTTGGGCCTACAAATCAAGAATAGTAGTCATATCTTATCTATGCCCCCTATTTAAGCTACCAACCAGATTGTGCAATGTGTGATGTGTGTTGTGTATGTCTTACCCTGGGGTCGGGGACTAACTAAGATATACTGCGTTCAGTCAATGAAACGGGGGGGGGGGGGGGGACGCAGAGTATCCGAGTCCGTCTGTTCTTTTCCAAGTCAACACAGTTGTTTCCTATCAGTGAGAGATATATATATCTGTTAGTTACATGTCCCTTGCATTGAATAAAAGGCGATATACGTACCATTGCATAATGGAGTATGCCAGTTAAACAGAAATTTCGGGATATATGATAAATTGTAAAGGAATTGCTATTGTTTTACATCTGTTGTTTCTTTATTTGCTACTTGCGTGACAAATTGCCATTTGCTACTTGCGTGACAAATGGCCGTCCAAAGTCGGCACCAGTTACCCATTGGTCTCGTCGGTTTATGTGTAGTCTTTTGTGTTTGATGTTTACATGTCGTGTGTCTCTTTTCCGTCTCGTGCTGTACTCGTCTTTTGTGTTTTTGCATCGGATGTTTTACTGTTGATGCTGCAACGGGGTCTTGTTGGAGATCTCCTCCCTTCTTTTTATTAGTACATTTATTTCATTTAATTTAATCCTTTAGGCCGCGTTGGTATTATGTTCAGCTGTTACTCGTACATCCTGTACGTTACGAATGCGCTGAGCGAACGGTCTGAATTCCTTTTATACTGGAGAGGCGGATTAGCCCAAAAGGCTGACCAATGAGGACAACAGTTGGCGATTGTGAAAGCCGATGATTCAAATACAGTTTTAGGAACATCTTTCAGGTCCGCATTTTGTAGTGAAATTTCAATCCGTTTTTTAATGTCCAACTCTGCACATATTTTTGCATGTATGTAATATGTAAATATAAAGTGTTTTAGGGTGTTTTTGAGGGGGATCTGTTTGGATTGGGTTGATTATCGCGATCTTTTACTGATATACGTTGGTCGCGATCATTATTACTTGAATACTATAATAGTACGGTAGTTTTTTTTCTGATATACTGCATTTTATGGCTTGTATGCATGTGTGTGCACTCAGGTGTGTATTGTTGTACCCGATTGGCCGCTAATAACAGTATGTGAGTTTGGTATAAATACTTAAGACTTGTGTGAAGCTCATTATTGCCAAGAGATTGAATGTTATATGCAGCTCGAATGTGAAGCATCTTGAGCACTATTGGAATGCACATCCTACACCTTTGGTTCGGTCTCCTTTTTTAAGGGCTTACCGGGCTTAAAGCTGTCGTGCCCCCGACGACCTCGTCCCGGGGGGCCTGCTGGTAGCAGGGAGCTTCTGATAGCGGGGGGGGGGGACGACCTTTCGGACGGTGCCTCGGTGGCCGCGGTGTATGCTCAATTAGTACAGTGGTCTGATTCCCTGATAAGTCAGGGGTATGACGTACACGTACTAACAGTACTCCCTCGGCCACACCCTCGGGGTGTGACACATGCAGTTTATAGTCTAACTCGCAGGCGGTTAAATTCTCTGCTTGTCCGAAAGTTTGGAGATATATGTCACCATATCCCGTTCAGGGACTCTGACTATGCTGGTGATGGTGTTCATCTAGATGACACAGGGAATGCTAAGTTAGCTGACCTTGTGTGTACTCTATGTTAGAGTACAATATTTTTAGGGTCCTTTTTAGGGCCTGTAAATCAAGAATAGTAGTGAAATCTTTCTCTATTTCCCCTATTTAAGCTACCAACCAGATTGTGCATAGTGCAAGTCTTCCCCTGGGGTCGGGGACTAACGAAGATTTACTGCGTTCAGTCAATTAAACTATTGTAGTATTCAAGTTATAATGATCTTGATCAACGTAAATCAGTAAAAGAACGCGATAATACCAATAAAAACAGATCCCCCTTAAACACCATATATATACATATTACATACATGCATAAAATGTGCAGCGTTAGACAACAAAGACGGATTGAAATTTCACTACATAGTGCGGACCTGAAAGATGTTCCCAAAACTGCATTTGAATCTTCGGCTTTCACCATCGCCAACTGTTATCCTCATCCTCATTGGTCAGCCACTTGGGCTATTTTCAATCCGCCTCTCTAGTATAAAAGGAATTCAGACCGTTCGCTCAGCTCGTATCGTATCGTATCCACAGTTCCAGTGTAGCAGAGCTAGTGAGCGGTCGTTCCCAGACCGCTCGCGTTTCCCTTCTACCTTGGATCTTACTTAGTGTTTTATAAATTATTCTCTTCTAGTGTTCTTTGTCTTTGTGTTTGTGATGAACTTTATGTTTTAATTCTCTTGTGTGTATATGTATCCGTATCTGTGTCTATAAGTGTTGTGTATATTTTTCTGCGGAGCGGGGAAATATACATTGTGTGGAACAATCTATACGTCACTTAAGTAAGGTAAGATTGTTCTTTTTCTTGCTTGCTTTTTCTCTAATTTAATTTAAGTTCTTTTTACTAATTCTTGTCTTTGTATCGTATTATATTGTATTATATTGTCCTGTATTTATTCATCGTGATTATTTTATCTTGTTCCCTTGTATTGTACTATACCTAGTATCCTCTTATTATTAGGAAATATGTATAGTTTCTTTCTTTCTAACGTAGATTTTTTGCTTTAACATAAGTCTCAGTTGTAAAATGCCTTTTTCTTAAATCTTCTGACTAAATAATTTGATAAGTCCTCATTTCTCTTTTAATTCATTGTAAGTGATATGTATTTTTGTTAAAATCTTATACGCTCAGTTATTAAAACCTCTACTTAAATTTTTGCTTTGAAAACCTTATATTTCGCGTACTTTCTGTATAGGTTCATGCTTTAAGTAATATTCTTAACTTTTGTATGTAGTTCATTGTTTTCATGTAAAATTTTATTCTCTCATGTAAACACTGAATATAGCAGAATTCATATAACACCAAAAAATAATTAAAGAAGCAAAGCAAGAACACTGGAGAAAGTATGTCTCCACGTTAAATAAAAAGACGAACACATCTAAGGTTTGGAAAAAGATAAATACATTGAATGGTACAAAGAAGTCTTATAAATATACCTACTATATGTAATGCGTACGCAGCTAAGGATAAAGCCGAACTTTCTACTTAATAATTCGCGAGCGCGAGCTCTAATAACAACTTAGAGCACGATCATAAAAATAAACGCGCAAAATTCACTTATAGGCGTAAAACCGCGCTAAACGACCTAGGTCCAGATACAGGCCAATCAGTGTTAAGGAAATAAAAGAGGCCCAAAACCGGGGAAGGACCCCAACGAGCCTCAGTCGTATCGTCCGATATCGCTTACTTCATATCTATGTAAAACCATGGAACCGTATCAAATAATAGGCTGAGATGGTATTTAGAGAAGAAAGGCATAATTGACATTGAAATTTCAATCCGTTTATAATGTCTACCTCCGCACATTTTTATGCATGTATGACAAATATGGATACTGACCATATCCCTGTTTACAGCACAAAATCGATAATTCAGAAAATCAGAAACCGAGGCATACGAAATCAGGATAAAACAGGAACAAAAGCAAACAAACAAAAACCTCCACCATATGAAAAGAAGCGAACTCCCAATATGAGAATGAGACCAGGTGCCCAGGAAGAGTAATTTGTAAATATATGGTGTTTTAGGGTGTTTTTAAGGGGGATCTGTTCGGATTGGGTTTATTATCGCTTTCTTTTACTGATATACGTTGGTCGCGATCATTTTAATTTGAAAACTATAATATTAAGGTAGTTTTTACTGATATACTGCATTTCATTGCATGTATGCATGTGTGTGCACTCGGGTGTGTATTGTTGTACCTGATTGGTCGCTATTAATAAGAGTATGTGCGTTTAGTATATATACTTTAGACTTATGTGTAGCTCATTATTGCCAAGATGTTGAGTGTTATAGGCAGCTCGCATACGAAGCATCTTGGGCGCTATTGGAATGCACAACTTATACCTTTGGTTCGGTCCCCCCTTTTTAGGGGGGACCGGGCTTAAACTTGCCGTACCCACGACGACCTCGTCCCAGGGGCCTGCTGGTAGCAGGGTGCTTCTGATAGCAGGGGCAACGACCTTTCGGACGGTGCCTCGGTGTATGCTCAATTAGTAGAGTGGGCTGATTCCCTGACTAGTCAGAGGTATGACGTGCACGTACTAACAGTACTCCCTCGGGGTGTGACACATGCAGTTTATAGTCTAACTCGCAGGTGGTTAAATTATCTGCTTGTCCGTAAGTTTGGAGATAGATGTCACCATATCCCGTTCAGGGACTCTGACTTTGCTGGTGATGGTGTTCATCTAGATGACACAGGGAATGCTAAGTTAGCTGACCTTGTGTGTACTCTATGTTAGAGTACAATATTGTTAAGGTCCTTTTTAGGGCCTGCAAATCAAGAATAGTAGTCAAATCTTTCTCTATTTCCCCTATTTAAGCTACCAACCAAATTGTACATAGTGCAATGTGTGTTGTGTATGTCTTCCCCTGGGGTCGGGGACTAACGAAGATATACTGCGTTCAGTCAATTAAACTATTGTAGTATTCAAGTTATAATGATCTTGATCAACGTAAATCAGTAAAAGCACGCGATAATACCAATAAAAACAGATTCCCCTTAAACACCATGTATTTACATATTATATACATGCATACAATGTGCAGCGTTAGACATCAAAAACGGATTGAAATTTCACTACATATTGCGGACCTGAAAGATGTCCTCAAAACTTCATTTTAATCTTCGGCTTTCACCATCGCCAACTGTTATCCTCATCGGTCAGCCACTTGGGCTATTTTCAATCCGCCTCTCCAGTATAAAAGGAATTCAGACCGTTCGCTCAGCTCGTATCGTATCGTATCCACAGTTCCAGTGTAGCAGAGCTAGTGAGCGGTCGTTCCCAGACCGCTCACGTTTTCCTTCTACCTTGGATTTTACCTTGGATCTTACTTAGTGTTTTATAAATTAATTTAAGTGTTCTTCTCTTCTAGTGTTCTTTGTCTTTGTGTTTATTTGTGTTTAACTTTTTTACGTTTTAATTCTCTTGTGCGTATAGGTATCCGTATCTGTGTCTACAAGTGTTGTGTATATTTTTCTGCGAAGCGGGGAAATATACATTGTGTGGAACAATCTATACGTCACTTAAGTAAGGTAAGATTGTTCTTTTTCTTGCTTGCTTTTTCTCTAGTTTAAGTTCTTTTTACTAATTCTTGTCTTTGTATCGTATTATATTGTATTGTCTTGTCCTGTATTTATTCATCGTCATCATTTTGTCTTGTTCCCATGTATTGTACTATACCTAGTATCGTCTTATCATTAGGAAATATATATAGTTTCTTCCTTTCTAAGTTAGAGTTTTTGCTTACACATAAGTCTCAGTTGTAAAATGCCTTTTTCTTAAATCTTCTGACTAAATAATTTGATAAGTCCTCATTTCTCTTTAAATTCAGTGTAAGTGATATGTCTTATAACGCTCAGTTATTAAATCCTCTACTTAAATTTTTGCTTTGAAAACCTTATACTTCGCGTACTTTCTGTATAAGTTCATGCGTTAAGTAATATTCTTAACTTTTGTATGTAGTTCATTGTTTTCATGTAAAATCTGAATATAGCAGAATTCATAAAAACACCAAAAAAGTAATTAAAGAAGTAAACCAAGAACACTGGAGAGAGTATGTCTCCACGTTAAATAAAAAGACGAACACATCTTAAGTTTGGAAAAAGATAAATACATTGAATGGTAGAAAGAAGTCTTATGTACCTACTATATGTAATGCGTACGCAGCTAAGGATAAAGCCGAACCTTTTACTTAATAATTCGCGAGCACGAGCTCTAATAACAACTTAGAGCACGATCATAAAAATAAACGCGCAAAATTCACTAATAGGCATAAAACCGCGCTAAACGATCTAGGTCCAGATACAGGCCAATCAGTGTTAAGGAAATAAAAGAGGCCCTAAACAGTAAGGCAGACACCAACCCAGGCGATGATAAAGTCAAATATGAATTACTTAAAAATCTCCCTGAAAATATGCTAAGCATCATAGCCACTCTCATGAACCAAATCTTTAGCACGGGTCAATTCCTCACCGAATCTAGCGGTTTTCCTCCTTCCCAAACCGGGGAAGGACCCAAACGAGCCTCAGTTGTACCGTCCGATATCGCTTACGTCATATCTATGTAAAACCATGGAAACCGTATTAAATAATAGGCTAATATGGTATTTAGAAAAGAAAGGCATAATTGACATTGAAACTTCAATTCGTTTATAATGTCTAACTCTGCACATTTTTATGCATGTATGTTATTTGTAAATGTATGGTGTTTTTAAGGGGGATCTGTTTGGATTGGGTTTATTATCGCTTTCTTTTACTGGTATACGTTGGTCGCGATCATTTTAATTTGAAAACTATAATATAACGGTAGTTTTTACTGATATAGTGCATTTCACTGCATGTGTGTGCACTCAGGTGTGTATTGTTGTACCTGATTGGTCGCTATTAATAAGAGTATGTGCGTTTAGTATATATATTTTAGACTTATGTGTAGCTCATTATTGACAAGATGATGAGTGTTATAGGCAGCTTGCATACGAAGCATCTTGGGCGCTATTGGAATGCACAACATAGACCTTTGGTTCGGTCCCCCTTTTTAGGGGGGAACCGGGCTTAAAGTTGTTGTACCCCCTACGACCTCGTCCGGGGGGCCTGCTGGTAGCAGGGTGCTTCTGATAGCGGGAGGGGGGGGGGGGGCAACGACCTTTCCGACGGTGCCTAGGTGTATGCTCAATTAGTACAGTGGGCCGATTCCCTGACTAGTCAGGGGTATGACGTGCACGTACTAACAGTACTCCCTCGGCCACACCCTCGGGGTGTGACACATGCGGTTTATAGTCTAACTCGCAGGCGGTTAAATTCTCTGCTTGTCCGTAAGTTTGGAGATAGATGTCACCATATCCCGTTCAGGGACTCTGACTTTGCTGGTAACGGTGTTCATCTAGATGGCACAGGGAATGCTAAGTAAGCTGACCTTATGTATACTCTATGTTAGAGTACAATATTTTTAGGGTCCTTTTTAGGGCCTGCAAATCAAGAATAGTAGTCAAATCTTTCTCTATTTCCCCTATTTAAGCAACCAACCAGATTGTGCATAGTTTGTCATAGATTGTCGGGGTGTGACACATGCAGTTTATAGTCTAACTCGCAGGCGGTTAAATTCTCTGCTTGTCCGTAAGTTTGGAGATATATGTCACCATATCCCGTTCAGGGACTCTGACTTTGCTGGTGATGGTGTTCATCTAGATGACACAGGCTGATCTTGTGTGTACTCTATGTTAGAGTACAATACTTTTAGGGTCCTTTTTTGGGAATGCAAGTCAAGAATAGTAGTCAAATCTTTCTCTATTCCTCCTATTTAAGCTACCAACCAGATTGTGCATAGTGCAATGTGTGTTGTGTTAGTCTTCCCCTGGGATCGGAGACTAACGAAGATATACTGCTTCGGTCAATGAAACTAATGCAGTATTCAAGTTATAATGATCTTGATCAACGTAAATCAGTAAAAGAACGCGATAATACCAATCAAAACAGATCCCTCTTAAAACAACATATATTTACATATTACATACATGCATAAATTGTGCAGCGTTAGACATCCAAAACGGATTGAAATTTCACTACATATTGCGGACCTAATAGATGTCCCCAAAACTTCATTTTAATCTTCGGCTTTCACCATCGCCAACTGTTATCCTTATCCTCATTGGTCAGCCACTTGGGCTATTTTCAATCCGCCTCTCCAGTATAAAAGGAATTCAGACCGTTCGCTCAGCTGGCTTGCTACACCCGCCATTTTGTTTCTTGATTGATCTGACGTGTTTCTGTACACAGAAGAAGATCACAGATCTCCAGCCTCTTAGGCGGCTTCACTGCTTTTGCTTACTTGAGTATTGCTTTATATCTTTAACCTGCACTTGTAATTAGCTTGTCTATGTTCACTAACTAACACTTCTTTGTATTTCAGCTCCCCGAGACGAACATACCACAAAACCACTGATCTGGAACGACCAAAACAGATTAGGTGTACTCTAAGGTCTAGCACTTAGGAAGCCCCGTGTTTTGTGTTTATTTTCTTTCTCCTACTGAATGTTCTCCTCAATTAGGAAGTAACATGTATACCAAGTTGAAAATAAACATAATCCCGCACAAGGCGGACGACAGCAGAGTAAACTTTGACAATATCAAAGCTAGTCTGGTCAATGCGCAACAGAATAGGCCCTATCAATACAGATCCCTAGAGAGAGGACCTGGGGCCTATTTGTTGGTCAATAAGCCAGTTGACGCGCGATTTTGGATATGCTTCTTGCAGTTTCGTTTCTCAGACGTGTATTCAATCTACTTAGTAGACAGTCCGCTGTATAAAGCCGTCGTCCTCAAAGGAGGAAATACTAAAACCAAAGGTCAAGGTCTTGGCCAAGGCCAATGGTTACCCAACCACACCCTCACCGAGAGGATCGCCGAGAAACATGAGAATGTTATTCACAATATATGTATATATGTATATCACAATTTTGTACAGTGGATGATATTAAAACTAAATATAACTTAAAAATAAATATTTTAGAGTACTATGGTGTAATACGATCAATTAAACAGTTAATGAAAAGATATGATATAGATCTAGATAATGTGATAAAAACGAATTTAATGAAGCCTTTGAACATTAAAACACTCACCAAAGTACAAAACGGTTGTCATTACATCTATAATTCACTTATTAAAAAATCAGAACCAAATTGTCATAAAAATGGGAAGAGGATATTGGTTTAAATATTGGTAAAAAGGAGTGGGAATCAATTCATATAATACCCTTTCAATCTTACACATCAGTAAAATTCAGATGGTTTCAGTATAGAATATTAAACAGAATTTTGGGTACTAATAAACTTTTGTATGACATAAATTACCGTCAGGACTCACTATGCACTTTTTGCAATCATGAGGAAGAAACTTTTCTACATTTGTTTTGGCAATGTGAAATTGTTAATCAGTTTCTTGAAAACTTTAGTAGATGGTTATTTTCAATGACAAACTATTTATTCAATTTCAATGTTAGAATCATTATATTTGGTACAAATACTAAGTATCATTATAAACCTTTGAATATTATCATATTATTGAAGTTTTTTATTTAAAATGTAAAATGCAGAACGTCAATTTAAACTTAGATACATTTATAATAGAACTTAAAAAGTCAAATTAAAATTGAGCGAAGTGTAGCTATAAGTAAAAATTCACTTCAAAAATTTGAAAAAGAATGGACTTTGTGTCTTCCAATGCTAAATGAAAACTGATTTGTTGGGATATGAGGCCTAGGTACTAAAAATACTGCCTCGTTCACAACCCAGGGGTGTGACACGTGCGGTGTAGTCTTGCTCGCAAGCGTTAGATTGCTAGGATGATTAGAAAGTTTAGAGCTAGGTGTAACCATATCCCATTTAGGGACACGGACTTTGATGGTTATGGTGTTAATCTAAAAGATAATGAATATGCTATATTAGCAGACATTGTGTTAAGTTAGAAGAGTATTATCTGATATCAAGTTCCTAAGCCAACCGATTTCAAGAAACGTGATCAAACCTTCCGCTTCATTAGCAAACATTTATTATATCTAAGCAACCAACCAACAATATTTTCAAATTAAATATTTTCTTTTATGCATTATTTACTTGTATTTAGACGTGTTACTAAGATGTGTACTATAATTACAAAGATTTATGTTAAGCTCATTATTACCAAGATGCTGAGTACCGTAGGCAGCTCCCATATGAATCACCATGAACGTTATTGGTTAGCACATCCTAGGCCTGTAGTTCGGTCTCCGATTCTTATGGGGTATCGGGCTTAATGTTGTCCAACTCCCGTCGACCTAGTCGCAGGGGGGGGGGGGGGGGTGCGGGTAGCAAGGTACTGATAGTAGCGGGAGGCAACTACCTTGCGGACGGTGTCTCAGTGGCCGAGGTGTATGCACACTTAGTGCATTGGGCTGAGTCCTTGACTACGATTCCTCGAGTAGTCATGGATACGAGGCCGACGTACTATCAGTTCTGCCTCGTTCACAACCCAGGGGTGTGAAACGTGCGGTATATAGTCTCGCTTGCAGACGTTTCAATGATAGCCTGATTAGAAAAAAATTGGAGCTAGGTGTCACCATATCCCATTTAGGGACTCTGACTTTGATGGTTATGGTGTTCATCTTCGAAACACTGGGAATACTAGATTAGTAGACGCTATTTATCAGGGTGCTTTTAAGGCCCACAAACCAAGAAAAGTAGTCCAAGCTTCCAGTACTGCCTAGTCCACATCCTAGAAGTGTGACATCTGCGATATACAGTCTTGCTCGAAGGCGATTGAATTCCAGACTTTCCAGAAAGTTTGGTTCGTGATGTCACCATATCCCATTTAGGGACTCTGACTTTATTTGTCGTGGTGTTCACCTGAATAACATTAGGAATGTTAAGTTAGTAGATCACGTGGCTACTCTATGCTAGAATATTTTCTGATATCAAGGTCCTAAGCAAACAGATTTCAAGAAAAATGATGAAAGCTTCCGCTTCATTCGAAAACATTATTTATATAACTTGGATGTAAACAGCACATCATCAAATGAGTTAAAGAAGATCCTGACGATAATCTCAACAGCACTCACAATAGAGCAGAAAATTAAACATCGACGGACCCCTAGCACGCTAGAGGTGCTAGGGGTCCGAAAGAAACATAATGAAAATTAAACATCGACGGACCCCTAGCACGCTAGAGGTGCTAGGGGTCACAAAGAAACATAATGAAAATAAATGACCAACATGTGGAATTTCAATAAGATTATGGATCCACAGCTAACATCTTACCTCAGCATATCTATGCAAAAGTATGTAATGATCCGAATGGGGGCAACCAACCGACAATATATTCATAATAATTTTCTTTTATACATTATTTCCTTACATTAAAACGAGTTACTAACATGTGTAGTATAAATACTAAGATTTATATTAAGCTCATTATTGCCAAGATGCCGAGTATCGTAGGCAGCTCCCATGAGAATCACCTTGAACGTTATTGGTTAGCACATCCGAGGCCTATAGTTCGGTCTCCGTTTATGGGGTTTCGGGCTTAAAGTTGTCTAACCCCCGTCGACCTAGTCCCGGGGGGCTGCGGGTAGCAGGGTGCTAATAGTACCCAGAGGCAACGAAAATGTATGATTTACCACTCCTTTAACTAACACCCCCATATCTCTAACAGCGTATAATTGAGGACTCTTCTTGTGAAGATTTCAGTTTATGCAAGGAAACAATCTCAAACCTTTTAAAAAAAATGTATAACGTATAAATTTACTTTCTCATGATATTTTCAACAAAGTTTGACATAATTCATTGTTTTATTTTTCCAATATGAGCTATAAATTCACATCTTTTATTTTGAATTCGTCCCCTAGGTCTTGAGAACTTGAACATTGGTCTTCAGACAGTGCCTCGAACTCCGAGCCTTATCTTGAAATATTAATCACAGCGGGATGCAACAAACTTTCGGACAGCGTCTCCGTGGGCGTGGTGTACGCTAAGTGCACTGGACGGATTCCCCGAGTAATCAGGGATCTGATGCCCATGTACTAACAGTACTTCCACGTTCACGGCCTAGGGGTGTGACACCTGTGTGTTATAGCCTTGCTCGCAGTTAACTCAATACCAGACGTCTCAGAAAGTTTGGATCTAGGTGTCACCATATCCTATATAGGGACTCGACTTTGATGGTTATGGTGGTCATCAAAGAGATTTTGGAAATGCGAAATTAGCAGACCTTGTGTCCACTCTATGTCAAGAGTATCAATATTTATCACCTGGAGACATAATGATCAAACTAAGATGGATCAAAGGTAGACAGCATAACCATCGAAAATGCGTCAGAATCATTAGTCGCCTTTTATACCGTGGATGTAATCGTAATGCTACCAGACGGACACTTGTTTGGTACTTGACCAATCTAGTCTTGTACAAGCGCATTCTCGAGTCTAACACTCTGACTGTGACCAAGGGCCCGGTCCAGGTCTCTTTAGAGAGGACAAGACCCCGACCACATGTCCTCTCTGAATGTCAGTCGGACTCCTCGGGTGACAACATACAAAAGCTCGTTACTGCCGGCAGAGCATTTATATCCATTTACATATTCATCCGTGTTGCTTGGGACCCTGCGTTTTGCGGTCATGTTTGTGTGTGATCATCTAGCAGTGAGGAGGTTGTTTTACACCACAATTGTACGCTCTTCGAGACCTCTGGGTAATCGGAACAGTGGAAGGGTTGTGCGCACGTAAAAGGATAACAACACCGTCTTCTACTGACTTGACAGATGGCCGTCCTAAGTCGGCACAGATTGCCAATTGGTCTCGTTGATTTATGTGTAGTCATTTATGTTTCTATGTAAATTGACGTTCCTTGTACCATTTCCGTCTCATTCTGTGCGTGTCTGCTTTGTTTTTGCAGTTGGTGTTGCAACTGATTGTTGTTGGGAGATCCCCTCTTTTCTTTCATACTGTAATCCTTGTAATTGCTGCTGTGATATTTTTCAGAAGTTAGAAAATATGTATACCTGTAAAGTGTTTGAATGCAGAGAAGCCTATAATATATCTCACTCATATGGTCGTTGAATTGTATCTTTCTATAAGAATCTGCGCAATACCATGAAAGTATCATATGTGAAGTTTCTTTTGAAAATCTTTGGTTGAATGAAATATAACCAAGAAATGAGCACTCACAATAAAGGGATGACTAACAAAATCTGATCAGTTTCAAAATCTCAAAATTTTAGATGGTGACCTAATATTGTCTCTTGCATCTGAATTATATTAGAAAATCATAATTATGGTTTTTGTAAAGCATGTTCTGAGAAAGAAGATGTTGTAAAGCATGCAACGACGAAAGTGTGTTATCACCTTAAAAATACCTGAAAATGTCATTGTCGCAGAATGTCTCCCTGCACCTCATCCCGGAAATACATAAACACATTCTGTTTATGTTATATGTAAAATAAAACTGCGAGGAAGGGGTGCAAATTTAGAAAACCTTGCTAAGACGATTATCTATCAAACCTTAGAAATTCGAAAGGACCGTTCAGTAATAGCGAAACTATGTTGCATGGAAAATCGAGAACTCTGCCCTCTCTGTCATTGTTTCGGTATATCCGATAAATCCCTGTAAGAGAGTTCCATGGCTTTGCAACAACACCCCCCTCTCATTGAAATTTCTATCGTCTTGCTGACATCGTTTTTACCTAGAAAGTGATCTTGGATTACGTTTGTCGAAATAAATCAACACAAGAGGTTAATTTTCTGGACAGTTTTAATACATAGACATAGTGTCAGTTATTGATATCCAAATACACGGAAAATATCGGTCGTATTTCTGATATACAAATGTTTGTATACAATACATCAAGATTTGACCGAATTCATAGTTTTAATGTCTTTGCCTTTTTTATTTGCTACTTACTGATCATTGCCCATCGAATCTCAAAACAGCTACCTTATATAAAAGTATACACATCATATGGCAGAGTGGCGTGTAAACAAACTTGTGAATGACAACGTTTTCGAAGTGATTGTACAATAAATACCTTTCTTGAGAGAGAGGCACGCGGAGGGACACTTGCGTTCTATTGACAGGGAAGCACGAAGCACATGGCCTATCAGACATACAGATAAAATGCACTAGAGTACTTTTCTTTGCAACATTCTCTCGATTTATCTGACAGGCCCCAAGAGGGCAATGTAGACTACATACGGGATAAATAAATAAACGGACAGCTTGACGACGAAATGAAACCCCCAATAGAGACCTCTATTGACAGAGGGGCACGAAGTGGGGTTTTCACTGCAATCAAAAATATATATCATAAATAATAGAGAAATTCAAAGAATCCTAAAGTAAAAATCACATTTCCTGTAACATTTGTTAAAAAATAGAGCTGATATGTAAACTTGGCACGTGCTGGAGAGTGCGAATATCTTGAAAGTTTGTCGCGAAATGATAAAATACACCGGCTTATGTAAGTGAATGAACATACAATAAATTACGCGTACAAATATTTTTAAATGTAAGAAAAATAAGAAAATCAGAGTTAAAAAGTATCTTCCGTCTAATGTAGTTGTTACTTATACATGTATAACTCTGCGTTTCGTTTCCAAACTTTATTGAAGTGAACATTTGTAAGGGTGTTCGAGAACTACTCGATTAAAGTTTTCACACACTCAAAAAAGAATCTTAAAACAGAGAGTAAACAGACACGGATTACGTTAGATAGGAATTAACGACCGGCGGAATCTGTCAAATTTATTTATAACTAGATACATTAATCTGCACATTGCTTTCATATGACGAGACAGAAAATATATCAAAATTTACTTTTAACACCTCCCTTCTTAAGATAAAAATTTAACTTACAAAGGTTTTTTTTTATCAAAGTTAAGAACATGTATCAGAATTTAAAAGGTAAATGTAAAGACAATCAAAATAAAGTGATTGTTGTCAATAACTGTTCATTGAACACGAGAAAGGCTGTCAGAATTTTGATACTTTGATCCCTTCTTATACCGGATTTCAAAATCATAAATGTGGGAGGGAAAGTGCCCACCTGAGAAATCTTTGATTTTTATCTTTCATGCAATAAGGCTGCGTTTGGGGAGTGTGATCCGAATTTCCTTTCTGTTCGGGTAGTAAGACAGAGCTACTCTATGTTTTCCGAAATGGAATTAACCGGATGTGACAAATCTACCGAATTGAAGAGATGGGTGTTGCATGCAAGCAGGAGATGCTTGCTCTTCCTGGGCACCTGGTCTCACTCCCATATCGGGAGTTCGCTTCTTTTTATATGGTGGGGGTTTATGTTTGCTTTTTGTCCTGAGTTTGTATGACTTCGGTTTCTGATGTTCTGAATTATCGATTTTGTGCTGTATACAGGGATATGGTCATTATCCATTTTGTCATACAATAGCCCATACGATTGCTAATAATTCCATCTCAATGGTCGAATAATTTTGCTATCTTCGGCTTAAATACCCAACGGGATGGTCTTCGTCACACATTTCCTGACTCAGTACCTCTCCAATCGCAAATTGATTTGCATCCGTCCGTTCTGTGAAAGGCTTCTGAAAGTCCGGTGTTTTCAGTAGAGTGAATGTCGTCAGCGCATGTTTCAGAGAACGGAACGCATCTGCCGTTTTCGGGTCCCATTGCAGCTTGTTCGGCCGGATTTTGATAAGCATATCGCTTAAAACGGCGGAAATAACAGCGTACTTTCCGATAAAATGCATGGTACAGTGTGATTACCAAATCACTGAAAAAATGCACATATATGTCTACTGTTACTGCTATGGAATCTGGAAACAAGACAATAATCATATTTAACCTTCAATGACACATATTATTCACAAGATTATTTAAATTCCTGAATAAGCAACTCAAATATCTTTTCAACATTGTCACTATTTCTGATGGTTTTCACAGAAATTTTGATATTCCTTCTATCCGGAGAATCAATAAAGAGTTCATATCCAGGTTGAAAACAAAGATATTTTATGATTTTTCGTCTGTGAGTTTGCCCAGCAGTTGCTGTCAGGGCTACGACAGTTATATCTGGACATAAAAAACGCATCTCATAGATTTTAGAGAACCACTCTCTGAAAGGATCGTCTGACTCTCTGCCTTCTCCCGTGATAAAAAAGAAATCATAAACTAAGATTAACAGACCAATAATTATGATCATGCAGTTTATTATGTATTATTCAATATCAATATAATTCAATCACAGTTGAAATCAATTACAGACTGTATTTTCTTTGTAATTAAACACATACTTGAACATATACCAATGTTAAACATGTTTTGCTTAATTTTGGACATCTTTCTTCACCGTTGCAAACGAGGGTACTTGAACTGTATGCTAAATGGTACTGGCTTGCAAAGGTGTACCTTCACAAGATTTGAACTTTCTCTATAAATTAATCAGTATATGTAAATTGGCATGTGCTGTTAGTGGCGGATCCAGCGCCCCCTTTTCCGGGGGGTCAAGGGGCGAATTTTATCGATTTTTACTAAAAAGGGGCCAAAATATTCCTGTTTTTGGAAAATTTTGGGTCAGTGCCGGGGAGCGGGGCGCCCCCTCCGCATCCCCTGGAAACGCCTTTGGTTGTTATATTTATATTTGTTCCTCATTTTCTTTCTCCAAATCAAAATTTCAGGAGATATTAGCTGCTCTAGCTAAACTACCTAAAATTAGAGATGAACATTTATTTAAAGTTCTGTTTCCATTTTTAGGATACTTTGGAATGACTTTGGATTCAACATAGACAACCGCCTCTTATACCGTGGATATGATCCTAATGTCACCAAACGGACACTTGGCTTGGTACTAGACCAATCTACAGTCTTGTACCAGCGCATCCTTAATATTTGCACCTTGACTGACTGTGACGACGGGACTCCATGACGGGCCATGTCCAAACCTCTTTAGAGAAGACAGGGCCCCGACCACCTGTCCTCTCTGAATGTCAGTCGGACTCCTCGGGTGATAACATACATTAGCTCGCTACAGCCGGCAGAGCACAGGTTGTATTACGCATGCCCTCTTTTTATATCCATTTACATATTCATCTGTGTTGCTTGGGCCCCTGCGTTTTGCGGTCTTGTTTGTGTGTGGTCATCTGACAGTGAGGAGGTTGTTTTACACCACACTTGAACGTTATTCGAGACCTCTGGGTAATTGGAATAGTTGGAGGGTTGTGCACACGTAATCCGGGATAACCACACCTTCTGCTACTGACGTGACAGATGGCCGTCCTAAGTCGGCACCGTTTACACATTGGTCTCGTTGTTTTATGTGTAGTCATTTGTGTTTAATGTATTTCTGTGATTTGACGTTCATTGTACTACTGCGTATCTTTCTACGTGTGTCTTTTTTGTGTTTTACAGTGGGTGTTTTGGGAGGTTGCTGTTGGTGCTGCAGCTAGGTGTTGTTGGAGTTCCCCTCCTTTCTTTCCCTTCAGGAAGTCTCCTTATGTTATCGTAACAGTTGAGAGATTGCCGATTTTCAACATATCCATACATCTCAAAATATAGTGCTTTTTCTAATTTAGGAATTTGCTGTCCGACACATACAAGATCAAGATTATCCTCCTTCTTGAGAAAAGTTTCAATTGCATATAAAGTAAATGCATCACATTCACAAAAATCAACTATCCATTTCTTGCTTTCACTGCTCGCCGGTGGCGTAGTAATATAGTACTTCTTTAAACTTATACAATGTAAGAATGGCCTTAACGTCTTTCTAGTTTCCAAATGGGTTAATCTTAAGACACTTCTCCGGGTTTAAGTCGTCAGAATAAAATGTAATTTAAAGTATACCACTTATAGTAGATATAAACAGTTTATCAATTATGCTGTTTATAGAACACGATGAGCTCATAGAAATGAAAATTATTAGCTCCATATGCATATGCATCCTATGTATAAAAATCATCATCAATTCATCTTTACATAAACAATAATGCAGCCGTATGACAAAGTTATGGCGGATAAGCGATTCCCCCTCAGGGAAGGGCTTGCATTGTTGCATGCAGAACTTTTGATACCACCAGAAAGGCGTGGAGTTTCACAAATGTCTGCCTCTGACGTTAAGAAAACATAATCAATTGCAAATCGCCGCATATACGTAGAACAGACAATACGTGGTATGAAACATCTCCATATTATCAAGAATGAGATGCCACTGACTCTTATACAGCCTATTGATGATATAGTTAAACTCACTGCTGGAATCTGTATCCACTACTCCCTAGATACTAGCGATTTTATTTATGCAAGGCCATTCATAAATTTAGAAACAAACTATACAAATGTAAACGTCTTCAAATTGAATAGCATCATTTAAGAACAAATAAATTGGCAACGTGGACCAGACATGCACGTTTCGGGTACTTAACCCTCATCAGTGATGAGTACTTAACCCTCATTCATTCTCCAAGTGACTATCTCGCAATCAATATTATTGCACCAAATTTTCTGTTAACAGTTTTTCATCTTTAAGCATATTTTTTTGTTCCATTACATCTATTGTACAGTTTTGGCCATAAGTTTACGATGCTCTATGAAACAAACAAAATTTTAAGGATGGCCTTACCAGTTGTTACCTCATAATTGAGAAACATACAATGGAGTGACTTTCCAAGTTAAATTGCCAAAATAATTTATTTGCATGTTTCATTTTAAACAAAAGTTAGCATTTTAACGGTTACATACACGATGCTTTAGACTGTTCATTAAAATACAAAAAAGAAATTAATGACAATCAGATTCATTTTTTCTTACTTTCATACATTGTCATTTATTTACTACGACAGTGCCTATACTGTAATTGGAAATCATCTTAATTAATTCATCATTATAACACATTTAAAATTCATACTATTACAGGTTGATGTATCCAGTTAAACTTTTAATCTTTAAATAATTTTAAGCATTTACGATTTAAAAAAAAACAAAGAAGAATTTCTTGATATACATAATTATTCTATGCACTGTAAATAGCTACTCACTGATTGGCTGATTAAGTCACTGACGCTCCTTAATACATTACCGTATACCACGGTTTGAAAATAAATCGGGATCACCATTAACTTCAGCACATGGCGTAATTATTTTTATGCTAAAACTGGCAAGTAGTAAGAGCAATGCTTCTGGCTATCAGATACTTTCTTCTTAAATGAAACAAATTCAGATTGATTGCAACAAATGTCATTTATTATAAAATGACGAACATATGTACAAAATACAAATATGGCTGGGAGACTTACAACCTTGTTAACACAAATGTAAAGCACGATAAAGGTCAAGATGACTAGAATGTACTTAATTCTCAAATAACTTGGTAAACAATAAATGTCTCCCAGCCAAAAATATTACAACCTCACACAAACAGACTGTGTGATAAGTGAAAAACATACCTTGAAACAACAAGTGGTGCATAAAAAAGTAAAAAAGAACAAGTAAGAGTGTAATTCAAAACCCTGTAATTAATAGAAGAGGAGGTTGGAGTGGAAGTGGAGGATATGATTTTTTCTCTGTTTGTAAACAACTAGCAGCGCTCCACAAAATGTAAACAATATATGCTAATTAGATTGAAGCAAGAATACGATTGGCTGACATAGATAGCTGAATACAATGTAGAAAATTACAAAGCGGAGTACGGATTGAAACGGATTTACAAAATGCGTTTATCATAAAATGCTTTATTTGATAATAAATCTGTATTTATGCTAAAACTGGCAAGTAGTAAGAGCAATGCTTCTGGCTATCAGATACTTTCTTCTTAAATGAAACAAATTCAGATTGATTGCAACAAATGTCAATTATTATAAAATGACGAACATATGTACAAAATACAAATATGGCTGGGAGACTTACAACCTTGTTAACACAAATGTAAAGCACGATAAAGGTCAAGATGACTAGAATGTACTTAATTCTCAAATAACTTGGAAAACAATAAATGTCTCCCAGCCAAAAATATTACAACCTCACACAAACAGACTGTGTGATAAGTGAAAAACATACATTGAAACAACAAGTGGTGCATAAAAAAGACCAAAAACCTTGCAGACACTGAAAGGTTCAGCACCACTATAAGACATTAAAATCATGTGCATTTCAGTACATGACAAGTTGACAAGTAATGTGTCGCACATATAGTAAGTGAATAATCGCATAGTGAATAACCAAACACATATAATATTGAAAGTAAAAAGAGAACATATTATGTATATTCATGCATATGACTACACAGATTAAGGATATAAATTCTTTATACATTCTTTTAATAGTTCTTAAGATTGAAACATAATAAAAGATATAAGTTCTTTTACATTCTGTTATACTTAACTAGGTTCGTGTTTAAATTGAACTGACATTAAGAACTCAAACTTGTAATTTCAACTTGTGTTGTGTACATTAGCTACAAAATTAGAATCAAATTCATAGCGTTAACTACGGAAAATCAGAAGGGACTTAACGAAGAAATAACCTGCACAGGCAGCCAAATTCTGAACAAGATACAGGTTAAAAGCAGTACACGCAGACAGATGCTGAACATGCACAAACGTCAAATATTGGTGAGCCAGCAGCCATATTAAAATACTGATTTGTAGATACTAAATTATGCAAAGTTACACTTTAAATGAGGATATTCGAATGTATTTCTGGAAGGCATCAGATTTCCATCTGCCTAGTTTTTGAATTTCGGTTTGAGATAAACCACGTTTCGTAGCTTCGGTCGCTGCCCCAATTCTAAAACTATGACTTTTATAAAGTTTTGGACTTAATCCAATGAAAGTAATTGCTTTTTGAAGATGAGATGAAACGAAATGTTGTGATACTGGGACGCCTGATGCAAATTGAAATAATGGTCCAGAAAAGTGTATGTGGGAGGAAAGATAAGCCCTTAAAGACTGAACCGGACAAGTGTAACTAGAATTGGTACCCGATATGAAAAGAGTAATAGGGTGTACATTCTGCATTGTTTTAGAGTAACGTATGATAACCTGCACACAACCAGCTTCTGGGAAGGAGACATCCTCCCTTTGTACGACCTTTGTGAGAAATGCTGGTTTCTTAGCAATAAGTTCACCCATACGGAAAAACCCATGCAATGCTAAGGTAAAAATAGAACACAGCAAGGATCTATTAAAGTGTTCTGATATTGTCTTATCCAGAGCGTTGGTTATTCTTGAAAGAATAGGCAAAGTAATAGGTAATCTTGAATCGGGATAACTTGCAGATTTGTTAGCACCCTGCAGGATTTTTCGAACTAAGAAAGTTTGAGAGTTGTCACACAGGCCAAGAATTTTATGAATATAACTGATAGCTGATAACATGGATGCGATAGAGGAGGGACTATAGTGTTTCTCAAATAAGTGAGCTATGAAATTGCACAGAGTTATTTCAGATACAGGTAATTGTAAGGAATTGTTAGAATTATTACAAAATTGAAGTAAAGCTAACCAACTGTGTTTATAAGAACTCTTTGTGGAGTCCGATAGCGAGGCTCGTAGCAATGCTAGTGCAGAATCAGTCAGATGTGCATTAGGTTGTCTGGAACCTTCACTGGTTTCTGTCGAGCCATGGCGCTGCCGAGAGGGCATTCTGGAATTCAAGGCGAGAAAGTTTGTCAGCTATCACATTATACTTTCCAGGTATATGTTTAGCTTTGAAAAAGAAATTGGATTTCAAACTTGCAAGAACTAAACGACGGACTAACTTCATAATCAATTTGTCTTTGTCTAGATTTTTTATTAATGATAGCTACAGCAGCTTCATTATCTGACATGAAAAGGATCTTTTTATTTTTAAACATGGGTCCCCAAATTTCCATCGCAACGACAATGGGAAAAAGTTCCAAGATGGTAATATGAAAATCCTGAAAGGTGTCATTCCAAGGACCAGCAAACCACAAAGACCCCAACACTGCTGCAAATCCTTTGGATATTGCAGAATCTGTATACAAGGCTAACCGATCAGAGTTTGACCACTCATCATCAAGAAAAACTGATTTTCCATTGAACTGAGCAATGAATGTGAGCCATGTATCTATGTCTGCTCTAGCTTCAGAGGTTAGTCGTATGTAGTGCCTAGGATTTGTAACATGACAGGTAAGATCAATTAGTCTACGAAGAAAGGCACGCCCAGGAGAAACAACAGAACAAGCAAAATTCAGGAGTCCGATTAAAGATTGGAGTTCCTGTAGGGTCACTTTTTTGCGAAAAGATAACTGACACAACTGATCATGAATTTTTGAGATTTTATCTTCAGGTAAACGGTATTCCATAGCTACTGAGTCCACTTCTATGCCGTAGATGGTAATAATTTCAGAAGGGAGGAAAGTCTTATCAGGATTGAGAGGGACCCCAACAAAAGAACAGAGGGCAATAAAGTTGTTCAAATCATTCAAGCAGCTGGGTGATTTTGGAGGGCCGATGAAGAAGAAATCATCAATCATATGTGACATACCTGCAGCATGGAGTTTGTTAATCATGATCCACTGAAGGGAGCAGCTGAGTTTTTCAAAGATTTGACAGGAGCTACTGGCCCCCATAGGGAGACACTTATCGATATAGAAGTGATTATCCCAAATGAAACCTAGCAAGTGGTAATCGTCCGGATGTAGAGGAATATTACGAAACCTGTCTTTGATGTCACATTTTGCCATTAGGGCCCCTTTACCAAACTGTTTAACTAATGCAATAACTGACTCTATGTTGTCATACGATACTTCCTGGTTTTCATTTGGTATACAAGAATTTACCGAGTGATTTTCAGGATAGGAGAGATCATGTATTAATCTGAACTCACCAGGGACTTTCTTAGGTACCACACCCAATGGGGATATAACCAAGTTTTCATATTGTGGAGTTACTGATGCTTCTGAAATTCTACCAAGTTTTTGTTCTTTATGAATTTTTTGAAGGACAACCATGGGATGTTGATTGGTGGAATTGTGATTTTTATTTGTATGATTAGATGGAGTGTTTGTACAGCCTAAGCGAAAACCATATGAGAAACCAGAAATAAGATAGTGAGTAAGCTGGGGGTCATAGCCATTAAGCCACTCCTTTAGCACCTCGGGCCTTATTGTTGATGGTAGCTTTGGGTGTGGCCGTTGGTTTGTCTTGAGTGGAGCTCGTGAATTTTGAGCATTTATGGCGAGGATGGTCATCTCTGCAGAACTGGCAGGCATGTTTGTACGGACATGGGTCTGATCTGCAAGGCTGCCCTTGGTTGTAAGAGTAGCAGAACTTGATCTTGTTTCCCTGGACTGGCCTCCCTTTGGCAAGAAAGGGCTGGTTTGTTTGCCGAAATTTACTAGTTGGTTGCACATAAGTTGCTGTGGCTTGCATGTTGCTGCGGAGAACCAATTCCGTCAAAGGTTCTTGCCATCTCAGGTGTGTTGTCTGGCGCAGCTTTCTGAAGTCCTCGTCATATTGACGCCATGCATCTGATCTTGTAGTTGATGCCATTTCCCGAATCATAAACATGTATTTCAAAAGATGGGGGGCTTCTTCTAGTTTCTTCTGAATGTAAATAGAAGTGAAAATAAGAAAGGCTGAAGTCCACTGATTAATTGATATGGGGAACTTGTTAAACTTTCCTTGCTGAAAATTAATGGCCCCCCGTTCAATAGAGACTGAAAAGTTTTCTTCCTGTTGGTTTGGAAGGAGAAGTCTAATGTCAAAGTATGTGTCCCCCCAAATTTTCTGTTTAATTTTGTCTGATACAGTGGCCCCCAACGGAATGTTATTTGAAAAATTTAGAGGTTGCGGATCAATTGAAGCTGCTGACTCACCTCCAAACAATGTATTTAAAACACCTGGAACAGACATATTATCGTTTAAAGGTTGATGTGTAGTTGCAAGCACTGGAGTCGTTGTGGATACATGTGGGGTTGCAGGCGCAGGATTGGTTGCAGGCGCAGGATTGGTTGCAGGCGCAGGATTGGTTGTCGGCACTTGATTAGTTGCAGACACTTGTGTAGTAATGTTCGTTAGAACTTCAGGTTGCTGGTCGGAGCATTGAACTACACCGGTAGATGAATTTACAGAACTATGAACGGAATGTTCACTTGAGCTTACTGGCGATGTCACGGAAAGTGATGCACTTGTACAGGTTGAGTTGGACTGTTTTTTAAGGATTGCTTCGGCCAGTTTATCGTAATCGATTTCCAAATTTGAAGGTTGTTTGCGTCTCTTATTTGTGTCCGCAGGTGGACCTGATGACGACTCAGGAACCTGCTGGGTGGTCCTTCTCTTCCTAGGAGGCATTACCTGTAACAATGTAGATTAATTTAGCAAAGCACTATAGGATACAATTATGTAACAAATAAAAATGTATGTATATATAATACATATACATGTAAAACTACAAGAGCATATAAATGAGCACAAACTCAAAGGCATATTCAAATTTGAACAAGCTTAGACATTATAACAGACTTGGTACAGTGAGCACAAACTCACCTAAATAATAAAACAGACTGAACACATCAGGTGTTACAGACTGAGTATATAAATATGCAGGGTAATTGTCTCTATTTCAATTGTAAATATGAGTTCATGTATAGTTAATACATATTTCAAGTTATAATATGAGCACAAACTCATGAAGAAACATGTGAGCACAAACTCACAATTATGATAAATCAAAAGGGAGCACACACTCCCAAGTTATTCTCGTATGTGTGAGCCCAAACTCACTCAGATTGAAGGTGCACCAATGTGCTATGCATGATGAGCACAAACTCCATGTGCGTGTACGTAAACTCACATTATACACACATGATAAAACAACAGATTATTTTTTCAAGGTTACGCAACTTTAAGATATTTTAGATGCTTAAAATTGACTGCTTGCATGTTTTGGTTAGTATGAAAAATTACTATGAAATAATACTGATGACTATGATAGTTTGTATAATTAATAGGAACTGAAGTTAACATGATTCCAATTCCGAGAACTTAACCAAGTTGGTTTAATACTGAAAAGTAAGAAGTAGTTCAACTACAATGTATATACAAGTAGCTAAAATGATAAATAGAATGCCTGATAATAAAATTCACATTTTAGATATCATTTAATAAGAGTGCACTATAAATTCCTGATAAGTTTTACAGGGGAATAAAACCATATGCCTAGTGCTATCTATAAACATGCACGGTGTACACTACCCCTAGAGTAAAATGCTTGTTCTATTCTGTATAGGCAACACGTGATTTATGACAAATTACAGTGTTAGGTATTGAAAAGCATGATAATCTTAATTGACTGACAGCAGAACAATTTGTATAAAAAAGCTTACTTTATACTTAGTATTGGGAATTATAAACTTTGGAAGGATATCGAGATAGATATATAACTACATTTTTTTTGGGGGGGGGGGGGGAGCTCTAACTCTATGTTTATAAGCATTGTACAAGAAGATTAAAGCATAATGTAAATCCCCTACATCATGTTTGATAGCAAATTTGTGGAAGCTTGAATGTATAGAGTGTAATACTGGGTATGAACCCAGATAATAATACTAATATCATAACATATGTGGGGACTTACTATCTAGGAATTTGGTAAAGTGCAAAATTGCACTTTTAATGCTTTGTAAATACTTCCTTGAATATTTCCCCTCCAAGTCGCTGCGGATATGGACTCCATCAGTATCTAGGTAGTCAAGGGATGCCCAGAAGCCACGATGTCTCCAGAATGAAATCTTGGGATGGTCAGAGCAAAGGGTTGTAAGCAAATTGTTCAGCTCCATAACGTCGTCATTGTAGGCAATGTTAGTACTTTTAGTTCTACGAAGAACCTGTCCTATAATAACGTGCTGGACGTCAACCCCCTCTACTAAATATTGGGCATAGTTTAGTATATCACTGGCCGTCCTTTGTATATTGGGAGCGCTGCATGAAATATCATTTCCACCCAATGGAAGAAAAACAAAGTGAGGGCGCTCTGGAAAGTGTGTGAATTCACTCAGTTCGAATAGCCTCGGTACAGTCAAACCCCCTCTTGCGACGTAAGACACTGTGAATCTAGATTGATCTAGACGAACATTTACGTCCTCTGGGTTAAGATATATGTAGTCTCTCAAACGGCGAATAAATGAGTGGCCTATGAGGGAAACTTTTAGGGGTTGCATCTCCGATTTCAGGACGGCGATACTCGCGCCCTGTTCCTGCTGTTTCTGATCCATGCAAACTAACAAAGAAATTGTTCGAAGGCTACTAACCTTTTAATATTATGTCTCACAAACACTAAGGTTTGTACTAGCTAGATGCAATCTTCAAAAGATGAATTCTTTAAGACGAATTATATGATTTTTTCTCTGTTTGTAAACAACTAGCAGCGCTCCACAAAATGTAAACAATATATGCTAATTAGATTGAAGCAAGAATACGATTGGCTGACATAGATAGCTGAATACAATGTAGAAAATTACAAAGCGGAGTACGGATTGAAACGGATTTACAAAATGCGTTTATCATAAAATGCTTTATTTGATAATAAATCTGTATTTAGTGAATCATATTTGAAAGTATAGAATAAAACAGTTTTACCGCCTTTTATCTCATTGTATATGATGTGATATTGACATATTATGAAAATATTGACCTCGGCTTTGCCTACGGAAGCCAATATGGCCGCTATGCAAATTAGGAAATTGAGCGCTATTTTGCCATATGTACAGTGTCCCTGAAAATAATTTTTTAATTGAAAATGTAAATTTTAATCAAACCGGTCAAGGTAGAGGAAAAAATGAGCCATAAAAAGTTGTAATTGAAAATATGCAGTAACCACTCTAATATTGTCGATTTTGTAACAATTAAATCTCCGTATACCTCTTTAGTAAAAACTCAATACATTGTAGGTGGCGTTAGTGAAATGAATTAGAGCTGCGCACCCCAAATTCAAAATGACGTTTTTAAAGGTCTATAATGGCGAAAGTATGCGTTAGATTGACCTGAAAATTTGAATTTGTACAAATGAGAATGTATACTTTCATAAGAAAAGAAAGATTTTGCATTACAAAATTTTGTAAAATTAATTAATTTTCAGGGACACCGTCCCTTTAACGATAGGACGGCTTATCTTTTCTCCTCTGATTTATCATCTAACTGCTTGAAAGAACTGAAAAGTAGAAATGTCCAAGATGACTCTCTGTATTCTGGGGAACGTGTATCGGTAAATGTGAGGTCCTTCGTATATTCGTAGATTTCGTGTAACTTCCGTAAAGGAACAGAGAATAATTTGGTACGAATATAATGCAGGCCTAGAGGCTCATTCAAAGAATGGAACCAATTGAGTTAAAGAAAATCCTGACGATAATCTCAACAGCACTCACAATAGAGCGCAAAATTAAACATCGACGGACCCCTAGCAAGCTAGAGGTTGGACCAGGTGCCCGGGAGGAGTAAGCATCCCCTGTTGGCTAGCCTTACCAGCCGTCGATGTTTATGAAGCATGGAAATGAACATATAAAAACTTCATGCACTGTCTGATGTTATGTTTATATAAAAAGTGCTATGGCGACAATGTCAGGGAAGTATATTCAAAACAGTTACTGTCAAACCCCTCGCGGGGAACTTTTTTACGAGCTCCACACGGCAAAGGGCATAAGTGTGACACAAATGAGTCATCGAAGGAGAAACTATGTATCTCAGGCCTATTATATTTACGAATGTATTCTTCTTTGTGGTCTGTTAAATAATTTAGTCACATTTACCGGTTGACAACCGGGACTTGTTAAGTTTACTATGCTGCTGATGTTATCGTTGCACCCATAGGGCGCTGCAGTGTTAAGATTTTTTATCCAGAACTCTTCTCTGTTGCGACGGAAAGGTGTGCTCAAATTGGGGTTGTTTGTGGAGTGATATATTTTCTCCAGGATTCTGACTCTCATAGATGAAATAGAATGATCGGCCTGGTCAAAATGTCGATAAAGAAGTTGACTTCCTTTATTATTCATTTTTGACGGATGTCCTGACATTCGGGTTCGAAGCTGACCTTTTTTCACCAACATAAATCAATCCACAAAGTGAGCACTCTATTCTGACACAACATTAGATGCCTTACAGTTTAAGTTTTCGAAACTATGCGTGTTAAATATTTGTTTTGTGAGATGACTTGAGAATGAAGTGTCTATTATTAGGATGTTACAAGTTTTGCAGTTCTTCGTGCCGCACGTAGAAATTGAGCAATCGCTTGATGAAAATTGGTGCTTTTTTAGTATATTGACAACTTCAATCTTGCAGGGCTTGATCTGAATATACCCATTTTTCATGTTTATACCAATACTCATGGTTTCTACTAACTACAAATGTTTCGCCTCTAAATGAGTTAAAGAAGATCCTGACGATAATCTCAACAGCACTCACAATAGAGCACCAAATTGAGCATCGACGGACTCCTAGCAAGCTAGAGGTGGGACCAGGTGCCCGGGAGGAGTAAGCATCCCCTGTTGGCTAGCCGCACTCGCCGTCGATGTCATGCACGAAAATGAAAACAATATATAAAATGCATGCACAATATATAAAAGTCATGTAATTTAATTCTAGGGACACCTTAATTACCTGTTGCGTATGTGTCCGTAGACATAACAGGTTGGGGCATTTTTATACTGGGTGACGCCCCAGCAAATATTCAGTCTCAATGGGAATGCTCCTCCAATGCCGTTTTTTGTTAATAGCTTAATATGAAAACACAGTGCTTTGAATATCCGAAATAGTGCATATTTTATCCATTAATGGACAGACCGCCATATGGAAGGAGCATTGCCTCTGTCTCAGACATATATATTTTTCATATTTTTTGATAATTGAATGTAACATAGAGATGAAATACCCAGTTTCTCAAAATCTTTTAATTATCCCAAGACACTCAGAGTATAATAATGTCGAAGGGTTACAACTCTCTACCTTCTTGAAGAAAATTCCAAACCAAGTTATATGCACCAGACACGTGTTTCGAATATTAAATTCTCATCAGCGATGTTTTCAGCGGAGCCACCAACAATAACTTCAGTAGCGCCCTCTAAAATACATGCACGATGAATTATCATAATTATGATCAATATACATGAAACGAAGCACCACTGTACGAAATCAAAGAATCACACAGATGCATTAATCATTTACTCTCCGGCCATTATGAATAAATTATTAAAATTTCATACCCATCTATTACAAAGATGGATATGAAAGATACATTGAACTAGATTTGTAAACATTTCATAATTGTAGGTAGTCATGCATCTCTCCGTTGTAGGATAGTTCTCTACACACTGGTGCCTGGTTAAAGGCGAGTTTGTTCATTCGTCGGTCCTTTTTCTCTAGTGGCCGGCAAAGTGCCTCGTTAATGAGATTAACTACCACACTTCTGAAACTGTCCTTGTCGTTAAGTTCTGGGAAAAACTGAAGAACATAGGCGCGTATAACTTCAGTGCGAAGCGCATCAAGTCGTTTCATATCACCGACTCCACCACCGAACCAGTTAAATGACATCCCAAGATGTTCTGGCCCAAAAAGTTATGGGAAAAATTGCTTAACTAGACGGAGACCGAAGTTTCCAGCATCCGACGACGCAGTCCTAATGCTACGACGATCGTCCATAGAAACTTCGAATCTGATGGTATACCGCTGTGAATAACGTTCACACAATCACTGATGTCAACAGACGTGACTGGCATCTGCATCCTTGACGCGTTTGCATTGTGATCAACATGCTTCAATCCCTTCATCCTAAAGTTGATTAATTTGGCAGGAGCTTAGCAACCTTTAGAACATTGTGACCGATCTGAAAAAGGACGCTGACCGTTGTGACCGATCTGAAAAAGGACGCTGACCGTGCAAACGCGTCAAGGATGCAGATGCCAGTCACGTCAGTAGTTGTTAATAAATTTGAAAAGATCACGGAAGTTGCAGATATGTGACAGTAACCTCAGCTATTTTTTTGCCTTATATATATAAGGAGTGGGGGGTGGGGGGCGTGTGAGAAATCTTTTTTGGAGGAGGGGGTGTTAATTCATTTTTTTCCTTTTAGATTAGCGCTGAGAGAAATCTTTGGGGGGGGGGTCTTTGTGCTTTTTAAGATAAGGAAATAATAATAGTTAATAATTACATGTGCTGATAATTAAAAATTGATAAGGCGACATATTTAAAATGTTAAATTTAATTTCATTCTTAGTTTTACGGTTCCGTCGACCCAAACTTTACCACCACTGGAAAAAATTAAACGAACTGAATGTACCTTTTATTGCTCAGAATTTCGCAAGACCGTTATGGGATTTTTCCTTTTTGTTGAAATAAAATAATTTATGTTTAACAAATTGACGAAACGTCTGGATAGAAAAGAAATAAATTTGTTTTATTTACTTATTTCAATATTTTTTTTTTCCATTTATTTAGTCATTTATTGATTTATTTAATGCCAAAGATATTTGTAGAGAAATTCTTGCTTTTACCGAGTATCAATTGTTGAGGGAAAATGCCAACCGAAAATTAACAAGACTAATGAAAATTATTTTCTTGACAATTTTCAGATACAATACATTTGAAATCTTCCATTTTGATTTTTTTTTATTTTAAGATATTGAATATACCTAAACTGGTCATGTTAAGAGCCGGATATATTGCATTGACATATATACTGTGTATCAATAAAGTCCTAACTACCTGGGCTGGGGTATACCTGCGTTTCTACTGGGGTTATCGACTTTCGTGGGCGGAGCTAGGATCTAGAAACGGGTTTTCTTTCTTTCTTTTTTTTTTTTCTTTTCTTAGGTAGGAGGAGGGATGTTTAGCTCATGATATTAGTTTAAAGATATTTATTCAAATATAAGAATATATAGACATGATAGAATGAACAACGCATATGATGGAAATAAATTTGAAAAACGCGTAACGCTTAAAGATAATATTTCACACTTTCACACTTTTTGGGTTTATAACATTGTTTCAAAAACTTTCACACTTTTTGGGTTTATAACATTGTTTAGATTTGAGGATCACTGACGAGGGTTAAGTACCCGAAACGTGCATGTCTGGTCCATGTTGCCAATTTATCTGTTCTTAAATGATGCTATTCAATATGAAGACGTTTACATTTATACCACTTGGTGAGTGTCACTGCTGGTGGACCAGGAGTCCCCGAGGGCACATGTAGCCAAGTTCGATCAATTTCGGTTGATCGTTCCTTCAACGCATTCTAAAATTTCTGTTATCAAAATTTCTTGAAATTTCTAAAACGTGGGTCCTGTAGCATCATATCCCACCCATTCTGCTACGTCTTTCGGTACGCTTTTTCGACATAGTAACTTTCACACTTTTTGGGTTTATAACATTGTTTAGATTTGAGGATCACTGACGAGGGTTAAGTACCCGAAACGTGCATGTCTGGTCCATGTTGCCAATTTATCTGTTCTTAAATGATGCTATTCAATATGAAGACGTTTACATTTATACCACTTGGTGAGTGTCACTGCTGGTGGACCAGGAGTCCCCGAGGGCACATGTAGCCAAGTTCGATCAATTTCGGTTGATCGTTCCTTCAACGCATTCTAAAATTTCTGTTATCAAAAATTTCTTGAAATTTCTAAAACGTGGGTCCTGTAGCATCATATCCCACCCATTCTGCTACGTCTTTCGGTACGCTTTTTCGACATAGTAACTTTCACACTTTTTGGGTTTATAACATTGTTTAGATTTGAGGATCACTGACGAGGGTTAAGTACCCGAAACGTGCATGTCTGGTCCATGTTGCCAATTTATCTGTTCTTAAATGATGCTATTCAATATGAAGACGTTTACATTTATACCACTTGGTGAGTGTCACTGCTGGTGGACCAGGAGTCCCCGAGGGCACATGTAGCCAAGTTCGATCAATTTCGGTTGATCGTTCCTTCAACGCATTCTAAAATTTCTGTTATCAAAATTTCTTGAAATTTCTAAAACGTGGGTCCTGTAGCATCATATCCCACCCATTCTGCTACGTCTTTCGGTACGCTTTTTCGACATAGTAACTTTCACACTTTTTGGGTTTATAACATTGTTTAGATTTGAGGATCACTGACGAGGGTTAAGTACCCGAAACGTGCATGTCTGGTCCATGTTGCCAATTTATCTGTTCTTAAATGATGCTATTCAATATGAAGACGTTTACATTTATACCACTTGGTGAGTGTCACTGCTGGTGGACCAGGAGTCCCCGAGGGCACATGTAGCCAAGTTCGATCAATTTCGGTTGATCGTTCCTTCAACGCATTCTAAAATTTCTGTTATCAAAATTTCTTGAAATTTCTAAAACGTGGGTCCTGTAGCATCATATCCCACCCATTCTGCTACGTCTTTCGGTACGCTTTTTCGACATAGTAACTTTCACACTTTTTGGGTTTATAACATTGTTTAGATTTGAGGATCACTGACGAGGGTTAAGTACCCGAAACGTGCATGTCTGGTCCATGTTGCCAATTTATCTGTTCTTAAATGATGCTATTCAATATGAAGACGTTTACATTTATACCACTTGGTGAGTGTCACTGCTGGTGGACCAGGAGTCCCCGAGGGCACATGTAGCCAAGTTCGATCAATTTCGGTTGATCGTTCCTTCAACGCATTCTAAAATTTCTGTTATCAAAATTTCTTGAAATTTCTAAAACGTGGGTCCTGTAGCATCATATCCCACCCATTCTGCTACGTCTTTCGGTACGCTTTTTCGACATAGTAACTTTCACACTTTTTGGGTTTATAACATTGTTTAGATTTGAGGATCACTGACGAGGGTTAAGTACCCGAAACGTGCATGTCTGGTCCATGTTGCCAATTTATCTGTTCTTAAATGATGCTATTCAATATGAAGACGTTTACATTTATACCACTTGGTGAGTGTCACTGCTGGTGGACCAGGAGTCCCCGAGGGCACATGTAGCCAAGTTCGATCAATTTCGGTTGATCGTTCCTTCAACGCATTCTAAAATTTCTGTTATCAAAATTTCTTGAAATTTCTAAAACGTGGGTCCTGTAGCATCATATCCCACCCATTCTGCTACGTCTTTCGGTACGCTTTTTCGACATAGTAACTTTCACACTTTTTGGGTTTATAACATTGTTTAGATTTGAGGATCACTGACGAGGGTTAAGTACCCGAAACGTGCATGTCTGGTCCATGTTGCCAATTTATCTGTTCTTAAATGATGCTATTCAATATGAAGACGTTTACATTTATACCACTTGGTGAGTGTCACTGCTGGTGGACCAGGAGTCCCCGAGGGCACATGTAGCCAAGTTCGATCAATTTCGGTTGATCGTTCCTTCAACGCATTCTAACATTTCTGTTATCAAAATTTCTTGAAATTTCTAAAACGTGGGTCCTGTAGCATCATATCCCACCCATTCTGCTACGTCTTTCGGTACGCTTTTTCGACATAGTAACTTTCACACTTTTTGGGTTTATAACATTGTTTAGATTTGAGGATCACTGACGAGGGTTAAGTACCCGAAACGTGCATGTCTGGTCCATGTTGCCAATTTATCTGTTCTTAAATGATGCTATTCAATATGAAGACGTTTACATTTATACCACTTGGTGAGTGTCACTGCTGGTGGACCAGGAGTCCCCGAGGGCACATGTAGCCAAGTTCGATCAATTTCGGTTGATCGTTCCTTCAACGCATTCTAAAATTTCTGTTATCAAAATTTCTTGAAATTTCTAAAACGTGGGTCCTGTAGCATCATATCCCACCCATTCTGCTACGTCTTTCGGTACGCTTTTTCGACATAGTAACTTTCACACTTTTTGGGTTTATAACATTGTTTAGATTTGAGGATCACTGACGAGGGTTAAGTACCCGAAACGTGCATGTCTGGTCCATGTTGCCAATTTATCTGTTCTTAAATGATGCTATTCAATATGAAGACGTTTACATTTATACCACTTGGTGAGTGTCACTGCTGGTGGACCAGGAGTCCCCGAGGGCACATGTAGCCAAGTTCGATCAATTTCGGTTGATCGTTCCTTCAACGCATTCTAAAATTTCTGTTATCAAAATTTCTTGAAATTTCTAAAACGTGGGTCCTGTAGCATCATATCCCACCCATTCTGCTACGTCTTTCGGTACGCTTTTTCGACATAGTAACTTTCACACTTTTTGGGTTTATAACATTGTTTAGATTTGAGGATCACTGACGAGGGTTAAGTACCCGAAACGTGCATGTCTGGTCCATGTTGCCAATTTATCTGTTCTTAAATGATGCTATTCAATATGAAGACGTTTACATTTATACCACTTGGTGAGTGTCACTGCTGGTGGACCAGGAGTCCCCGAGGGCACATGTAGCCAAGTTCGATCAATTTCGGTTGATCGTTCCTTCAACGCATTCTAAAATTTCTGTTATCAAAATTTCTTGAAATTTCTAAAACGTGGGTCCTGTAGCATCATATCCCACCCATTCTGCTACGTCTTTCGGTACGCTTTTTCGACATAGTAACTTTCACACTTTTTGGGTTTATAACATTGTTTAGATTTGAGGATCACTGACGAGGGTTAAGTACCCGAAACGTGCATGTCTGGTCCATGTTGCCAATTTATCTGTTCTTAAATGATGCTATTCAATATGAAGACGTTTACATTTATACCACTTGGTGAGTGTCACTGCTGGTGGACCAGGAGTCCCCGAGGGCACATGTAGCCAAGTTCGATCAATTTCGGTTGATCGTTCCTTCAACGCATTCTAACATTTCTGTTATCAAAATTTCTTGAAATTTCTAAAACGTGGGTCCTGTAGCATCATATCCCACCCATTCTGCTACGTCTTTCGGTACGCTTTTTCGACATAGTAACTTTCACACTTTTTGGGTTTATAACATTGTTTAGATTTGAGGATCACTGACGAGGGTTAAGTACCCGAAACGTGCATGTCTGGTCCATGTTGCCAATTTATCTGTTCTTAAATGATGCTATTCAATATGAAGACGTTTACATTTATACCACTTGGTGAGTGTCACTGCTGGTGGACCAGGAGTCCCCGAGGGCACATGTAGCCAAGTTCGATCAATTTCGGTTGATCGTTCCTTCAACGCATTCTAAAATTTCTGTTATCAAAATTTCTTGAAATTTCTAAAACGTGGGTCCTGTAGCATCATATCCCACCCATTCTGCTACGTCTTTCGGTACGCTTTTTCGACATAGTAACTTTCACACTTTTTGGGTTTATAACATTGTTTAGATTTGAGGATCACTGACGAGGGTTAAGTACCCGAAACGTGCATGTCTGGTCCATGTTGCCAATTTATCTGTTCTTAAATGATGCTATTCAATATGAAGACGTTTACATTTATACCACTTGGTGAGTGTCACTGCTGGTGGACCAGGAGTCCCCGAGGGCACATGTAGCCAAGTTCGATCAATTTCGGTTGATCGTTCCTTCAACGCATTCTAAAATTTCTGTTATCAAAATTTCTTGAAATTTCTAAAACGTGGGTCCTGTAGCATCATATCCCACCCATTCTGCTACGTCTTTCGGTACGCTTTTTCGACATAGTAACTTTCACACTTTTTGGGTTTATAACATTGTTTAGATTTGAGGATCACTGACGAGGGTTAAGTACCCGAAACGTGCATGTCTGGTCCATGTTGCCAATTTATCTGTTCTTAAATGATGCTATTCAATATGAAGACGTTTACATTTATACCACTTGGTGAGTGTCACTGCTGGTGGACCAGGAGTCCCCGAGGGCACATGTAGCCAAGTTCGATCAATTTCGGTTGATCGTTCCTTCAACGCATTCTAAAATTTCTGTTATCAAAATTTCTTGAAATTTCTAAAACGTGGGTCCTGTAGCATCATATCCCACCCATTCTGCTACGTCTTTCGGTACGCTTTTTCGACATAGTAACTTTCACACTTTTTGGGTTTATAACATTGTTTAGATTTGAGGATCACTGACGAGGGTTAAGTACCCGAAACGTGCATGTCTGGTCCATGTTGCCAATTTATCTGTTCTTAAATGATGCTATTCAATATGAAGACGTTTACATTTATACCACTTGGTGAGTGTCACTGCTGGTGGACCAGGAGTCCCCGAGGGCACATGTAGCCAAGTTCGATCAATTTCGGTTGATCGTTCCTTCAACGCATTCTAAAATTTCTGTGATCAAAATTTCTTGAAATTTCTAAAACGTGGGTCCTGTAGCATCATATCCCACCCATTCTGCTACGTCTTTCGGTACGCTTTTTCGACATAGTAACTTTCACACTTTTTGGGTTTATAACATTGTTTAGATTTGAGGATCACTGACGAGGGTTAAGTACCCGAAACGTGCATGTCTGGTCCATGTTGCCAATTTATCTGTTCTTAAATGATGCTATTCAATAGCCAAGTTCGATCAATTTCGGTTGATCGTTCCTTCAACGCATTCTAAAATTTCTGTTATCAAAATTTCTTGAAATTTCTAAAACGTGGGTCCTGTAGCATCATATCCCACCCATTCTGCTACGTCTTTCGGTACGCTTTTTCGACATAGTAACTTTCACACTTTTTGGGTTTATAACATTGTTTAGATTTGAGGATCACTGACGAGGGTTAAGTACCCGAAACGTGCATGTCTGGTCCATGTTGCCAATTTATCTGTTCTTAAATGATGCTATTCAATATGAAGACGTTTACATTTATACCACTTGGTGAGTGTCACTGCTGGTGGACCAGGAGTCCCCGAGGGCACATGTAGCCAAGTTCGATCAATTTCGGTTGATCGTTCCTTCAACGCATTCTAAAATTTCTGTTATCAAAATTTCTTGAAATTTCTAAAACGTGGGTCCTGTAGCATCATATCCCACCCATTCTGCTACGTCTTTCGGTACGCTTTTTCGACATAGTAACTTTCACACTTTTTGGGTTTATAACATTGTTTAGATTTGAGGATCACTGACGAGGGTTAAGTACCCGAAACGTGCATGTCTGGTCCATGTTGCCAATTTATCTGTTCTTAAATGATGCTATTCAATATGAAGACGTTTACATTTATACCACTTGGTGAGTGTCACTGCTGGTGGACCAGGAGTCCCCGAGGGCACATGTAGCCAAGTTCGATCAATTTCGGTTGATCGTTCCTTCAACGCATTCTAAAATTTCTGTTATCAAAATTTCTTGAAATTTCTAAAACGTGGGTCCTGTAGCATCATATCCCACCCATTCTGCTACGTCTTTCGGTACGCTTTTTCGACATAGTAACTTTCACACTTTTTGGGTTTATAACATTGTTTAGATTTGAGGATCACTGACGAGGGTACATAGGTCCATGAGGCATTAGTAATGAGTTAAAGAAGATCCTGACGATAATCCCAACAGCACTCACAATAGAGCACAAAATTAAACATCGACGGACCCCTAGCAAGCTAGAGGTGGGACCAGGTGCCCGGGAGGAGTAAGCATCCCCTGTTGGCTAGCCGCACCCGCCGTCGATGATCATGCTTAACAATGAAAACATATATAAAACATGAACTGCACTGACTGAGGCCATTTCTACGTAGAAAGTGCTATGGCGACCATGCCAGGGAAAGAATTCAAAACACCTACTGTCAAACCCCCCGCGGGGAACCTTTTTACGAGCTCCACACGGCAAAGGGCATAAGTGTGACACAAATGAGTTAAAGAAGTAGTCTATGAGAGACAAAAGTCCATGAGGGACTTGAAGTCTATGAGAGACAAAAGTTAATGAGGGACTAGTAGTGTATGAGAGACAAAAGTCCATGAGGGACTAGAAGTCTATGAGAAACAAAAGTCCATGAGGGACCAAAAGTTTATGAAAGACCAGAAGTCTGTTGAGAGACAATTGGTCAAAGAGAGATGAACATTTCCTTATTTGTATATTTATATTGAGATTACATGTATGTATTTTTATTTTACAGAATTATTTCAAGGAGGAATGTGGGAGAGAATTAAGAAAACAGCAAAGACTCATAATTTATCGTCATTTGTTCCTGAAGTAGGGACAAACATTTTATGCTTTACAATAGGGGTTTAATGTGAACGGAGTTCCTCTTAACCCTTGTACAAATGAATGGTTTAAACTGTGCCTGGACGCGTTAATGAGAAAATCTTGACACCCGTAAAAATCGCAAGGAACCGATGCCGTTGGAATGTTGGAAAATATGCCTCTGACACGGCACCATTGATGGATTTAAGACTTGCAACATGTGTATATTTTCCCTGGCATGGTCGCCTTAGCACTGTCAATATAGACCTAACCTCAGACAGTTTAAGTATTTCATATATTGTTTTCATTTTCGTGCATGAACATCGACGGCGGTTTCGGCTAGCAAACAGGGGATGCTTACTCCTTCCAGGCACCTAGTCTCTTCTCTAGCTTGCTAGGGGTCCGTCGATGTTCCATTTGGTGCTCTATTGTGAGTGCTGTTGGGATTATCGTCAGGATCTTCATTAACTCATTTGTGTCACACTTATGCCCTTTGCCGTATGGAGCTGAAATTTCGTAGAACGGAATTTTTAAAATACATGGGAACCACCAAAACCAGCTATCCGAAAAAACGAAGATACCTGACTTCATGAATTTGTTATAAACTTTCAATTGCGATGCCCGGAACATGAATTATTACACTATAAACATAAGAAAAAGGACATGGAAGTTGCCAAAACTCGTCAAATCATGCTGTATTCGAATGAATGAACAGTACAGCCTATGAGCGTAATCTTACTAATTTTCAATTGTGTGGGAACCGCGAGTTTATCACGGAAAATAAAGTTTTTTACATCAACTTCTTCAGAAAATAGCGGAGTATCCCGCCAACCGTTTAACAATCTTCTTTACAGTGATGCCCATATACGACAAAAGTAATTTCAAATCTTGCTGCCAGCCATAACGCGATGTCAGAGTGGCATTATTTCTCCGTATGCATTCTTTGCTTTTTTAAGATGGGGAGAATTGACGATTGATCAACAAACAGAAATACTCTCTTGCAAATCAAAGATATCACTTTCAATGCAAACCTTGTGTCATGTCAGGTTACAAACCCTTTCGGGATAATTCTAGCGCATGCGCACAAACACTTCCGCGAGGATTCCCCTTCGAAGCGAAAGTAAAAGTGTAAACATGACGTCGCGGGAAAATCTAAAAAAGTTAAGTAAGTCAACGCTGCAGAAGATGTGTCAAGATACCGGATTTGATGTAAAAGGCAAAAAAGACAGGGGATTTGGTGGATTTATTGTTTATGAGCACTTTGCCTCCGGATCAAATAACCCCAGTCCTCGAACAATCTTCAAATTTGACCGGATTGATGCCGCAAATCCACCCAGAATCTCCGTTGTTACCACCTTTTGACAAATGTAATTACTCCTCTATCCCTTATACAGAGCTGCCAACACCTTCTTTTGTTGGGATTTATCATTTCATGATATCTCGGGCAAGGGAATCCTGTCAAGATAGGGGTGTCAACAACTTCAAAGGGATGGACAGAGCAGTAAGCCATTTTGAATCTGGGGATGTCCAGGACATACAAGTTGCTATGGTAAGATTGAATGTCTTTGTTAATTTCCCATTGATATTGGAGTTAGTATAAAGATAGGCAAAGCTATACACAGCACAAAAAGGTACAAGTTACTATGACAGTACTAAAACGTGTTTAAATCCAGTAGAAGGAATCGTAAACGAGGCTATCCCTTAGACAGGCGGTACACACCGTGACACGTATGTTATACTTACACACTCGCATGCTAGGCAAAACCTATAATGCAATGTACTCACAACTTTATGAATTATTTTTTTAAAGCCTAAGTGGTTTTTGAGACATATATATATACTTTACGTAACATTTATTAAATCAGAAATTGAACATAAATATACTTCTAAACTAATTCCATAACTTTTTATTTCCAATGTTTTCTTTTTTCAGATTGATACCAGTATTATCTATATAAAAGCTCAATGTCTGGCTTCAATGAAGAAAGACAGATACACTGTTTACCTTTGCCTGACCAATGAAGATCATGATTTGAAAATACATTATGCTTACTGTCAGTGTCCTATTGGGTAATTAATTTCATGTATATAATATCAATATATGATTGTATATTGAATAACTTAAAATAATTCCTTATTATATACTGACATTTCTTAAAGTCAGTATTTACATTACATGTACTAGTAGATGTCCCATGTAACCATGTTAAACTAGGGAATAACTAGCTTCTGACATTTATGTTTGCAGAAGGTAAATGCTGATTATACAGTCACAAACTGAGCTTTTCTGGCGACGTGAGCTGAGCCAGAAAAACAGATGTTTGCATCGTTAAATTAGCATTTACCGTCCGCAAACATAACGTCAGAACCTATAGTTATTCCAATTCTAATGCAATCTATATTTTTGTGAAAATAAGGCAAAATGTGACAGAAACTTTTGATGTTGCAACACACAATCATTTGCAATGTTTGTTCAAATAAGGATGCCTGATCTAGTTAACTCAGACTGTCAGTGTAACTTAACTGCAAATTATGGCATATATATGTGACAAACTCTTTATATTCTATATAATATGAAATAGCTATAGTTACCGTAATTGTGCTCATTATCTGCACTTTGACTTTAAAGGTTGGCTCAGTCTTGTAGTCACATAGGGGCTGTTCTTCTTGCCTTGAATGGAAAAGATCGTTTGAAGAGTGATCAAGACACGGCATGCACTTCTCAGTTATGTAAGTGGGTAGTACCAAGAAGCAGCAATCCAATACCACAGCCAGTAACACAGATGGATTTTGGAAAACCTAAGGCAGAGGGACCAACCAAGGTATCATCTTCAACCTTTGATCCCAGGCATCCTGATGACAGAGGACATGATAGTGGTTACCTATTTCGTCAACTAAAGGAACTGAAGAAATGTTTCCCAGACACTGGTAATGACTGCTCTGAATTGGTAAATAAGATTTATAATATATATATATATATATATATATATATATATATATATATATATATATATATATATATGTAAATGTAAATGCACTTAGAGATTAAAAAAAAATTAAGTCAATAAACAGTATCTTGACCTATACACTCTGTAATGAACAGGGATTTGATACTATAAGACTCTTTCATGGTCTTCTATGAAAGATACATCGGTTCCACCCTCGGGGTCTCAAAATCATGTAAAACCCGAGGCTTGCCGAGGGTTTTGCAACATTTTGAGACCCCGAGGGTGGAAACGATGTATCTTTCATAGAAGAACATGAAAGAGTATTTTTCTCTCATATCTTAGGGTTAAAATAAAACTGAAAGAAAAGGGACGAAATTTGAAAAAAATGTCAAGTTGATCTAATCGCAAAAAAATTGCGATATTCGAACTCAGCGCCCCCGAAAATGGTTTATTCTATAAGAGTAAACTACGAATATTAGGCTTTTGAAAATAAAACGCAAGAGTACATTGAAAAACGCTCTCAACATCGAAGTTTTATAGCGACGTCGCCGCTAGCTTGTTTGTTTTGCGGGCTGAAATCATGACGTCACAATAGCGTAATTAATCGAAACAATAGCGTCACATGATATGTGATACAGCTGTCACATGATATGTGATACAGAAGTAGCTCACGTAGCTGTATTTCATGGGCCTACTCTGTAACACATACGCGGGTATGAGAGAAAAGATTCTCCTCAATAAGTGTTAATTTGGTGCAAAATGACTAGTGACCTAATTTCATTGACCTTGACCTACAATTATATCTTTTGTACTTCAAGGTATAAAAGTTTCCTGTGCATAAATTAATTAATTACAGTTGTAATCGGACAAGTGGTAGATCGCATACGGTTAGGTATCCAGGTTCCTAATTTGTACTCAGATTCGTAAGGATTATTAGGCTTGTTTTATGTTTATAATTTATTACAAAGTTTGAAATATGAATGATATATATAAAATAGTTTAATATGATAGAGACAATCATGAATGAGATGGTACGTGCTAAATTAAGAATATGTGAAATATATATATTCTGTCACTTCAATCATAATAATTTTCATACTTTTTGGCTATATTACATTGTTTAGACTGAGGATCACTGACGAGGGTTTAGTACCCGAAACGTGCATGTCTGGTCCATGCTGTAAATTTATCAGGTTTTAAATGATGCTATTGAATTTAAAGACGTTTAACATTTGAACTACTTGGTGAGTGTCACTGCTGGTGGACCAAGAGTCCCCGAGGGCACATGTAGCCAAGTTCGATCAACTTCGGTTGATCGTCTGTCTCTTCAACGCATTTGAAATTTTCTGATAAAAATTTCTTGAAATTTCTAATACGTGGGTCCTGTAGCATCATATCCCACCCATTCTGCTACGTCTTTTGGTACATTTTTGGACAATCATAATAATTTTCATACTTTTTGGCTATATTACATTGTTTAGACTGAGGATCACTGACGAGGGTTTAGTACCCGAAACGTGCATGTCTGGTCCATGCTGTAAATTTATCAGGTTTTAAATGATGCTATTGAATTTAAAGACGTTTAACATTTGAACTACTTGGTGAGTGTCACTGCTGGTGGACCAAGAGTCCCCGAGGGCACATGTAGCCAAGTTCGATCAACTTCGGTTGATCGTCTGTCTCTTCAACGCATTTGAAATTTTCTGATAAAAATTTCTTGAAATTTCTAATACGTGGGTCCTGTAGCATCATATCCCACCCATTCTGCTACGTCTTTTGGTACATTTTTGGACAATCATAATAATTTTCATACTTTTTGGCTATATTACATTGTTTAGACTGAGGATCACTGACGAGGGTTTAGTATCCGAAACGTACATGTCTGGTCCATGCTGTAAATTTATCAGGTTTTAAATGATGCTATTGAATTTAAAGACGTTTAACATTACAACTGGAGGTGGACCAAAGTGGTCTTCTTGAAAATGGGTAGAAGATGATTATAAGGGGACATTTCAATTTATAGCTTTAATTACGTGATAATTAATTGCCGAAGGAGAAAAACCAATGAGACGAATGATATGCTTATAAGATAGTAAATTACAGTTACATTTAAAAATAGAACATGAAAGGATTAATACAATGTTACTGAGAAAATATATCAGTAAAGCGATGAATGGAAATGCAAATCTTAAAGAAATAGTGAAACAGCTACATTGTTCTGTGTCACAGATCAGAGTAATGGTATAATAATTTTATGTGTATTTTATCTTGTAATCTTTTTTTTTCTGTAGTTACAGGTATATTTAGGCCATACCAAATTAATTAAATGTTCTTCGGATTTTCTTGTAAAAATGGTTCGAACAAGCGATAATAATTTCTTTTAAGTATTGCAGTTTTTAAGGTACGAGCGAGTGAAATAATTTTATTTTTGACATAGTTTACCCCAGTAATACCTTTCTGATGTTTTCTAATCTCAAAAAAGGAATCCTCATAGGAATCTGGTGACTAGGAAGCCAGTGGCAAATAGCTGAGTACGGAAAAGATTTTCGAACATCCCCCCCCCTCCTTGACTTTTAGTGCCATGTATATGGGGCAACAAATTTGCTCCCAACATATTTTTTCAAAGAAGTATATAATTTTCTTCGAAATTTGCACAATCTGAGACTTCTAGAAGCTTTAAGATTGGCAGAAATCGTATCCGACCCTAAAAAACTCTTGAGCCAGAAGTTTATTGGTGCGGGCGAGCATTTTTATTTTTATAATATTATTTTTTGAATTTTGAAAAATATGGTGTGGGAAATCTAAAGAACATTTAACTAATTTGGTATGGCCATATGTCTCAAATTGTGTAATTTATTAACTTCAAAATTCATGAGCAGAAACATTTTGTCTTTGAAACAATTGCAATTTCTTTATGCATTAGGTATAGCTCACCTATGGGACATTGAAGATGAGGTTCCTGAAGCAGTATCAGAAGTAATTATTGATGAGGATGAAGGTCCAAGCAAGGAAATTGAGAGATATATTTATTCTAATGGAAGAGGTAATATTATTGATCCAGAGTAAGTATATGTTAGTGTTGTAACGATACTAGTTGACGACATGGGTGCTATCGTCTCTGGGTAATATATCAATTTGAAGTCACCTGCTAAAAGTAGATAATTATCATACTGATCGAAGTATCTATGAAATGACTCTTCCTGGATTATATTATATAAATAATAATTGTTAAATTGATGCAATTTTTTTATAGTGGTTCCACTGACGATCTCTACAAATTTGGTGAAAGAAATCGAGATGCATACTAGAGGTCAGCGACTTTCTTTCTTATTGGCATGATCTCCATAAAGGGAGAATAACAAGTTCCTCATTGTGCTGAGAGCAGGACATAGCCCAAACAGTCTTGTTAGGAACATCATCGAAGGATCAAATCTTCAAAAGTGAGTTCACTTACTCCTCTCGGGCACCTGGTCCCACCTCTAGCTTGATAGGGGTCCGTCGATGTTTAATTTTGTGCTCTATTGTGAGTGCTGTTGAGATTATTGTCAGGATCTTCTTTAACTCATTCACATAGACATATTGTTAGACGAATGGATACATTAATTTGAAATAATTATTACAGTTGCAATATTACATAGAGTTACAATCAAGTTTGTAATGATACAAAATGTCACTAATACAAAATATTGTGCTACTCATTAAATTGTGTTACTGATAAGTATGTATATGTTGGGTAAGAGGTAAGTGAATTCTATTACCAATCGTAGTAAAAGTATAGGGTCCACAAGTCTTAATAAATATAGAGTATGGAAATGACCTTGAACTTTGACCACTTTTCCTCAAAATCAACAGTGTCACCTGTTTTCTGAAATATGTATCAATCTAACATTAGTGTGAATTTAAGTCCAAAAATTATATGACTGTAAACATGAATATTTATATTCTTATAGTGTATATATATATATGTGTGTGTGTGTGTCCTGACGGAATAGGGGATGTACGCGGGACATAAACATGTTTTAGTGTCATAGTCACTTGTACCTTTTATGTGCTATATATATATATATATATGTTTGCTTTCAAGGATTCTTATAGATGAACAGACAAGATGATAGTCCCTTGTAACCACCTAAACATTATTTTGGAATGGGATTTGGGAGTAATAATATATACATGTACACATTTATAATGTTAAAAATTATTTTACAGGTACAATACATTACCACCAGCAGTGAAATGGGGTCAAGATCATGAGGAAAAGGCAAGGAGGCAGTATGATGAACTGATGTCACTAGTGAAAGATGTGTCTGTGGTTGATACAGGAATCACCCTGTGTGAAAGTCATTCCTTCATAGGAGCATCTAGTGATGGAAGAATTTTTGAAGGAGATGAAGAGGGAGTACTAGAGATAAAGTGTCCGTTTAGCATGAATGGAGTTGAAGTGCACAACATGCAGATAGATGACATGATTAGCCTTGGGGACAAGTCTTTCTGCTTGGTGGAGGGAGTAAGTGGACCTCAATTACGCCATGATCATGAGTATTTCGCCCAAGTACAAGGAGAGATGGCAGTAATGGGGCTCCCATGGTGCGATTTTGTTGTTTGGACCAATGCCAGCTCCAACAACATATTCATTGAACGCATTATGTTTGATGTAGATTTTGTTACAGAGATGATTCCAAAGCTTGTAGCTTCTTATGTTGAAAAAATATTTCCAAATTTGTAAAAAAATTCTGAATGCCTTGATTTTTCAAAAATTATTATGATGGCCTATGTTTGGATACCAAAATTTTTTACCTTGTGACCTTGACCTTGGAGTTTGACCTAATATCGAAAGTTTAAACATTGGCCATAACTTTTGAATGGTAAGTGATAGGGCTTTCATATTTCACATATGCATTCCATGTGGAAAGCACAGGTTTTATTTCAGTGTGCAATAGTATTAATGACCTTTGACCTTTTGGTCTGCGCAAAAATGTATACATCATTTAATACAAACACTTGCCTTTAGCGGTTTATGGTTTTTTCATCATCAAAAAATTTCAGACCAATTTTATCTGCAGACACAATTTTTTCATGAATTTTTAAAATCAAATATAATTTGATTAAGAAAAAGCAATTTTTAGCTCCGGAGACTAATGCCATACCCTCAGTATTGTCATTGTCATCGTCTGTAGACAAAACTTTAACTTGAGCTGTATCTCTTAAATTATGAGGGGTAGGTCTTTGATAATTCACATGTAGATTTCTTGTGATTAGACCTTTCATTTGAGACCATGTCCTTTGACCTAGTGACCTTGGACTTGACCTATATCTCTTGAAATATTAGGGGTAATGCTTTGATATTTCACATGTACATTCTTTGTGATAAGACCTTTCATTTGAGACCATGTCCTTTGACCTAGTAATCTTGGACTTTGACGTACTTTTCAAAAATTTTAACCTTGGCTGTACCTCTCCTACTATAGGGGATAGGGTTTTGATATTTCACATGTAGATACCTTGTGATGAGACCTTTCATTTGAGACTATGACCTTTGACCAAATGACCTTGAACTCTAACCTTCTTTTGAAAATTTAGCCGAGCTTTGTAATCATTGATTACCTATGTTTAGCCTGGAAATGACCTTCATCATTTATTAATGACCTTCAGATGCTGCCTTATCTATTAGTTGCCTAATTCTTCACCAAAGGAACATCAAAGTTTGACAACCAACAACAGACCTGGAAAATCTTAGTAGCATTAGGTGCTAGTGAAATAGGCATTACTCCTTGAAGAATGTGAAAGTTCTTTACTCTGCCTATGCTTCTTTCAACATGTATTCTTAATTCGGCAATTTCTTGAGTTTCAAACACTTGATTAGTTGAAAACTGACTGCTTTGACCTCGAAATGGTGGGATATTTAGATGACATTTCTTCTTCTCTAATAAATCTTTAATTGTAAATCCCTTATCAGCCATCACACTGTCGTTTTCATCGAGTAAGTCAATGAAACCTGATTCCATTGTTAATGCCCTGTCAGATACTCTTCCACCCCAGCCTTCAGATACAAATGATATTACACCTGATGGTGTAATGCCTACAAGAAATTTGATAGTAGTATGGTGCTTATAATTAGAAAATGTTATACTCTGATTGATAATACTGGAGGAACGTTGGATGAAAATCTCGATACAATCTATGATTGTACGGACTGATGGATATTTCTTCTTAAAACTATCTGGCATTGTTTGGTCAACCTTTGCTCTAGATGGGAAAGGATTCATTGCTTTCAATTCTACGTGCAACAAGGCGATCCATGTATTAAAATATTTAGAATATGTTGCCTCCTTTCTTGCAGTAGAAATACAAAATCTATCTGCAACATCTTGCACATATAAACCTAAACGTATTCGCATTAATACAGAGAACATTTGGTCTATTAATGATAATGCAGAAGTGCGAAATCTTGATCTCTCTTCGTTGATCTTAGAGCCTGTCCAATAACTCATTCTTTTCGCCTTTGGTCGAAGAAAACTGAAACCAAATTCATATCAAAATTTAATAATAAAAAATTTGGATATATTTTCGGTATAATATACACTGGAGTGACTATAATTGCCCCCTGAAATTGAAGGGGTGTAAGGAAAATATTTTATATAGAAATACAATTCATTTACTTGAAAAGCCAGAGGAAAAGGGCAAAGGCTGGCAATCCAGTGTAAAATGTTGTAGCAGCATCGTTGTCTTTGATCTTCCCATGGTCCCATTTGTGTTTACGCAGTTCGTCCTCTCTCTGTTTAAGCTTTTGTCTCAGGGAAGCATTCTCTTGAATAACCTCACATATGTCTGTCTGATTTTCTATTAAAAGATAAATTCAAAAAATATTTTTATGCCCCTTGGAATCAAAGGTTCGAGGGCAAATACATTTTCCCTGTCCATCTGTTTGTCTGTCTGTTTGTCCGTTGCAAAAACAAAATATAAATGTACTGCGTTATAGTTCTGATATTCATCAAATTTTTAATACAAGTAGTCAATGGATACGATGTGAATGAGGTGTATAATCTAACCTTTGTCGGACTGAAACTTAATATTTGTGTCTTCCATGATAATATCTTCTACCTGGATGTCGGGATATGACCTTGCTTCTTTAGTAGATGTGATTACATTGTGGTCACCAAATGCTGTTGCACAATACCCTGAATGTGACTCCATGGAAAAAGATTTATGCCTCTGTTCCATACTAGGTCTTGACTCATCTTCTTCCATCATTTCCTGAAAGCATTAATGAAACAAAAGCTTATGTAAGTATGTACATGTTTTGAAATATTGCTAAAAATTGTCTATTTTATCTGCCAGGTACACTAAATTTACTAAACAAGACATTTTTAAATACAATTTTCCCTGTGATTGACACTATTTCCTCAATATGACAACAGAGAAGAATATACAAACACATTTATTATATTTAAGGCCATATAGTTGTTATATACATTGTATAATATTGTGTGAAAAATCAAAGCTCAGCTATGGTAGATCTATCAAGTAAATTGAAAAAGAGATCATTTGTACTGCTGAATGTTTTTTGTTATCAAGAATTTCTATTTTTTTAATTTTCATTATCATTCTATAATAATAACTGATACAAGTTTGACATAATCTGAATTACAATATGGAATTTGAAGAATGTTGATTTGTTTTGTATTCATTGTACTTTATATGAAACACAGATCCTATGAAACATAGATCCATGAACAGATGAAAGTATCTCGATCTCAGAACATATAAATATTTAGTAGAGAGTATTTTCTTTTGTTTATACTTACGACTCTGTAATAATTTCACGATGGAATTCTGTTAAAATGTTGGTAACGAAAGAGCAGAAATAAGGAGAAGTAAGTAGTGCTCGCTTGATAATCAAAGCAAAAGAAAACTTCTCTCAGTTCTACACTTTCAGAATATATGCTGTGGATATTTGACTGGAACCTAGGTCAATATAAATACTATAACAACATATTACTTCAAGTCAGTGAACAAAACAAACTAGATTTGTTTAAAAAAATAGATTAAACTTAGACATAAGTTTTCCTGCTTCAAAAATCTTCAAGATAAGTAAATATTTGTAAAAAAAAAATATTTACCGTAGGTCTGAAGTAGCAAAGAAACAGAATATCTTTGTAGTCTGAGTTCATTCTAAATTTTTCTGTAATTTTTGATGAAAATAAATGAAAAGATGACTTATATCATAAAGATGCAAGGACAGAGGGGGATCCAGGACCATTCTCTGTGTTAGGGAAAGGTGCCTCTCAAAGCTATTGAGGGAGAGAACAGGGTGAAGGGAAGGGGATGGAAGGATGAAAGGCGGGGAGGGAGGTAGGGAGTTGGATTGGGATCGAGGAAGAGGGCTGGGTACCCACCCATCCCACATATTGGTTTGACCTTAGCAGCTCAGAGCTGGAGATGTTGAATATGATTTGGACATGAATATGGGTTGTGCTATAACTATCTAATGCCAGGAAATTCATTCAATGGCCTTCACCCCAACCCAACCCCATCCCACAGATGTTGACAGGTAACATTGCCAGTTCAGGTCAGCTAACTGGATGGACCACCGCTTGCGATCCGATGTTAGATATGTCACCTTTTGATTTTCAATTAAATTCATGCTAACATTGAATCATTGATTGATTGAACATTTGTTGATTGCATAAAATTTAAACATTCAAAATCAGGTATTTGCATAATAAATTACTTTTTCAAGATTCCTCCTCACTATCCTCTCATCTCGCAATTGCTCTCCCTCGGTCTGAGGCTGTGATTTATAAGAAAAAATAGTGGGGGCGAAGTTTTCATCGTTTGGGTCATCACTGTGCCACCCTTCTTTCAAGTGTGTAGAACACACGTAGCTTGCCTCGGTAGGATACCAATGCACCCTGTTGAGTGCCTTTATCCAGGCAGTGCGCTTTCTTTTGTTCTTTGGAAACCGAAAGAAACTTACTCCCTTCGCTTTGCTTTGCTCATCTTGTTTTACGTTGCATTTGTATGCAACACATGTGCGTACCATTTTGAATTATCTTTGTTTACACGGAGTCAAGGTTATCCTCGCGGAAGTCGTTGTGCGCATGTCACGACGCCAGTCACGGAGTTAAGCCAAAAGGGACTATTATACTCTCCGGAGCAGGTTTTATCTTTAGTCCTACGCCATTGTTAAGAACTACAAATTTTCTCACCAAGAATCGGTGTTTTTAGCCCCCAAAGAGTAAGTTTTTTACCATAGCATTTTTGCATTACATTAATTAACCATTTATTCAGTTAATCATTACCTCATTTTCTCGATAAATAGTCGATATATTGATTCCTGTAATTTCTTATACCTGTATGACGTCATCACTTTATGTTTATCAAATACACATTTTGTGTATTGCCTTATTGCCTGTACAGGCCTACCAGATTTTAGTTCACATGGCAAATTCTTTTTTATGCATTTAAGTCACTGTCATGGCTGGGGTTTATGCCAATTAAAGAATAAAGAGTACAAGTGGAAGACCTATCTCACATTCTGTACAGTAAGAAATCTCCAAGCTGAAACTTGTCGGTAGGAGCGAAATATCTTCTATGCCCCATCATCATCATGAGTTCGTTACCAGAAACTACGATAGTGGAGAGGTCACTCAGGAGGACCAGGACCCTTACATTCCTTGGTGCAGAACAGTTTAATCGCTCTTTACGATTGTATAAAAACACGCTTGATAAAGTGAAACATACCATTGACTCAGTAATTACTTACATTCATCACAAACCGGATACTCTGCAATAGAGGAACTCAAGGCTGAGCTAAATAAACTGCAAACTGATTATGACCAGATTCTTAGTGAATGTTTAGCATATTTGCGCAGCCAAGGTAATTCAGAAAGTGTACGTGAAGAAGCTGCTCAGGAGTTTGCCGCTAGTAAAATACATTCGGACATTAAGATAGCTATAGGACAGCTTGATGCGCAATTACCACACAGCAGTCACGGTCGTTCAGGGAGTCACAGTCGTGCAGGGAGTCGAAACACTACAAAATCGTCAAGCAGGTTGACACAAGTGCTTCTGGACCATTCCGCTAGTTAAGCCACAGCCAAGGCTCGTTTTAAATATATAAAAGAGGAGGCTACTCTTATTAAACAAGAAGCAGATTTGAAGGCTAGTAGATTACGTTTTGATCTTTTGAGGGAAGCTGATGAAGCGAAACTTAATCTTGAAGCTTAATATGATCATGGAATGTCAGACTCAGAGCAAGATGGTAGTTACTTACCTCATCATCAATCAATGAGGAATCGTGGATTGAATTCGGAGAAGGCATACTCTGTGCATGAATGGTTAGATGACGTTTCGTCACAACATACCCCTATTATAGATGTATTAACACAGAAGCCCATCTCAACATTCTTGGATGTACACCTCCACATAATGTGCCTCTTAATGAAGCTTCGGCACCTATTTCAACAGACTTACGTGTATCCACACATAATGGGCTCGTTCATGAACCATCCGCACCTACTTGTTCTGGTATGCTTGATACAAATGCCAAGCCCTATTACCCTACTGTTACACCAAGAGTACTCTTATCACCTTTTTTGTCAAATTTAGAACCCACAGTCGTATTTTACGCACTTCTCCATTTGCAGGCACAGACACAGAGGATTCTCAATTATTTCTAAGTGCAAAAGTAAAAGATGCTCGTTGTGTCACCTCATCAACTGCGACTCCATAATAATATCTAGTGTAAATGGGCAGAAATTCAAAATCGAGGTAGACCAAAACATCGATTGATCGTCTCAAGATCTTATTTACGTAATGACTTGAAATGCCAGGGGATGTGGCGCACAATATGTAGGTGAGACAGGCCAACCTTTAAAATCTCGTTTTAGGAACCATTCTTATAAGATCAGAACCTCACGTCAACAAAAACACAGAAACTTTCTTTATAATCACTTTGTTAAATATAATCATTCTATTTCGGATATCACCATTACCCCAGTTCAGACTTTTCCAAAACGTAAAAATGAAAGTAAGACCGAAATTAAAAAACGCCGACTACAAGCTGAACTTGCCTGGATCACCAAACTTCAGACTGCGTACCCTCTTGGTTTAAACGATCAAATTTATGGACAAGGAAACATTTCCTCAGCTTCTACCAATATCAACATCTTTTCAATTCGCCCAAACACTAAAAGGAAATACAGGTCACACGGGAAAAGACGAAACAGACAAAAAAGAAAACGATCCAGAATATACCGCTCTCTCAACGATTTACTTACTATAGCACGCAATGGCGGAAGACATGAGCTGTTACATGCTCTGTCGTCATTACCAGTTATGCACTTGAAATCTATCTTGGATGAAGCAGAGGTTGCATTCTTAAGAAACACTGACTGATTCAGACTTAATATCATTGTCTCATTCGCACAGTATAAACTTTTTCCTATTGTGAAAAACACCTCACCGAAAAGACGATTCATAAAAATCCCGTTTATTAACAAAGGTTTTGATCTTCTAAACATTTCTAATATTTTTCGGGATCATCGCGTAAAAAGTACCATTCCTAAATATTTTGAAAATTTAGAGCCACCTCTTATTTGTTATAAGTACAAGAAACCTATTAGAAACTTTGTTTTTAACTATAATAAAGTTACAACGGATCCTGACATACTTGAATCGTGCCCTGCTTCTTGAGAATGTGCAACTTCTAAATATCTCTACAAACCAGCTGGCCATGTTGTTACAGGTGACTTTTCAATTATCCAAGACAGACAGCTCCGTGGTCTTCTTAAAAAAGGACCTAAGTATAGAATCCCATCCAAGATAGATTTTGTCAAATGCCGTGAAGTGCTTACGGAAGCCTTAGATAATTATACGAAAAGATGATGTTCAGAAGGAGTCAAACCGCATGCTCTGAATGACTGGAAAAACCTCATTTTAGATATAACGGATATTCGAATAGATAACTTCCATAAAAACCCTCATCTTTTTCCAAATCCACGTTCCAAATCAGAAAGATATTTCAAATCCAAACTAAGTAAATTACATGAAAAATATGTCTTTGCACCAGCTGATAAAGCAGCCAACAACACCATTACCACTTGAAAACGTTACTACATATCAACTTTGATTTCGGAACTTTCGTCTACTAATACATATATCAAAAGCAATGAAAGTGCATCTAACATTTTAGGCAAGCATAACAGTGAACTGTCTTCATTCAATATCTCTATTTCTAAATTGGATCTCCCAACACTATATTGCATACCGAAACTGCACAAGTCTCCTTACAAATTTCGATTTATTGCTAATTCTAGTAACTGCTCCACTACAATTTTGTCTAGAAATCTGACGTCAGCACTTACTGCTATTAAAGAACACATAACTAGATATTGTGAAACGGTTCTAAACAGAAGGGAGGAGACCTCCAACAAGATCCCGTTGCAGCATCAACAGTAAAACACCAAAACACCCGATGCAAAAACACAAAAGACGAGTACAGCACGAGACGGAAAAGAGACACATGACATGTAAACATCAAACACAAAAGACTACACATAAACCGACGAGACCTATGGGTAACCGGTGCCGACTTTGGACGGCCATCTGTCACGCAAGTAGCAAATGGTGTGGTTATCCTGGATTACGTGCGCACAACCCTCTCACTTCTCCAATTACCCAGAGGTCTCGAAGAACGTACAATTGTGGTGTAAAACAACCTCCTCACTGTAAGATGACATCACACAAACAAGACCGCAAAACGCAGAGGCCCCAGAGACACAGATGAATATGTAAATGGATATAAAAAGAGGGCATGCGTAATACAGTCCGTGCTCTGCCGGCTGTAGCGAGCTCACGTATGTAATCACCCGACTGACATTCAGAGAGGACAGGTGGTCGGGGCCCTGTCTTCTCTAAAGAGGTTTGGACAGGGCCCGGCGTGGAGTCCCGTCGTCACAGTCAGTCAGAGTGCAAGTCTCAAGGATGCGCTGGTACAAGACTGTAGATTGGTCAAGTACCAAGCCTAGTGTCCGTCTGGTGACATTAGGATCATATCCACGGTATAAAAGGCGTTTTATGATTCTGACGCATTTTCGATGGTTATGCTGCCTACCTTTGATCCATCTTATTTTGTTTATCATATCACCATACCGTAAGAGTATAAATGTTTGCAAAGTTCCCAAAGAACAATATGAAAGAAAATTCGTTCTTATCATGCGGTTACTTTAGGAGTTTTAAGAGTTTAAAGATTTGACCTCTGATGACCTCTATCGGGGGCATATATGTGAAATTTTTCAACGAGAAACAAATTTTGAATTGACATCTTCATATGCTCTTTCACATGGTATTTCCCACTTTATCATATATTGCAGTACTTATTTGTAAAGTGTCTGGAACGGTTGGGGGTAAGAATAATAATAAGAATAAAGAAAAGATAATAGAATAAAAGAAACGATTCCGACGGAAGTCGGAATCTTTAATACACGAACAATGCAATGTTTACATTTGACTATTTACTCCCTTTCCGTACCCCAGAGCGTCATGTGCTTCCGGTAAACAAGACTTGCGATAACGCATTATGCTACAAAAATTTAAACCCTATAAACAATGAATATTGTTTATAAAGGTGCTTTACTAAAATTCAACATACTTGTTTTTACTATTTAACAAACTAAAAACGCATTTAATTAATCCTTACCTCATGCTCAGCTATACATCACGGTTAGAATGAAGATTTAATCGGTCTTTCACGCGTTCAATTTGCTCTCTTATGTTAATTCTATTTTTATTCCAGTTCGATCTTCGTTTTCTCGCCGAATCCGTAAAACTTGACTTTCTTCCTCTTGTTGATTTCTCTACCGTAGCCATTTTTCATTTCTTCTGAAGTGCATGACCCCACGATGGTTTTGATGGACTTCTGATAAGATATGATAAATAATGGATGTTTTGGCCGATTTTTAAATGTTTAGAAAAAAATAAAAATAACAGCTATTGTCGTTGGTAACAAGAATCCCACTGGTGCCTCAAATCATCAAGGAAGGAAGAGGCTCATTTTAGGGACATGTTGCAATGAAAAAGAAAGTCCCCTTACGGAAAAAAAGGCCTCTGCCGCGAATACTTCTTGCGTTTCTCATATAAATTTTATGTGTATAAAATCTAATTCGAAAGATATTTACGGGACGATAAAACCTTATTCACAAGGCATGTAATGACAAATAATATTTCAAATGTAATGACAAAAATTAGATAGCCTCGAATGCTCGCAAGATATTCGCAAAATGGGAAATTTGATTATTCAAAGAAATTCTGCGAACTTGCCGTAAATTAAATTATTTCTTGCGAATATCTGGTAATTATGTGGTAACAAATGTGGTTACTCAAACCCGGAACAGAACGGAACGAAAATTATTTTTTTTAATACTAAAACACGGAACGGAACAGACTAGAATACGGAACGAAAATTATTTTTATACGAAAACACGGAACGGAACAGACTAAAATACGGAACGAACATTATGTTTTGTACTAAAAGACGGAAAGAAACAGAATAAAATACGGAACGAAAATTAAGTTTTTTTCTACTTAAACACGGAACAGGAATGACTGAAATACGGAACGAAAAAAATATAAGTATAAAAAATAACTGACGTCACAATATACGCGATGTCTAAGTAACATAAAAGTAATGGCGCAGCGAGAATTTACGTATTGAAAAAGAAAGAACAGCTTTTCTGCTTCAATCATCGCTATCACTCAATGAAATCTTAGAATCTTTTGAATCTGATTTAACACTCTCTGATGCTCGGCCAAAAGGGGGAAGTATTTATATTGTAAAAACGACGGAAAAGACCAGGAACGATTGGAAAGCAGACTGTTACTCATAGACAAATCAAGGAACAAAATAACTTCCACGGAAAGATCCAAAATACAGGAAAAGTTACTTTTACATTAAGGACACACATGGGAAACCAAATTCCGGGTTCCGGAAGGACGTGTATCTACCCGTGGATCCTAAGCCAGACAAAAGCGTTTGTATCGTACATTATATTGGCGATGAGGAGTTGTCAGCCACGGCAACACCAAAGCTCAAAAAACAAAGATGTTTTTCCGTACGAAACCATCAGTTGTAGAGCAAATTACAAAGCAAATGGAACACCATAAAGCCCACAAGGTATACAAAGAGCTGATATGCCAAAATACGGAAGGCCACGATTCAGTTTCCAAACCACGCAACGTGAAACAACTACAGAACGCCAGAGCAAAAGTATAAAATGATTGATGCTTGACAAAAGACACCATAGTCAATACACATGAATTGGCATATGCGCATCCGAATTTCATCTGGCATAACACAACTCTGCCAGATTTGTTGCAAGAAATGTTGGAACTTCTACAAGAACTTGTAAATTCTAAGGATCGGCAGCTCATGTTAAGAATGTCCACAAATAAAACTGGTATGCCATCCAAAAGACATTGTGAAATCTCTCGAGAAAAGTACTTTCGTGCCAAGTGTACTTCCGGAACACTTTCAGGAACATTCGGAACACTTTCAGGAACATTCGGAACACCCTCAGGAACATCCGGACACTTTCAGGAACATTCAGAACACTTTCAGGAACATCCGGAACACTATCAGGAACACATGGAACGTATGGAAGTCTGTCCGGAACATACACATAAAATTTCAGAAGGTATGGATGATGACTGTTCCCTCACTCGCGATGTTAGATACAATTTGGAGATTTGGGCTCCTGCCAATAAACTCATCTCAACGTCTCAGATCGTCAGCTTTTAACAAATCGGGATGATTGTTGAACGGAACACTGATAGATGCCGCAATGACACTACTTAAATATCAATATCCAAGTATGAGCGGATTACAGTCATCAGCCCTTGCCATTCAGTTGGATTTCCAACGACACAACTCGTTTTTTGTTCAAATCATCAACAGATCTCCGAGAGATACCGGGACCCATTGGCTATTAATAAGCAACCATGGCTGCCAATCAAACGAAGTCAAAATAAATGACTCTGCAGTTGATAATATCCGTATCTCGAGGAGCAAGTCATATCAAGTCTTGTGACCACTAACGAAAAAGAAATCAACATGAACTGTGGTCGATTTGCATTAAGTAAAAGCAGTGACCCTCTGCCTCGGACTTAACCCTTGTCAATACAATTATAAAGCACAGGAGATGCGAGGACATCTAATGCAATGTCTAGAAAACAAGGAACTGAAAATGTTTTCTGTACACAGCAAAAGAAAACTAAGAAAGAGATCGGGAGTGAAAAAAGTTCACACCACTGAACTTTATTGTATTTGTAGAATGCCCGACACGCACACCTTATACGTGTACTGTGACAAGTGTGGCCGGGAATATCATCCGGCATGTATTTCTATGTCAGACGAAGAGGCTAAAAAAAAGAAGGGAGGAGATCTCCAACAAGACCCCGTTGCAGCATCAACAGTAAACCACCCGATGCAAAAACACAAAAGACGAGTACAACACGAGACGGAAAAGAGACACACGACATGTAAACATCAAACACAAAAGACTACACATAAACCGACGAGACCAATGGGTAATCGGTGCCGACTTTGGACGGCCATCTGTCACGCAAGTAGCAAATGGTGTGGTTATCCTGGATTACGTGCGCACAACCCTCTCACTTCTCCAATTACCCAGAGGTCTCGAAGAACGTACAATTGTGGTGTAAAACAATCTCCTCACTGTTAGGTGACATCACACAAACAAGACCGCAAAACGCAGAGGCCCCATAGACACAGATGAATATGTAAATGGATATAAAAAGAGGGCATGCGTAATACAGTCCGTGCTCTGCCGGCTGTAGCGAGCTCATGTATGTAATCACCCGAGGAGTCCGAATGACATTCAGAGAGGACAGGTGGTCGGGGCCCTGTCTTCTCTAAAGAGGTTTGGACAGGGCCCGTCATGGAGTCCCGTCGTCACAGTCAGTCAGAGTGCAAGTCTCAAGGATACGCTTGTACAAGACTGTAGATTGGTCAAGTACCAAGCCTAGTGTCCGTCTGGTGACATAAGAATCGCCCTTCAGTATTCTGTCCTTATTGTAAATAAGAAAATAACTACAAAGCAAATATTTTTGTAATTTATTGCAAAAATTCTTTTTTGAGAGACATTTTCTGGAACAACATCTTGTTACGAAAGGAACCAATCCGGAACAATATCTTGTTACGGAACTATAGCCTTATAATGTCAACGTACGGAACAGTGTTTTACTTGCGGAATAGTGTTCTACTTACGGAACATTATATTTAATTTTGTTCCGTACCGTACCGTTTCATTCCGGTTTTAGTAATTGGCAGTAACAAAATACCTCTGGAGTGGTTTGACAGTAAGTGTCTGAGGTTACCTCTTATAATGACACAGTCACATTTCCGACAACTCTGTATCATATCAAATCCAATTTGCAATCAGTATTTTTAATATTCATTGAAAAGACTCCATATCTCTGAGTAAGCATACGCCTCATTTCTTAGCGCAACAATAAAACACAACGCACTTTCTATAGCACATTTATTTTATTAGGAGAAAGATCAATTTTGAACAATAGTAATGAGTTAAAGAAGATCCTGACAATAGTCTTTACAGCACTCAAATAGAGCACCAAATTGAGCATCGACGGACCCCTAGCAGCTAGAGGTGGGACCAGGTGCCCGGGAGGAGTAAGCATCCCCTGTTGGCTAGCCGCACTCGCCGTCGATGCTTATGCACGAAAATAAAAACAATATATAAAATGCATGCACTGCCTGAGGTTATGTCTATATAGAAAGTGCTATGGCGACCACATCAGGGAAAAATATTAAAAACACTTACTGTCAAACCCCTAGCGGGGAACTTTTTTAAGAGCTCCACACGGCAAAGGGCATAAGTGTGACACAGATGAGTTAAAGAAGATCCTGAAGTAAGAAATATATTACACTGGCAAAACCTGAATTCTTCAGTTAGTTAAATGTACATATTATTTAACACTGAATTATTTATTTCTGCCAGAATTATTTTGGCAAAAACGCGCCCGCCTCAAACGCGATGTACAAAAAAACCACTTATACCATTGCATAGACCATATTGAACATGTCCAAAATCTACCTTTTGATTACCTGTATCATACCTGACAGGTGTGTAAAACACCTTTAAAGTTTAATTTCCCATGGGAATTTAAAAAATCCCATGGGAAATTTCAATATCCCATGGGAATTCTTAATTTCCCATGGGATATTGAAAATTCCCATGGGAATTTTTCATTTTCCCATGGGATTTTTTTTCTCCCATGGGATTTTTTTCTCCCATGGCAATAAATAATTCCCATAGGAATTTTTTTCTCCCATGGGAATATTCTTCAAAAATATTCCCATGGGAGAAAAAAAATCCTATGGGAGAAAAAATTTCCTATGGGAACTTTAATTTCCCATGGGAGAAAAAATCTTCCCATGGGAAATTTAAAACTCCCATGGGAATATTTAAACTCCCATGGGAGAAAAAAAAACATGCTGTCTTGCAAGACTTAATGTACAACAATTAAGCTTATAAATACATAAATCAGAAGTTATTTTTCTTTCTTCTAAGCTTTTGATCATTACTGTCTGTGAATCTCACTTTAGAAGTTGTAAGAGAAAAAGTAATGTTCAATTTAATTCATTTTAGGCATTTTTGATAACAATGATCAAATTTTAAAAGAGCAAATTCTATACCAATTTTTCTACAATAACAATGTCATAATATTATCCATCATGTTCATATAAACTCAGTACAATCAAGAGGTAACAACTAGCTAGCCGTGGTTTATTGTCCAGTAATTCCAGGAGTTGCATGAACCAATCACATTATCACCTAGCCGCGAAATGACAAGGTGATAATTTGATTGGTTTATGCGACGAGGGGAATTACTGGATAATAAGCCACGGATAGCTTTAGTTGTTATTTCTATTCAAATATATTCTGATTAATACAGACAACAAATAGTTTATGTAGTTTTCAGAAAAAGAGTGTGTGAGAGTATGCGCGTGAGTAGGCGTGACTTATCTGACCATGAATATGTTGAAGAACAGAGCACGGGCAAGTTCTAAACGGATATCGCAAAAGTTTTTACAACTTACCAGACATTTTTAATTTCTATAAAAATTCAAACATATTTATAAAGAAAAAGTTTAATATTTTACCAGACCGAAGCAAATTTTACCTGATTTGTCTGGTAAGTCCGGTGACTTTTGGATTGTCTGGTTCTAAAGCATAAATAGGGAGAAAATCTCAAAATGAATGGAACAGCAAAGCCAAAATGATGTACTCACCATCATATAACATATACCAAAATTTACGACTTAGCGAGATTGATTGAGTGGTATCAACTTCATTTAAATTTTTGCATCATAAAGTATTCAAAATTGTGTTTATTCAGTTTCTGAAGTGAGCCGCGCAGACAGTTTATACATACTATTTAGTCTATGACAAATTGACAATAGACAGCCTACATACAAGTAACAAGAAACATGATCTACCAAGTCATGCAATTTGAAGTATGTTAAAGATCTAGTTAGAGAAGCATAAATTTTCCATTCTCTCCAGTACAGCTTGAAGTACAACTTGCATGGTTATGTTTCATGAGCATCAGAGGAAATTCGAACAATATTGTGTATCTATCCGTACTGTACTTGCATAAAATACGCCAAGTATCAACATTTGAATGCTATAGACATTGAATGACCCATCAACTCAGATATATATGTAGATATTCTGTAGATTGTCGAGTCTCTCAACGCAACGTGCGACGCTCAGCATCTCCAAGGCCAGATAACATGCAGAACCGTGAACGTTTCAATCAGATCCGACAAATCAGTGTTTAAATTACGGGCTTGAACATCCCCCTCCCCTGACTGGACCCATAACGTGTTCTGGATCCACACATGGGTATACTTTTAAAGATTTTTTTAACTTCTTGATTTATGTAATACTGTATACATATTTTTTCTTTACGCTAATTTATCTGAAAGATAAGATTAAACACGTTTTCTTCAAAACTTCAGGGTGAGACACCAGACTCACAAATACAAATGGGGGCCTCCGGACCATCCCCACTAGGCATCAACCATTCGTGGAGGCGGACAGGGGGTATCTCTCTCCCCCTACCCCCCCCCCCCTTCCCACCCCTCCTTTTCACCCGCCCCATTTCCTCCATCCCTTTTCTCCCTTTCCCTCCCTCCTTCCTCCCCCTCCCCTCCCTTTCACCCTGTCCACCCCTTCATTCGTGCCTCGAATCAGCCAGGCCTATGGGCCGACACAATCCACTCACCCACTCACCCATCCCCCACTTCCGTCTCTGGATCCGCCCTTATTAAAAGTCCCCATTTATATATGTATCTTTTATTAACTTTGAATCATCTACAGCAGCTGCTGTTTTCAAAATATATATTTTTTTAAATATGTCAAAAGTAATAAATTTATGAATCGCAAGCGATATAAGTCCCCTACCGGCATTTATCCATGTCCTTCAACTCTGCCTTGACAGACCTTAACTTACACCAAAAGATGAATCCAACATCAAAATAAGTTCAATATGTGTCTTAGGAAAAGGTCTGGAAAACAGGAAAATTCAATGAAATTTGCTATGAGGCCACTTGTAAGAACAAATAGATCCAACCCAACTCCAACATATATTCTTTATCATACAAACATGAAAGACTGGAAACTGAGAAGTTCATGAAATTTGCTAAGTTCAGGGGCCATAACTCTTGTAGAAATGGGTCAATCAAATTGAAACACGAACTAGGTTTGTATCACACTGAGATATATTCACATACCAAAAATGATTTCAATATCTGCAATACCATAGAAGAAACCGAAAACTGATAATTTCATGTAATTTGCTAAGTCCAAGGGTCATAACTCTTGTGAAAATAGGTCAATCGAAACCATACTCGAACTTGATCTGTATAACACTAAGATGTAATCGTATAAATTATTTCAATATCTACAACGAGAAAAGTCCGGAAAACTGAGAATTTCATAAAATTTGATAAGTCCAGGGGCCATAACTCTTGTAAAAATAGGTCAATCGGAGCCAAACTCAAACTTGAGCTGTATAACACTAAAATGTATTCACATATAAAAGATTGTTTCAATATCTGCAATACCTTGTAAGAAAAGTCCGGAAAACTACGAATTTCATGATTTTTTTTAAGTCCAAGGGTCATAACTCTTTGTAAAAATAGGTGAATCGAAACCTAACTCGAACTTGATCTGTATCACATTGAGATAGATTCACATGCCAAAAATGAGTTCGATATATGCAACGACAGCGAAAAAAAGTCTGGAAAACTAAAGTGTGGCGGACAGACAGACAGACGGACGGACGGACGGACGGACGGACACACAAACGGGGTGGAAACTATAAATCCCCTCCGGCGAGCCGGTTGGGGACTAATAAGGAGAAAATTAGTATTTAATTCAAAAGCATATGGAAAACTAAGGTTCAGTTAGTCGTTTCATTTTCTATGCACTTAATATACAAAGTATCTCCAAAAGATAAAGATTCAGACACAGGGTTATAAGTTTTTGGATATATTATTAAATGAATTTCTGAAAGACATCGTTATTAGTATATGTGTTCACTTTAAATGATTCAGAAATGAAACATCTGTTTTGACATATCAGAGTTTCTTATGAAATCCATAAAATCGTTCTTATCTCAAGATTGATTATCAATTCAAACAATCATCTTCAAACTCGGACATATTGCACCATTTTCATCCATTATTAGCAAAATTTTCCAGGGAGGCACCCGGACCCCTCCCAAACAGTTTTATTGCTCGGCGCTTTGCGCATTGAAGTTCTCTCCCGACCCGACAATAAACCCTCTGGATCTGCAGCTGAATATGTATTATCATGACGGACCTCCTCCCGCACCTGCCCCCTCGGTGCTTCGTGCAATTACCTCAGTCCCGCCCCGATAAAAGACTCTGGATCCACAGCTTTGAAGTTTTGGAAGTTTTGGAAGTCTTGGAAGTTTTGGAAGTCTAGACATTTAAAAAACGTTTAAAAAATGAATAAACTTAAATTTGTGTTTTGTTATGGGTATGCAACACACAGCAAGTGCGATTTATCGTACATGTAATGCGCTTGCTGTGTTTTGCATACCCGTAACAAAACGCAAATTATGACATTTATTCTCAGTGGCGGATCCAGCGTCCCCTTTGCCGGGGGTCACGGGGCGAATTTGTCGATTTTTAGCAGAAATATACCTGTTTGATAAATTTTTGGGTCAGTACCGGGGGGGGGGGGGCGAATGCCCCCTCCGCATCCCCCTAAATCCGCCACTGATTCTATACATATGCGCCACAGTTTTGAAATCACGTTTTTCTAGGTAAAAGGTGACGTTAAAGTTCAGGTCACCGCGGATTTAATTTGCAGGTTGGAACAACCGTGGTGGCTTTTAATTATGTGCAGAAATGAAACACGTTCGTATATCAATAGCTGCATCTGGTTGTGCATATATTTATATTTGGATATGTAGTCCGAGAACCTGACCCGAACCCAGGTTTTGACGGGTTGTTTTTAGGTTGGACCCCAACCGTCAAATCAAGCGTGAAAGGCTTGGTTTATATCAGGTTTTCGGACTAGTGGGTTTGAAGACTGGATAAAATTTTATGCAGTACCGATATTCAGCCAACGTATACTTTGCGTTCCAAAAAAAAAATAAAAATATGTGTTTGTGAAACACGAATGCCCCCGGTGGCATCTTTGTTAATATAAGCATCTTTTTCTGTTAAGTAATTGAAAGTTCAGGGTTAGTGTCACAAGGTTAAAAATGTTGTTATCAATTGCAAAATCATGTGAAATATCCAAGCCCTATCACTTACCATTCAAAAGTTATTCCACATTCTACAGTTTTTGTTCAAAGGTCAAGGTTACTCGATCAAAAATTTTGATTCGAAAATGTACCCATTTCCAAAATGGTTTAGTTTAAACATATTTTATTCAATAATCACATTATTGAAAAGGATTGGACCATAAGTTATATAAACATTAGACACGACCCTTTCCTATTAATTACAATTAAACACGTATATATGTCATAAGATGCATAACATAACAAATATATCAAATATTTTTTTTATCTATAAGACAGTAGGGGAAACGTGCCAACAAGGATGGGTGCTTAGTAATAGGGTATGTGAAAAAAATGGTTCATCCAAAGTCTTCAAAGAAATGGGTGTGTATACGGCATATATAAAAAAGGCTTTTTGTAGAGCCTTTTTAATTTGCCGACCCCCCCCCCCCCCCCCGCCGAACTTGCCAAAAACGGCGACTTTTCCCGTTTTAAAATAATGTATTACATTTATTTTTCATATCCATAAGTAGTACAAACGCTATGACTGAGGGCTTGACAAGCGCTCCACCCCCTTGAAAAATATTATACATCCAGTCCAAGCATAAATCAATGTGAAATTTGAAATTGTTCACCATGGCTCTTTCTCCACGCGATGTTTGGTCGCTTCATCAGCGAGACAAAAGTTTTCGTCTACAGTTACAGCACAGATCATGCAGACAAGATCACGCAAGAACCATGTAGAGGTTGAATTTAAGGTAAATTTAATATTTACATGTACTAATCAATGCAAATTTATTTAATTCATTTGGGAATCTGAACGAATCTATCAACATTCTTTATTCATTCATTCATTTCAATAATCTGCAAGTTTTAACTTTTTACTATCTTAATCGAATTTGAATTATCGGTATGTTTCTTCCATTATATGGTTTAATCAGTATAATATAATGTATAATATATATATAATATTACATATTATCATAATATAATACTACATCATTATACGGATTGAAACCAGATCTGTACATGCTCCCGGTTTTATTATGTTGCGTAGAGGCTCTACGCAAGTACGCAAGATCTGGTTAAAATTGGCATAAAATATTTTAGTCAATGTTCAGTCCTACAGTGGATTTTTGTGTTGTTTCATCAAAAAAAACAAAAACAAAAAAAACTACTGATTTATTTATTTTATTTCATTTACCTTTTTCTTTGTTGTTTATATCTTTATGTTCTAGTAATTTTATATTATTTCACCCATTCCTTATGAGGTAATTTCTAATGGGACCAGGGTTGAATTATTTAAAAGATTTAAAATATTATGTATAAACTACTCTCATACTCATGCAGGCTCACTTCCAGATCGAGTTCACCCCCCATCTTTGAATAAACAATACAACCGCTCATGTATATAGTTAGTGTACATAGTCTTCTTAATTGGCATAAACTATTTCGGTATATTTCCTTTTGTGACAAAAAATGATCATGAACGTGAAACATTTTATATGAATATTGATTCTTTTATCTCTTCCCCCCCCCTTCTTTTATTTATTATACTGTAGTCATTATTTTCATTACTCCTCATGCAAGACAGCAACCACCCCACCCCCCTTTTTTATATGATGTGTTCTTCCCGCTCTCCATCTCTTTTATAATCCCTCCATCAGTCGATCTGTTTTTCCATTTTTTTCTATAATACATTCTATTTTCGTTCGTATTTTACATTTTGTGTTCACAATAGGTGTTAGTATGTCTTGATATTTTGGCTGGTTATCAAAGTCATCCTTTATTTTCATTTGGTATGTGCATACCTAAGGTTGGATTTCTATAAGAATATATATACCCAATTAATATGGTATAATTACCGTTTATTTCGTAAATGTGGTCATCAATAAATATTAAGACTAATAAAGGTCCTATGATAAAACCTTGTATAGGGCCTAGGATAGAACCTTGTGGGACTCCAGCATTAATCGTTGAAAATCTCGATTTCTCGAGGCCAAATAAATACAAATTTACTGCAACTCAGAAAATCTTTTGACACCTCTATTTCTTTGAAATTGTAACAATTAAGTAAAATGTTTTTGTTCTAGGTAAAATTTATGGAATTTTATTTCAAAAATTGTACTTTTTCCATCATGCGCAAAAAAAAAAAAAAAAAAAATGGTAAGGCAATGAGGCAGACCTCGGTCATATCTTTTTAAAAAAGTTTTTGTCAAGAAAATTTTTATAAAAAAAATCTGATAATCTACTAGAGGAAATATGGTCACCAGTTCATACATGTAAGTGCATGACCGGCGGTACTTCAAACTACGCATCCGATGACCATTCGGCGACTTGCTGTTTATTGGAAGTGTAGTGTCAGGGCATTGGCGCAAGTCGTTGACATGTTACGTAATACCATAGACCGTGTGAATTGGTCCCTTCTAAGGGATGACCACTGACCATGCATAAGAATTCTTTGATCCGCAGATAAACACAAATTCGAGTTGAATACAATATTATCAGGGTATATATTATAAATCAATATAATTACAGAAAATTTTGAAAATTTTCTAAATTTCTTAGCATTAATTGATACAAAATTGAAAAATGGCTCCAAAAGTTAACTTGTACACAAAATATTTGAGAAGCGTGCATGTCCTTGAAATTCACTGTCTGTTATATATATGTACATGTATTCATAAAGAACACCTGCTTTTATCAACTAGGTTGCATAGGAAGATCAGTCGAATACCCCCCCCCCCCCTTGTCTGGTCAGTTATTAAAAGAATAAATTAATTGAGGAGGGGGTTGACAGGGGAAAAGTTACCATATAGAAAGCTAAAAAGATTCCTACCATTATGAATACAAATAAAAATAAATAAATAAAATAAATCAGTAAACAGAAATAATAATAATAAAAAATATGGATGTTAATATTTGAAGACGGGATTCTTGCTCATTAACCATTTATATTATCTTCTACAAATTTACACAAAAATCGATATATTTTTTTTGACTTACTTCGCTCGCCGATGCATGAAACTAAAATTGATATGATTTTTGATAACCATCGGTCTTTAAGAATGAATGCATCTCTCGACAGAGTATACCTCATTTCTTCACTCGCCAAATTCCATACATCTATGCATGAACTGGGACAAGTAATTGTAAAGAAGAATTTTACAAAATTTTGCGTACATGCAGTCAACCCCTCCCCTCCCCCTCCCTCCCCCTTTATAAAAAAAAACCCCTGGATTTTCCTATAAAGATTTGCGGTGTCCAACAAAAACTGAAGCCAACATCGGAAATAAACATTTCACAGTTAAAAAAAACGGCCTGGTCCGCCTTTATTAAATGTATCTATTGAAATGGTTAAATTATATAAATGTATATTGTAATGACATACATGTATCTTTATTTTCATACATCGAAAATAAATTCTCTCTCCCTCTCTCTCTTCAAATGCACAAAAACCGTATACATATTTTAAGGAATCGACATTTCCCAGTGGCGGATTCAGCCGGGGGGGGGGGGGGGGGGGCACGTACCGTGCCCAACAAAGGGGCACAAGTTTATGACATGCCTTTGGAAGCATTAAACTGTTGATTCCTGACAAAGATCTATGAAATTAGTCCGAAATAGCCCAAAACACCCCCAGAAACCACCGATTTGAATAAATTTTCCAAAATTTTCTCGGGGATAGACTGCCATGTCCATCGTCTGTACATGTACGTGAACTACAAGCCACATTGAATCACGTTCATATAGGACTTTCTTCATCTGAGGGTTTGAATCGGGAATAGTAACCCTATGCAAGTCATAAAACACTTATATTACTTTACTAGATTTTCGATATAACTTTCTATAAAACTGTAAAATTGAAATTTCTTTTTTTTTTTTTTTTTTTTTTTTTGCTTTTTTTAAGATCGTTTTTTTTTTTTTAGGTCATTGAAGTATTAAGATTGTTTGGCCAGATTTGGACCGGCACCTCCAAGAGTTTTGCCATGCATGATTTTCTTTATTTTTAGAATCGAACTGCCAATGAATAATCATAACTTTCTATCTGGACGATGCAGAGCATGGGGCACCTATGATCTCTTGTTTTTCAAGGACATTTACAAAATATTATTTTCTTCACCTTAGGCACGGTCCATTTGATATTCGGGGGGGGGGCTTGGTTTTTTTTTTCGAAAAAAATAATTTTGCTCTCAATTTTGATGAAAAAAAATAAATTTGCTTATGGTGTGACAGAAAAAAATAATTTTGCTCTTACAAATAATCTGAATTTGAAGAATTATCATAAAATTTCGCTAAAATTCTTGAAAATTTTCCGGCTCGCTTCGCTAGCCGCAGTTTTCAAATTGTTTCAAAAATTTTTGGGTCGCTTCACTCGCCATAGTTTTCTATCAAAACATTATTTACTAATAGCATTTTAAGTTTAGATATTTGAAGATATCAAAAGTTATATATGTATGTAAATGAGAAAAGGGCTTCCTTAAAATCTTAAATATAAAACCAAATTATCAATATTTATGTATTGCTGTTAATACATGTTGCATGTATCTCATATAGTCATGTTCTTGTAAGCTTGGAAGGAGTTCAACTTCAGTTATTCACCAATTTACAGTTCTACATTTAAAAGTTTGTCCTTCCCCTCAGACCCTCTTATACATGTTATATACATGTACCTTATATAAAATATTGAGAATTGTATTGTAAAGATCTTTTATCTCTCTGTTTAAAAGTGAATTGAATACTTGCATAAAAATAATCTAATTTATCAATATTTAGAGTTTTGAGTAAAAATATAAATAATTTCTATTTATAAAACACAAACATTCTTAATATGCGCATCATTTTGTTAAAAAAATTTCCTTGCTCCAACTTTGCCAGAAAAAAATAATTTTGCCCCGGTCCGCAGCGAAAAAAATAATCTTGCACCGACAAAAAACCCAAGGCCCCCCATCCCACCCACCCCCTGAATATCAAATGGACCATGCCTTACAAAAATTTAAAACAAACAAGCGTGGATCTAGGGTGATGGTTATGGGGTTAGATCCCGCCTGGAATTTGCAAAAAAAAAAATTGCTTTATATTTTCCCTAGCTTTTGCGTGAATTGACGACTGGACGACCCCCCCCCATGGGCTGACCTCTCTGCCCTTTTAAAACTTATCTTGATCCGCCTTTTCCTTAGAAATCCTGAACATTCTGACTTGGATTTTGAATGCCGTGCAAAAACAATACAGCATCAGATTAAGTCGTCATTCTTTTAAAATATACTAATTATCGTTATTGACACTGACGGAATCCCTTCTAAATTCAGTTCAAATACGCTTCAGATGACACCAAATTGCTTCATTCTTTCAAAATTTTCTCCCGAACCCCCTCCCATACCCTATCTCATTCGGCCCTTCGGGCCTCGCAAATAATGCCCACTGGCGTAGGACAAGGGGGGGGGGGGCAGGGGGGGGGGGGCACGTGCCCCCCACTTTTGAAAGTGGGGGGGGGGCATAAGTATGTTTGTGCCCCCCCCACTTTTTGACGTAATTTTTGGTCATACAGATATAAAAAAACTGCAAAATACCTTTAACTCAAACTATATAGAATATCATTACATGTATATGTTAATGATAGAGGATACAGACAGTATTTTCTGATTAGTCAATATTTTGCTTAAAAAAATTCCTGGCTCGCTACCGCTCGCCAGCCATTTATTCATGTACTTAAAATTTAGAATTGCACCAGAAATGTTAAAATTTGTGCATAGAGAACATGAAAACCCAATATTTATTTTTTAATCTCTTCCTTCCCCCCCCCCCCCCCTTTTTTTTTTTTTTTTTTTTTTTTTGCTTGTTAGAAATTTTGGGATGTTGTGCCCCTCCACTTTTTCAAGCAGAGCTACGCCATTGATGCCCATCAACATTTTTATATAAGTCCCTGTCCCCATCAAAAATTGTATGTGCCCCCCCCCCCCGGCAGTTGGGTTTCTGGATCCGCCCCCTGTTTCTCATTGAGATTATTTCATAAAATGTTCGTGTGTGCATGGGTTCATGAATTTCTTCTTTTTTTACGGGGGGGGGGGGTTGTCATTTTTATACAATTTATACAAGCTTGTGTGTTATGAATTTGCAATGGAAATCCTGAAATTTTACGATCAATCCACTGATATTAAAATAAAATATTCGCTGCAGGCTGGCTACCCTGTAGAAAATTGAATATTTTTAAAAGCACCCCACCCTCTTTCTGAAATCCTTTGATTAAACATGTTAAACAAAAAAAAAAGAATTAAACTCATAATTACTATAGTATATTAATTTTATCTGTTTTTATGTCCATATGGATTGCTCTTACGAGAGCTCATTAAATGCTTTGCAGGGGCGGATGCAGAGTCGGAGCCTGAGGGGGGGGGGGTGGACCCAACTTGAAATTATTGCCATTGGAGTTCACTTGAATTCAAGTACAGCACCTTTTTCATGGAAGGCTTTTAATTTGTGATCTCAGTAACTTTTGTAGTCAAAAACCGATGTGTACTTGCATGTATATCTACCAGCTGATAAAAAAACGGAGAATCTAGTGAAATCTGTTGCTGTCCGGCCTCGTTTAAAAGTTCTTATCAACAAACAAAAAATGTAAGGGGGGGGAGACCCCCCTAAATCCGCCGTTTTGCTGTCCTATGTTTGGTGAAAATCAATACCCGGTGGGCCGAGACCCGTCCTACCGATAGTCATCCCCGCACCATGGCACTTGGAGTTTCCGGTATGGTACAAATGCATGTGGTAAATTGAAAATAATCAACTCTCATTTTAAAGTTTTCTTATGTACTAAGTTCAGTTATATTCATTGTGAAATCGCCAATTTAACGGAGGATGCACTCAGTGGCGAATCCTGCGCTTCCTTTGCCGGGGGATCAAGGGGCGAATTTTGCAGATTTTTCTCTGCAAATAATTCATGGGACAAAATATACATAATTATGGAAAATTTTTGGTCAGTGCCATGGTAGGGGGGAGCCAGAGGCCCCCTCCGCACCCCCCTGAATCCGCCTCTTGAACCACATTATATTATTTTCATGATTATGTTGGTTTCTCTCGGATCAGACTGGTTTGTTGGTAAGAGGTTATTTTAATAGAATCTAGCTATCACTACATTGGGACTGAGACAGGGGAAACTCATCCGAGTGTAAAAGATTTGCAATCCACGACGAGGCTTGCTGAGTCGTGGATGTAGCAAATATTTTGCACGAAGATTAGATTCCCCTGTCTCCGAGTCCCAATGTAGTGTGTTCTATGACGTCATAATAGCAGTCACGTGGAGTGTGAGACAAGGAAATCTCAAACTGCTATTCGTTTACGTTTTTTCTTCTGTCTCACGACGTAAGTGAGTGAGAATATAGAATCTATCACCCTTTTGCACAAGGACAAGGAAATCCCAACCTAGTATCAAAGATTTGCTAGCCTCGTCCTTGACGTTGCAAATCTTTGATACTCGGGTGGGAATTCCGTGTCCCTGTACAAATTGGTGGTTGATATTATTTTTTATCATCCACAGAGATTTGTTTGGGTTGATCAAGCTCATAGATTAGGCTCGGCTTCGCATCCGCAGCCTTCTATGGGCTTGATCAACCCGACAAATCGCTGTAGACGGTCAGTGAGTAACAAACCTTATAACTGATATTACCTTGACTTTGCAGTTTGACCTACTTTTGGATTTTTTTTTTTTCACCATGGCCATATCTTTAAAATGTGAAGTTTGAGTCTGACCTACATTTTAGCTCGCCGGGACGAAAGTCCGAAGAGCTAATGTCATACCCTTGGAATCGTTGTTGTCGCCCTTTAACCTTGGCTATATCTTTTCAACCATAAAGGGTAAAGCTTTCATATTTCACATGTAGATACTTTGTGACAAGACCTTTCATTTGAGACCATGACCTTTGACCTAGTGACCTTGACCTTGGATTTCGACCTACTTTTCAAAAACTTTAACCTGGGCTATATCTCTTCAACCATGATGGGTAGGACTTTCATATTTCACAAGTAGATACCTTGTGATGATACCTTTCATTTGAGACCATGACCTTTGACCTAGTGACCTTGACCTTGGATTTTGACCTACTTTTCAAAAACTTTAATCTGGGTTATATCTCTTCAATCATAAGGGGTAGGACTTTCATATTTCACTTGTAGATACCTTGTGATGAGACATTTCATTTTTAGCTCGCTGGGAGTCCGAAGAGCTAATGCCATACCCTCGGCGTTGTTGTCGTAGTTGTCCGTAGACAAAACTTTAACCTGGGCTATATCTCTTGAACTATAAGGGGTAGGGCTTTGATATTTCACATGTAGATACATTGTGACGAGACCTTTCATTTGAGACCATGACCTTTGACCTAGTGACCATGACCTTGGACCTACAGTACTTTTCAAAAACTTTAACCTGGTTTCTGACAAAAACCTGTATAGGCGAGCTATGTAATCTTTGATTACCCTATGTTAGACCATGACCTTCGACCTAGTGACCTTGACCTTGGACTTTGACCTACTTTTCAAAATTTTTAACCTGGGCTATATATCTCTTCAACCATAAGGGGTAGGGCTTTCATAATTCATATTTCACAAGTAGATACCTTGTGATGAGACCTTTCATTTGAGATAATGACCTTTGACCCAGTGACATACCTTAACCATTAACCTACTTAGTACTACATTGTATTTAATTACTCATACTTTGACTGTTTACCTGGTATGTTACATCAAACATCACAGTTGCATATCAGGTGATACGCTATTAATCTTGGGCACGGATATCCTCGGAGATTAAACACATGTTAATGCCTGAATCTTCCTTTAGCATATCTTTATTTAAGGTCCATAGGAGAACCATTATGATTTATATGATGGCAATCTTTTCTGATCAAGGATAGAACAGTATTCTGAGAACACTTAAGGAGAAAATTTTTGCATTTTTCACATGTTATGATATGATGCATTGAAAAATATAAATTTTTCTGCTTTAGTGTTATCTGAATATACATCTATTCTTGATCAGAAAAGATTACCATCATATAGTTGATAATGATGATAGGCCTAAAATGAATACATAAAAAGTAGATTTAGACAATTTTTATCTTGTTTATTCGAAGGGGATTCCAGTACCCTAGATTATTTGCGTATCATGTGATATGCGACCGTGAAACATGTTAACATTTTTGTCATGACAAGCCCTTTCTATTGCATGTATTAGTACCAATAATTCTTTAGCTCACCTGAGCCGAAGGCTCAAGTGAGCTATTGTCATAGCGCGTCGTCTGTCGTCCGTCCGTCCGTCGTCCATCCGGCGTAAACTTTCACATTTTTGACTTCTCCGAAACCACTGAACAGATTCTGACGAAACTTGGCAGAAAGCAAGAACTCAACGTCCTCTACCAAGTTTGTGTTTTTTGTGCCAATCGGTCAACAAATATGGCCGCCAAGGGCTCTGATTGGCTGACACATTTTCGACATCTCTGCAACCACTTCACAGAATTTCATGAAACTTCACAGGAAGGAAGTACTCAAGGTCCTCTACCAAGTTTGTGTTTTTTGTGCCGATCGGTCATCAAATATGGCCGCCGAGGGCTCTGATTGGCTGACACATTTTCGACATCTCCTCTGCAACCGCTGCACAGAATTTCATGAAACTTTACAGGAAGGAAGTACTCAAGGTCCTCTACCAAGTTTTTGTTTTTTGTGCCGTTCGGTCAACAAATATGGCTGTCGAGGGCTCTGATTGGCTGACACATTTTCGACATCTCTGCTACTGCTGCACAGAATTTTTATGAAACTTTACAGGAAGGAAGTATTCAAGGTCCTCCAACAAGTTTATGTTTTTTGTGCTGATTTGTCAACAAATGTGGCCGCTGAGGGCTCTGATTGGCTAACACATTTTCAACATCTTCTCTGCAAAAAAAAAAAAAACGCTGCACAGAATTTCATGAAACTTTACAGGAAGAAAGTACACAAGGTCCTCTACCAAGATTGTGTATTTCGTGCTTATCGGTCAACAAATATGGCCGCCGAGGACTCTGATTGGCTGACACATTTTCGAAATCTCCTCTGCAACTATTTCACAGAATTTCACAAACCTTGCAGCAAGCAAGTACTCAAGGTCCTCTGCCAAGTTTGTGTTTTTCTTGTCGATAGGTCAACAAATATTGCTGTTGAGGGCTTTGATCTGTAGAAGTATTTTTGTGACTTTTAACCCTTTATCTGCAACTCAGGTGAGCGATGTGGCCCCCTTGGGCCTCTTGTTGTATCAATACATGAAAGTTCAAATAAAAGGCATTGTTTATACTAATTAAATGATGTTGAAAGGGGTATTGACTATTCATGTTTCTTAAACTTGTTTTGTTTCAATTAAATCTATTTCTCCTTTTTAACAGATGATGTCCCTCCCTGCATCCCAATAATTTTTCAGTAAGTGAGCAGGAGTTCTTGAAGTTTGGAATTCGTACCTGGCGAGAGCAATATGCAAATGAGTTCAGCATACAGTTAGATTTTATTAGTGATAGGGTTTGTTCCTTTCATACTGTAGGTGTGTAAAATTGAGGGGTGGGGTGTGAGGCCATCTAGGCCAAACTCTTTACACATTTACACACCTACTTTGATATAGGAAGTATGACAGGAACAAACCCTATAACAAAATTATGCTGAGAACATTTTGTAAAATTTAGTGACCTTCTTTGGCATAAAATTAGGACATCAAATGACTGTTATACTGCAACCTCATTGGCTGAAATTAGTACAAGGCAAAAAATTATCTACCGGTAATTAGTTGGTGACTATTGTATGTATACTTACTTTAAGTTCTGATTACCTGTATTGTGATATTCTGTTTTTTTCATATAATAGATATTTGATGTAAAAATGCTCTCAGCTCACCATTATTGAACATCAAGCAGCTTATTTTTATTTTAAGTAGAAACAATTATTTAGGCATAGGCACATAGTTATTAACATTGTCAGCCCTTTCTTTTGATAACAGAAAAAGGGATTATGGGAAACTTGTTATGAGTTAATTTATCAAACTAATTTTAAATCATTTTTTGAGCTGTATGGAAAGTCAAGTGGGGCTCTTTTCAATGAATTTTCACACCCTTCAGATACTAAATAATTGAAATTTGTTATATAAAACAAATGTAAAACATTTCAAAACTGAATACAGCTTTTTTCTTCATTCTATAGGAGGTGCAATTTGGGGAACAGATATGCCTGTCTACCCTTCCATCATGCTCAACTCTTCTTGTGTTTGATTGATTTGAACAGGGAATTAAAAAAATGAAAGGTAACCTGCACTTCTAGTTAAAGTTCTACAGTGTATATAAATCATATTGGTATAGACACACATATTGTAGCTAATTGCAAAAATGCTCATGACATTCATTATACATATTAAATAAAGCAACATTTTAGGGACAATGACCTTAGTTCACACAGAGTCAGGTAAGCTTAATAAGTAGGATTTTTAATGCAAAATACAATGAAATAAGTCAGACATAAAAAAAACTTCCTGTCCGTCTGTCTGTGTCACTGCCACTAGCTTGCTGAGAAATTCTGTCGTGATTCTCGTGGTTTTTCATATTTCATAAAGTTTTTAATCCTCCCTCCAACAATAATATAATTCAACCTCTAATAAATGTACCCGTTAAGAAAAAAATGTCTCCCAAGGGGTATTATTTGACACTTTAGGGCAATTCTAGTTATCATGCTATTCATATCTTAAAACATAATACTAGTAAGAAATACTCATTCACTCATAAACGTATTGTATTTCATCTGTTTGACTTTTTCATGTACGGGTACATTTCATGTCCTCATTCAGACTTATATTCATGTTAATTTCAAATTTCTTTGTCAGGATTCATACCACATACTTCAATGATGATTGTTGATGGTTCAACTGCCACTTCAGACTGAGGATGAGACAGATGTGAGTTTTCAAACAAATCTAAATGTTACCTGCAACACTACATTAAGGGTTAAGTATAGTCAGTGACTGTCTATCCATCCATCTTACTGTCTGTCTGATAATAAGACATTCATTCACAGGGCTATATAAACTTACTTTACCGATATTATGAATCTTTCAGACTTGAATTAATTGTCACCCGCTGTCTAGTTCCTCAATCTGTCCATCATTCTGTCTGTCAGTCACAGAAACTTTAACCTCGTCCATAACTTATGAATGGTAAGTGATAGGGCTTTCATAGTTCTCAAGTGTATTCAGTCTGACAAGACCTTTTTCTATGGATACCAACAATTTTGACCTTGACCTTAGGGTTTGACTTACTTTTAAAAACTTCGACCTTGACCATAACTTTTGAATAGTAAGTGATAGGGCTTTTATATTTCACATGTGTATTCATTGTGACAAGACCTTTTCATGGATACCAAAATTTTTGACCTTGTGACCTTGACCTGGAGTTTGAGCTACTTTTCAAAAACTTGAACCATGACCATAACTTTTGAAAGGTTAGTGAAAGGGTTTTCATATTGTATTCCTTTCTGTTGGTAACAACATTCTGACCTTTTGATCTCATCCTTGGAGGTTGACCTACATTTAAAAACTTCAACCTTGACCTTCTTTTGGATGATAAATGATATGATTTTCATATTTCACATGTGCATTCCTTTTCACAAGACCTTTCCCTCGGTAACACAAAAGTTTGGACCTTTTCTTGGAGTTTAATTGTTTGGGGGGCTGTAAGCATTCATTTCATCACTATGGGCCATACATGAAATGTTTCATATTATTTATGCAATGAAAGGAAGATTGTTATCTTGATTTTCAGCAAGTAAATTATATTATTTCACATTGCAGAGAATCCAGAAAGTACAAGAGAGACAAACAGACACGGAAAAAGAGGTGACTATTGCATTTTTATGCTCCCGGTATTTTGATCAAGGGGACATATGTGTAGCATATGGTTCTTACATCTGTCTGTGCGTCTGTCATTACGTCTCACCTTTAATAAATGGGTATACAATTTTAGGTAGAGGTTAGAGATGATAGGGCTTTCATATTTTGCATGTGTATGTATCTTGATAGGACACATCTTTTGACAATTTCTTATGCATGTGTCTGATTTCAGTTCTGATCTTCTTCACTTTGAAATCTACCTCTGCCGTCATCACCTATTGTTTGGCTGCAAGATTCTTGCAGACAGAAACTATGGCTTCGTATTTGTAAATAAAGTATAGCAAGTATTTACCATTAGGTATTACTACATTTATGAGGTATACAATGTACAAGCATTGTCTTTGTTTCAAATCAATGCAATATGATCCAGTATCAGGGATTCTTTCTTCAATTGAACGTTGCCAACACGATCAGCTGAGCAAGAAGTCTCCAGTAAAAATACAAATTCTAGCTATAAATCGAAACCTACCGTCTATAGATGTAAGTCTTGTAAATTTTCCTACATGAAGATAAGAATTGTTTCCTTCATTGCCCATTTACTCACCCCTATACACTCAAATATGTGCCTACCCTTACGAAAAAATTTTATATGTGACATATAGGGATCTGCTATTGGTTACATATAGTTCTCTTATAGTCTTTACATATATGTGACATATAGGGATTTTAAATGCAAATTAGATGCAAATGAGCTTCAACCTATACTTGCTGGCAGCTTCTACCTATATCACCTATAGTTGGTCTATATGTCTTTCACCGTTATGTCCTTTATACTCCTCCTATACTTGAACTATACATGCATGTAGGTCACTTTCAGAGGTACCTGTATTCCCCCTATACTCTACCTATACATAGATTATGATAGATAGGTAGATACATAGGTCCCATTCAGAAGCTCGCCTATACTTCCCATATAGGGCAAATATATGGGAATTTTAAGCATTCTGATTGGTTCTTTACCAAGTATTGAACATTACATGCTGTACAGACATATCAACATATGACAAATATTCCCAATTATTGATGGTAAAAATAACTACCAAGACATAAAATTGAATTAACTTTTTATCTCACATTAACACAACAAAGCAGTTGAAGTTCAAATCAATTTTAAAATGTAACATAGTCATAGTTTTTCTGGTCAGGATCTGGATAGTTATGTCGCCTGGCGTTTTACAGCATATGCGATGGAGGAAAGAGCACAAGCGATGTTAGTTTCGCTGCTGGATGGCCGATCGAAAGGCCCCTGAACTTTTCACAAGCATGATTGTGTCTTCAAGTAGGTTCCAATCAGTAATGGTCTTTGGGAAGTACAAATTTCTGTACGGTTCTGTATTACACTGGATGATCTTATAATATCCACAAGAATTACACAGAGAATGATTATGATGTTTCACAATATGTAAAGAAGATTGTCAAAGCGTTTTGGTACAGTATCTACACATTTTTCTGTCCTTAATTTGGCCTGGTTCTACCTCTACTTCTACTTCTAACAGTCAGTGGCCTCTGTCATCTAGCTGCATGACTATTCTGCCACGTTGGTTCTCCCTCTACCGGTACAATTGTACAGTACCCCGTAGTCTGAAAGTAAAAAAACGAGCAAAATTTATGATACTAGATTCAGGAGAAATAGTGATGAACAATTGGACAAATTTTACTATTGATTATCTGGACACTATCGGAGGCTAGCTATTGATTCTGTACTGGTAGTTATCGGAACCATCAAAGTTTTAAAAATGATGTTTAAAACCAGTGAAATACCATTCATGCTGTGTTCTTTAATACATCTACGCACACTGCAAATGCATGAAACAGTGACATACAGTGACACTCTTCATATACATGTAGGTGCACATTTGCCCACTATTCCCTTCTCCCTCCAACCCCCATTCCTTCCCCATTCTGTCCTCTTCCATGATCCCTCCATTCCTCTCACTTCCTGGCCCTTCCCCGGATTTAAAGTCATGACATTGGATGTTTCCACTGTATTCGAATTTTTCAGTCCCATGATGCAGTAGAGATAAGACATAAAAGTGTATTTTCTCCGCCCTTTTGTTAAGATTTAGCTCCGATTACCTCTGTTCAGCTGTTAATTTACAACTACCGGATCAATTATTTCTAATACACAAGGAAAACATAGCTTACCTTCTTGTCGGTCTAACATCAAAATTTCTCAGCTCTTCTAGTTCTACTGCATCTTTTCACAGTTTGATGTAAATATCCCATCGACTGAGGTGCTTAGTATACCGACGTGCTCAGTTGACCGTGGGAATTTTCACTTGGCTTCATGGTCGTTTACTTTGATTTATTCACTTGTCTTTAGTGTATCACATAAATGCAGACGAAATTACGATCCAAACTTCAACTTTTCCGCCCGGACCTTTTAAAATCCGTCGTTTTGATTGGCTGACTTTTAATCATGGACGTGTCGTACACAAACATTTCAAACTAAGATGCTTTTAAAGATATACCGTGTCGTCATTACGTGAGTGTCGTGGCTCAGTTGGGTGAGCGTCGGATTTCTGATTTAGGGGTCCAGGGTTCGAATCCTGGCAAGATTGGACTTTTTCATTATTTTGTATTTCATGGTTTATGAGCCTTTTTCTTTTCATATATTCAGAGCAGGAAAAGGGGGGAGGGACTTGGATTAATAAACATTCTTTGCTTTTCTGATTTGTCATATTCTTTTTATTAGGCTGGACCCACTTCCATGGCTGTAAACAACCGCCACCCCACCCCACCCCCAAACTAAAACCAATTACAAACAGATTAACTGATAATTAAGGTACAATGTGAAAACAGTAAAATGTGAAATACTGTTAAATTCCAGATTGCTTTTCTTTTCTAACAGATCTCGGAAAAATACACATTTTGATACCCATATTGCCTTGTATTTCATGTCATATAAGTTTAAACACAATTTTTAAAGAAATTGTCATGGTTCTGGACTTAGAAATTTTCCCTCAAAGATGCAGAGCAGTACAATTTTCTAAGTCTAAAGAGAAGCTAAATTAGACTAAGTTCAGTATTCATATAGTTGCACTATAACCTCCCTATAGCTCCAGCAGACATGGTATGCTGTATGCATTTCCCCTATTTTTAACATATATATCACCTATAGGTTAAATTCAATTTTACCTATATGTTACCTATACCTATAACCGACCTAGACACAAAAGCTGGAAACCTATAGGAGAAATATAGTTTACATATAGGAGACATATAGTTTTGTATAGATTTTTTTCGTAAGGGTCTGCCTTTGAATCGTTTGCACTGTTTACTTCAGAAGTCCGAATGATGTCACTGTTATGACTTGCCGTACCTCCGATGCCTCTCTGGTTTCATTATTGCGTGAAATGGCATAGGAAAATAGCGAGGACGGAAAGATTATTGATATATATTGCAAGCCTGTGCCACCTATAACCTTGTTGCAAGTTGATCTTTTGATAGCAATTTTTGTGTTGCCTGTGAAGCGTAGCGACACTTAGGGATCACTTTGTCCGTCATCTGTCCATCCATCTGTCTGTCTGTCACACTTTGAGTGTCACACCCTATATAAAAGTGAGTCCTAAGTATCGCTATGTTTCCCAGGCGACACATGCATTCCTTGGAATGATTTTCTTACCTTTTGACCTCGTCCTTGACCCTTGACCTACTTTTTGACTTTTTAAAGGAAACTGCTAAACAAATTAACATAAAATCTATTTCTTCCTAAAATGTATACAAATTTTGTATATTTCAAGTGATACATATTTAATATTATATATATACATGTATTATGGGTTTTTAGGAATTATCTTGGAGTTTTTTAAACTCAGGCTTATCTTAATTTTTTAAATAATCATTTGTCATAGGAACAAATGTTTTCAAAAATTTTGCAAGTAAAGATTCTTTTCTCTGAAGCATATCTGTCTGTCTGATCAGTTTTATTATAAAAATTTGAAACAACGTAGCATGCTTATTATTTCAAAACCTCGATTTGTATTTAGTGATGAAACGATTATCGCCGACAATCGATTGTCGTTCGTTGAATGGCCAGCGATGTTACTAATCGTTGTTGAAAATAAAACTCGATTGTCGCCGACGTCGCCAATTTCCAAATTTTCCTGGCCGTTTCAGTATTTAAGTTTAAAATCCTCTCACATCTTCTGCATTCAGTAATTTTTCTTCATATATCAATCAAATTTACGTCGACAATATTGCATTTATATCTAATATTTATAAAGATATAATGCATAAAAATAGAAATTTGATCAGTGATGATTTTTTTTTGGGGGGGGGGAAGCATATCATGGCATATGAACGTTAATTTGTCTCATCAGATATATATAACATTATAGAGGCAATGTATAGGTGAAAAAATCAACTCTTCAAGATGGTATACGCAAACTGGAACACTGATATATTTAATGATTTGATGCTGATTTCAATTATGGATGCAAAAATTAAAAAAAAAAAGAAATACTTTTAATTTTCCGATTATAATCGATTAATAATCGATTATGCCCTTCCGATTATTTCCGATTATCGATTATGAGTTAGTTTCCGATTGCCCAACACTATTTGTATTCAATGACCATTTAACCATTTTTCTTTTCAGTTTGCCCTGACAGCAGCAAGAGTTCTGTACGAAGACAAGTTTAAAAGAGACTGTACTTTTGAAGCATTGACGTGTATAAATTGAATTCAAAGACAATTGGAAATATAAGATGATTTTATTTTTCATGTCAATAGCATATAAAAAGTATGTATTACTAATTTACTTTTTTATGTATTCAAATTACAATAAATTTATCTCAACGTAAAATCTTATTTGCTATTTTCAGTCTTATTACAAAATAACAGCTGCTTCTGAGTTATTACACAGATAATATAGTGTACAAACTTACTATAAAAAGTACCGTCATGATAACAGCCTTATACAATGATACAACTTTACACAATTAAGATTGAAGATAAATTTCTCCCATGGGAGATTTTTTTATTCCTATGAGATATTAATTTCTCCCATGGGAATTTAAAATCTCCAATAGGAATTTAATTTTCCTATGGGAAAATAAAATTCCCATGGGAAATTTATTTTCCCATGGGATTTTTTTTTATTTTCAAATATCCCATGGGATTTTTTTTCTCCTATGGGAGATTTTTTCTCCCATGGGAGAAAAAAATCCCATGGGAGGATAAAATTCCCATAGGAATTTGAAAAATTCCCATGGGAATCATCAAATTCCCATGGGAATTTGAAATCTCCCATGGGAATAGGAAATCTCCCATGGGAAATTTATTTTTAAAGGTGTTTTTCTCACCTGTCAGGTAAGTTACAGGTAAAATAAAGGTAGATTTTAGATATGTTCAACATGGGCTACAAGTTGGTATATATGGTTTGTTCAAGTATTGCGTTTGAGGCGGGCGCGTTTTTGCCAAAATAATTCTGGCAGAAATAAATAATTCAGTGTTATTTACTTGTATGGTATCATATATGAACACATCATTGGATATGACCAAGAAAAAAATTGATAATTACAAATTAGTGGAGAAAATTCACTTAAAGTGTCAACTTGAGAGGATTCACTTATATTTTCTCAAGTAATCTTGTATGTACCTCACTATCATTGCCGTTTGCAAAAAATCAGTCCTGATAGATTGATCGTTTCTTCAACGCATTCTAAATTTTCTGTTATCAAATTTTCTTGAAATTTTTAAAACGTGGGTCCTGTAGCATCATATCCCATCCATTCTGCTACGTCTTTCGGTACGCTTTTTCGACATAGTAACTTTCATACTTTTTTGGCATATTACATTGTTTAGATTAGAGGATCACTGACGAGGGTTAAGTACCCGAAACGTGCATGTCTGGTCCATGTTGCCAATTTATCTGTTCTTAAATGATGCTATTCAATATGAAGACGTTTACATTCAACCAACTCACATAATGTCCCTAATACCTCTCTAAGGGGATAATGAGCACATTCGTCAACCTGGGATGTCGTCTGTGCACTTCTCGATGATGTCGCTTGTGTCGTAAATGACCACTGAAGTGGCGTTAAGGTATGATATGATACTGGGTTTTACTCGGGTGATGTTTGGCGGAACTCCGTTGAATCTGTGGTGCGTGTAGGGAAAACAGGTCTGAACACCGTTTCTGCTAAAGGAATATCAACATTTCTGTGAAAACCATCAGTAATTGTGACAGTGTTGAAAAGATATTTGAATGGCTTATTCAGGAATTTAAATAACCTTTGTAAATAATATGTGTCGTCGAGCTGGAAGGTTAAATATGATTATCTTGTTGCCAGATTCCATGGTAGTAACGGTCGACATATATGTGATTTTTTCAGTGATTTGGTAATCACAGTGTACTATGCATTATATCGGAAAGTACGCCGCATTTCCGCCGATTTAATCGTTATGTTCAACAAAAGCTGACCGAATAAGCTGCAATGGGACCCGAAAACGAGAGATGCGTTCCGTTCTCTGAAACATGCACTGACGACCTTCACTTTCAAAAACCTTTCACAGTACAGACGGATGCAAGCCAATTTGCGATTGGAGCGGTTATGAGTCAGGAAATATGCGACGGAGAAATGTACGACGGAAATATGCGACGGAGACTATCCCGTTGGGTATTTGAACCGGAAATTGCTAACGAAAGAGCAAAATTATTCGACCATTGAGAAGGAATTATCATCGTATGGGCTATTGTAACTGTCTTACTACCTGAACAGAAGGAGTTTTTTTTGTGGAGACTGATCACAATCCCCTAACGTGGCTTCATCGCATGGAAGATAAAAATAAAATCAAAGACTTCTCACATTGGCACTTTCCCACAAAGTTTATGACTTTGAAATCCGGTAGAAGAAGGGATCAAAGAATCCAAACCCTGACATCCTTTCTCGTGTATAAATCTTCATTTTCAATGAACCGTGAACAGTTATGGACAATAATCACTTTATTTTAATTATCTTTAGAACAGAGTTGGGTTTTTGGTCTTCAAACCAAACACTGCTTTGACTTGGACTGGATACAAAGTTCAAATTTACAATTTGAAAAAAAAAAAAAAAATTAAGACGTTGAAATTCAAAAATGCGTCAAAATCATTTAACGCCCTTTGTACCGTTGATATGATCCTAATGTCACCAGACGGACACTGGGCTTGGTACTTGACCAATCTACAGTCTTGTACCAGCGCATTCTTAAAGACCGGGGTTGGGGTATAAATAGCGGCAAATCGGAAAATGTCTGCAAATTTCGATTTTTCTAGCCACGTTCACGTCGGGAGGAATAAAATGATAATAACAAAGAAAGGAGGGGATCTTCAACAACACCTAGTTGCAGCATCAACAGCAACCTCCCAAAACACCCAGTGTAAAACACAAAAATGAAACGCACAGAAAGAGACGCAGTAGTACATTGAACGTCAAATCACAGAAAAACATAAAACACAAATGACTACACATAAACCAACAAGACCAATGGGCAAACGGTGCCGACTTAGGACGGCCATCTGCCTCGTCAGTAGCAGATGGTGTGGTTATCCTGGATTACGTGCGCACAACCCTCCCACTATTCCGATTACCCAGAGGTCTCGAAGAACGTACAATTGTGGTGTAAAACAACCTCCTCATTGTCAGATGACCACACACAAACAAGACCGCAAAACGCAGGGGTCCAAGCAACACAGATGAATATGTAAATTGATATAAAAAGAGGGCATGCGTAATACGACTTGTGCTCTGCCGGCTGTAGCGAGCTAATGCATGTTATCACCCGAGGAGTCCGACTGACATTCAGAGAGGACAGGTGGTCGGGGCCCTGTCTTCTCTAAAGAGGTTTGGACAGGGCCCGTCATGGAGTCCCGTCGTCACAGTCAGTCAGCGTGCAAGTATTAAGGATGCGCTGGTACAAGACTGTAGATTGGTCAAGTACCAAGCCTAGTGTCCGTCTGGTGACATTAGGATCATATCCACGGTATAAGAGGCGTTTGATGATTCTGACGCATTTTCGATAGTAATTCTGTCTACCTTTGATCCTTCGAATTTTGTTGATCATGTCACCATAAAATGCAGGTTGCGAAATACCCAAAGTAATATACTCTGTTGCTTGTATGGGTCCGAATTTCAAAAGTAGTTGACAATAATTTTTGTAAAATTTCCAGAATGTCTTGACAAGTTTGTGAAAGCGAAAACCTTGACCTAAAAGTTTCTTTGTTATTTGTAAATTTCTATCATGAAAATCCAAAACATCAGTACATGCTCTAGCATACCGGATGAGCTGCGAAATGTAGATACCATAAGACGGTAATCTAGGAACATCACCGTCAAGCCAGGGAAAATTTACTATATTGAATCCAAAGTCATCTCTTTTGTCATACACCCTTGTATGAATCTCTCCATTAATAATTTTGATATTCAGGTCCAAAAATGGTGTTTCTGTGTTTGTGACGTTCGCCTTGTTTAGAGTCAGTTCCTGTGGATAAATGACATTTTTATACTTTTCAAAAACAGGATTGTCGATAGTAAGGATATCATCCAGGTACCTAGAAGTACCATTGAAACATTTCACATCATCATGTTTTCTTTGTATTTGAAGATTTTGGATAAATTCTTTTTCATACGTGAATAAAAATAAATCTGCAACAAGAGGCGCACAATTAGTACCCATAGGGATCCCTACAACCTGCTTGTAGAGATTCTCACCAAATCTTACATAAATGTTGTCCAAAAGAAAGGACAAGGCAATACAAATGTCACTACATGTCCATGACTTATATGATTTGTATTCTGTATTGGAAAAGAAACCCTTTGATTCAGATGTACAAATATAAGTTTTACCCTCTCGGTTAAAGCACCATTTAATGAGTTTGGACAATTGATCATTAATCTTATCGTGAGGAAGCGTGGTGTACATATTTGAAAAGTCGTACGAAGAAATCGAATTGGCCTGAAAATTTCTCGATTTCATTTTGTCAATCACATCCCCTGAATTTTTAATAGACCAAAATAAGTTTACATCATTCCTGTTTAGAACAGTTTCACAATATTTTGCAACGTGTTCCTTTATCACCGTGAGTGCTGACGTCAGATTTCTAGACAAAATTGTAGTTGAGCAGTTGCTAGAATTAGCAATGTATCGAACAAGAGACGTAGGAATAATAAACAGCTCAAAACTTGGTTGATACTTCATCTATAAATGACAAATATTTAGTATAAATTTTATTGACATGCAGTGTATTATAATCATTAAAAACGTATGCTTAATGTCCGGAGCCATTGTTTTCTATTTTAAAATTTGAATGAGATAAACAGTAGGGAGGAGCTTACGGATGTAAACTATCATGCTTTGTTTACATTATTCTTTAAACACATGCAGAAATTACAAGTACATACCTCGCTTTCGTTGATGGTATTAATCCCATTTGTGACCAGAGACGCCAACATTTAGAGAGACCTAAGAAGCCCCCTGGTCGGGTTCAGGTCATATGAGGGTCAGGGGGCGAAGCCAACGAAAATTGGCAAATTACAAGCCTCAATTTGCATGTAAAATTTACACATATTACAGTAAATTTGTCACAAATTTAACATTTTTAATAGCAGTTTAGTAAAATACAATCTAAGAACACAATACACAATCACATCCAACACTAACTGACTAAGTCAGTTTTGATTTAGCATACTGTAAGTTGCCGACTTGGCTTCTTGAAGGACGCTTTTACTAGGGTTGGCCCTGTGTGCCTGCTCCCCTCTGCTACTCATGCACACTTTGTGAGTAACTAAGGCTCTAACTTGTCTTCATATTTGGTCTAAACTTTGTTTTTGTCACAAAGCTGAAAATTCTCTCACAGTCAGTGTTTGAGTGAAAAATTGTGTGCATTCCGATCATCATCTTTGCCGAATGAGGAAACTGTGGTCAGCCGGTGATAGGATACTTCATCTCACTAACTTTGAACCATGCAGTGTCCATTCTTTCCGACTCGAGAATGTTCTGATCAAGTTCAGCAACTTGATATTGTAGAAATTCATCTTCTACATCATCCTTGGAACTGCCTTCTATACACTTTGCCAGGACAGGAAATCTGTCCACAAAGAAAGTTAGATAAACTTGACGTCCCTCCTCTTTGTTATGTCCGCAACTCGTGCATTCTGTAAGACTTTGTTATCAAACGGAAAATTTTGCACATGTAAGCACGTACGGTACAAAAGTAATTCCTCACAGCTTTGTAGAACGGCCTTGTGTCCAGAATGTGGTTTTCTCTTATAAACTTCTTGGCTTCAACTCTAATTGACAAATCTTCATCCTCCTTCTGATTTTCTCTGTCCTTAAAGTTCACTTTTGCTACTGACCCTTTAATCACACGTTGCTTTACAAATCGAATCAAGATACTTTGCAGCAATCTTGGTAGCACGTCATGTAGGATATGTATGCACGACTTTTCATTCTGCAGAAGTTGATTTGCTGTGTCAAATGACAAATATGGATAATGACCATATCCCTGTTTACAGCACAAAATCGACAATTCAGAAAATCAGAAACCGATGGCATACAAAATCAGGATAAAACAGGGACCAAAGCAAACAAACAAAAACCTCCACCACATGAAAAGAAGCGAACTCCCGATATGGGAGTGAGACCAGGTGCCTAGGAAGAGTAAGCATCTCCTGCTTGCATGCAACACCCGTCGCTTCAATTCGGTAGAACTGTCACATCCGGTTACTTCCATTTTGGAAGACATAAATGAAGACATAAAGTACAATCTTTGGTTGGATGGTTCAAATGGTCTATGATAGAATATCATCCACCATTCTGGGGAGTGGGACATCATAGTGTATGACGAGTTCCCCATATCAAAGACAGGTATGACAGCTTTCAAAAATAAACAATACTACTTGAAATGTTAAACGTCTTTAAATTCAATAGCATCATTTAAAACCTGATAAATTTTCAGCATGGACCAGACATGCACGTTTCGTGTTCTAAACCCTCGTCAGTGATCCTTAGTCTAAACAATGTAATACGGCCAACAAGTATGAAAATTATGTCCTAAAATGTACCAGAAGACGTAGCAGAATGGGTGGGATATGATGCTACAGGACCCACGTTTTAGAAATTTCAAGGAATTTTGTAACAGAAAATTTCAAATGCGTTGAAGAGACAGACGATCAACCGAAGTTGATCGAACTTGGGTACGTGTGCCCTCGGGGACTCTTGGTCCACCAGCAGTGACACTCACCAAGTAGTTCAAATGTTGACTTCTTTAAATTCAATAGCATCATTTAAAACCTGATAAATTTTCAGCATGGACCAGACATGCACGTTTCGTGTTCTAAACCCTCGTCAGTGATCCTTAGTCTAAACAATGTAATACGGCCAACAAGTATGAAAATTATGTCCTAAAATGTACCAGAAGACGTAGCAGAATGGGTGGGATATGATGCTACAGGACCCACGTTTTAGAAATTTCAAGGAATTTTGTAACAGAAAATTTCAAATGCGTTGAAGAGACAGACGATCAACCGAAGTTGATCGAACTTGGGTACGTGTGCCCTCGGGGACTCTTGGTCCACCAGCAGTGACACTCACCAAGTAGTTCAAATGTTGACTTCTTTAAATTCAATAGCATAATTTAAAACCTGATAAATTTTCAGCATGGACCAGACATGCACGTTTAGGGTACTAAACCCTCGTCAGTGATCCTTAGTCTAAACAATGTAATATGGCCAAAAAATCTGAAAATTATGCCCTAAAATGTATCAAAAGACGTAGCAGAATGGGTGGGATATGATGCTACAGGACCCACGTTTTAGAAATTTCAAGAAATTTTGTAACAGAAATTTTCAAATGCGTTGAAGAGACAGACGATCAACCGAAGTTGATCGAACTTGTCTACATGTGCCCTCGGGGACCTGGGAAATCGGAATAGTGGGAGGGTTGTGCGCACGTAATCCAGGATAATCACACCGTCTGCTATTTACGTGGCAGATGGCCGTCCTAAGTCGGCACCGGTTTCCCATTGGTCTCGTTGGTTTATGTGTAGTCTTTTATGTTTCATGTTTCTATGTTGTGAGTTGGTGTTCCTTGTCCCTTTTGCGTCTCTTTCTGTGGGTATCTGTTCTGTGTTTTTTGCATGGGTGTTTTGGAATTTTGCTGTGGGTGCTGCAACCTAGTGTTGTTGGAGATCCCCTCCTTTCTTCTTGGTCCACCAGCAGTGACACTCACCAAGTAGTTCAAAGTCCTACTGTTAAAATTGTCATAAATTCGCTTGGCTTTCCTAGCAGCATGATCTGGTTCGTTTCCAGTTTCCAAAGAATCCACTGATGAAACCGTTGTCTGTTTGCTAACTTGGCTGCAATCTGCTTTCTTTGTTTTACCACTATTGTTTGGCTTTGTATGACTGATGTCTGGCTTTGTTTTGGCATTGGCACTATCTCCATCCTTTGAGAATATAAATTGTAGTCCACCACCTGCCCCTTTTGTTGATGCCCTCTCTGTGTGGTCTGTTCTGTTTATGTGTGACCACCTGTCCTCTCGGTCAGTCGGACTCCTCGGGTGATAACATACATGAGCTCGCGGCGGCAGAGCACGGATTGTATTACGTACGCCCTCTTTTTATATCCATTTACATATTCATCTGTGTCTATGGGGCCTCTGCGTTTTGCGGTCTTGTTTGTGTGATGTCACCTAACAGTGAGGAGATTGTTTTACACCACAATTGTACGTTCTTCGAGACCTCTTGGTAATCGGAAAAGTGGGAGGGTTGTGCGCACGTAATCCAGGATAACCATACCTTCTGCTTTTTCCGTGGCAGATGGCCGTCCTAAGTCGGCACCGGTTGCCCATTGGTCTGTAGTCCTTTGTGTTTGATATTTCTTTGTTGTGCGTTGACGTTCCTTGTCCCTTACGCGGTTCTTTCTGTGCTTGTCTGCTTTGTGTTTTTGCATTGGGTGTTTTGGGGTTTTGCTATGGGTGCTGCAACCTGGTGTTGTTGGAGACCCCCTCCTTTGTTTTACTTTCTCGGCTGTGCCTGTCTTTTTCTGTTGAGCCGGTTTTTATTTTCGGGGTGCAGCTTTTACATCACTTTTACTCTCCTCCTTGAAGAACTCTGTCATGGGTACCAATTGGCTGAGGATTCTTTCTAGGCAAACACCAAGTGAAAGCCAACTAGTTGAAACATGTTTCAAAATTTTCTTTCTTCAGTGTCATGAAGTTTCTGGAAACTCTGTAGAGACTTCTGTCTTTTTGAACTTTTATCCAAATAATAGTACACTTGTATCAACTGATCTTCTATGGAAACTGGTAAGACATTGGCCCCCTTTCTCTGCTGCAAGGTGGATAAGATGGCATGGACATCCTGTGAAAAGACAAGAAAACGAGATATGCCTCAATACAATGTGTCCAAAAATACAAATCATAAACTTAAAGGCACATATCAAATCACAATTAAAACGCCGCAAAAAAATTCACACAACATATGATGTGAATAATCATTTACACCATAATTTATTATATTTTGAATTTGAATTTAACAGCTGAGTTTTTTAATTATTATAAATGATGCTTCACAGTGACCCTATGTAAGCTTTCCCAGACGCATTAGGTAACCATCCCCTTACAAGTTTTATCACACACTTTGGTAATAAGTCCCTTCTATGATAAACATCATCATCCTGTCTGTCTCTCAATAGTGCACTTTGTTTTCTTAGAAGATAACGGGGATCGCTCCAAACTCTTCGATGAAAAAGATTTGTTCAGAAACGTTTATATTCGTCTTTATGATGAGCAGAATTTTTAATGCGGAGCATGACTTTCATTTTCCCACCATGACTGTCCCCCGGAATGTTATTCATTCCAGCGTTCGCAACAGTTTCGATGGGAATTCTCACGATTTTGCTTTGCCTTCTCGACTTTTGGGACTGGATAACGGTTAGGTACTTCTTTGATGTTCATCATTTTCTCTCATCTGTTATGCAAGGGCGACCTAAACAATATTCACACTCATCGGAATTCGGGTCATGGTCAATAGTATGTTGCTCCACTGTATTTTTAATATATTCCCATTGTTCTCTTGCTAACAGTTCACGTATAGCTTGTTGAATAACGATATTCTTTTTCTTTATCTGAACTCATCATCTTTTGTTTTTCTCTTGACGCAAAATTTAGCATTTCCATTTAGAATTACATTGGATGATCACAAGGGGGGGATAGGTTACTCTTTTATCGAATGGCGTAGATATATAATGCTGATGGTATATGAGATAAATAACAATGACAGAATATTAGACAATACAATGCACATCTGATGTAAGATGAATGAAGTTGAAATATAAAAACCAAGATCTCAAGTACCTGCCCTTCCCCGACATGGCTCCATCCAACTGGGGTTTCCCGGTTGGATTTTTCCCCATCTGCTGCATGCCGCATTTCCCATAATTTTCCGCCAAAAATTGACCGTTCTAATGGGGTATAATTAGGGACAATTTTTGTGAAATTTCTATGTTTTTCCACGCCACACCCTAATCAAATATTCTTTGAAATTATGAGGATATAAATTTAAAGACATGATGTGCTAATAATTAAACTTTGTGTCATTTGAAAATTTTTCAGATGAAATACCCCTCACCCCGAGTTGGCGAATATCTTCAAATGCTTTTTATTCCTATGTATAAGTACAGTTCATTAGATTAAAATGGCTACACCAGCAAAAGTTTCAAAACGAAGGCCGTCTTTTCGAATTGAATTTTCTGGTAATGATGAGAAGAGAAGAAATTTTGGACACAATACAGTAAATCAAAAATCAGCTTACGCGCCGTGAAAATAAGAATTTTGGTAATATACAAACACTTGAATATTTATTTGGACTTTTTAATCAGACGCAGTGAAGAAAATGGAAATTATAGTAGTAGCAACCGATCATGGTCAACGTATGTGGCAGCAAAAACATCTTCCATGAAACAGAAAATAGTCCCACCTCTAGCTTGTTAGGGGTCCGTCGATGCTCAACATCGTGCTCTATTTGTGAGTGCTGTTGAGATTATCGTCAGGATCTTCTTTAACTCATTTGTATCACACTTTTGCCCTTTGCCGTGTAGAGCTCGTAAAAAAGTTCCCCGCGAGGGGTTTGACATAAGTGTTTTCAATATATTTCCCTGACATGGTCGCCATAGCACTTTATATATAGACATAACGTCAGACAATGCATGCATTTTATATACTGTGTTCTTTATCGTGCATTAAACATCGACGGCGGGTTTGGCTAGCCAACATGGGATGCTTACTCCTCCCGGGCACCTGATCCCACCTCTAGCTTGCTAGGGGTCCGTCGATGCTCAACATCGTGCTCTATTGTGAGTGCTGTTGAGATTATCGTCAGGATCTTCTTTAACTCATTTGTGCCGAAGTCACGTGAGAAAATCATAGAAACTGTGGATGCTCATGCACGATCCTGTACCGGGCGATTGAAGATTAAAAAAATAACTTCACGTGGACATGTAGTAATGACCAGTCAATAGAACATTTTATGGCTCCCTTTTTCCCCAATCTAGATCCTTTGGAATAAAATTTACGTTTTCAATAGAATTTATTTTCAGTGACACGGTATGTACAAAAATGTATCTTTAAATGGTTCGCATCGAATACTTTGAAACAAGTTCTACAAGTTGGAATGAAAATGTGCATCCTGGATACCCTGTCGAACTTCGTTTGCGGGGATATAAGACACGGTCCTTTTGATATTCTAAGTAGGGGGGGGCTTTGTGTTTTGTTCGGAAAAAATAATCTTGTTCTGAATTTTTATGAAAAATGCAATAGTACTCTATCTTAACTTAATTCCTTTCATTGTAAAGTTCACCTTGAAGTTCACTTTGAACCAGAAGTCTCTGACGAGACTGAAGCTCTACTATTTGTTTTTCTTTTAAAAGTAATGAACGATAAGACGACCATGTAAAAAAACCCTAAGACCTTAAATTCACGTGGATGTACAATTCCTATATCCTATTAAATTCTCATCTGTGATGCTTCTCGCGGAGACATTAAAAATCATTTCAGTAGCGCCCACTTAAATGTTTTGAATTTAGATCTGTACATTTACTTTACAGAGAGTGTCGATTCAGTAGCATATTCATATAAAATATATGTTCAAAATAGCAAAGGAGGGATGGTGCTAAGATGTCAATCTCCTATAATTTCGGTGATAATTTTGAATGGAATGACAAGTTTTCGAAATAGCATACAATATCTATGTTTAACGTCTTCAAATTCAAATCGATAAATGGCCAAAACAAAGCTTCTTTCAAGCGAAAGTAGTCTGTAAATAAACAATGGATATTTTACATGCAGTTTAATATATATATATATATATATACACTACTTTAAAGGGACGGTGTCCCTGAAAATTAATTAATTTTACAAAATTTTGTAATGCAAAATCTTTCTTTTTATGTGAAAGTATACATTCTCATTTGTACAAATTCAAATTTTCAGGCCAATCTAACGCATACTTTCGCAATTATAGACCTTTAAAAACGTCATTTTGAATTTGGGGTGCGCAGTTCTAATTCATTCCACTAGCGCCACCTACAATGTATTGAGTTTTTACTATAGACGTATACGGAGATTTAATTATTACAAAATCGACAATATTAGAGTGGTTACTGCATATTTTCAAATAATTCTTTTTCTGGCTCATTTTTTCTTCTATCTAGACCGTTTGGAGAAAAATTTACATTTTCAATAAAAAAATTATTTTCAGGGACACTGCATCTTTAACATAATCATGGATGAAATGAATTATGATATTACTTTGTTGCGATTATCGTCAGGATCTTCTTTAACTCATTTGAGAAATCTAAAATGTCTGCATGGATAAAAAATAATATAGGAATCTGAAAACACTGTACAACTGTAATACAATATAATTGTCCTTGAATTGACTTACCAATGACATTAAATAGTGGTTGCAAATTAGGGTTGTCTGAGGTACAAACGCTGACATTGTAACCAAATTCTGGTCGAACATGATGACTAAAGTATGCGTTGCCTTCTGGCCGAGGCACAATATTGTCTTGGAAACTATCATAACTCAAGGAACTTTTAATGTGTGATACCTGTAAACAAGTTAATATAATGAAAAATAATGAATTCAATGCTGCAGGAAAATTATTTAAATAAATAGATATACATAATTATAAAGACAATAATCAGAATATACGCTAACGAATAGTAAACCCGAGGAAATTTCACGATATGTACCCCTACCACAACCCATCCCTTTTACATCAATGCAAAAATTGCTAAATATTTATATATATTTCCAAAGTCGGGCTAAATCCTTCTTTTTGTATACCCATCTCCACGAGAAGACAAATAATTACAAAAAATGAAGTTTTTGGAATAAATTTAAATTAATCTTTGTCAATGAACCGGGGTTGGGTGGGGGTTGGTTAGAAATGCTGATTTTGAAGATTCTTAGATCCATGTTCTATACAATCTTAAAACCATATATTGGATTCCAAGCAGGCTGTATCGACACTCCCTTCCCTTTTTCCCCCGACCCATCCATCCCCTCCCTCAGTATGATATATTGAGCCTAATTTGTCACCCGAATATACTGTGAATTATAAGAGTTAGGAGACAGGAAAATAACCGAATAAGAAAATAGCGTCTGCACTGTAAATAGATATACTGTATCTGGTTTCACCCACCTGAAATCCTATATCATAATCCTCATTGGAATTTAATACATTAAGACCTTCACTTATAGCCGTGGAAGTTGTCGTGATCTTTTTTTTTTTGTGGTTTCGATGTCTTTTTTTCTGGTGTTTTGACGTTTGCTTTTTCCGTTGTTACAATGTTCTTTGTAGGACTTGGTGTTCTTTTTTTGGGGTGGTTTCGATGTCTTATTTTTCTCTGGTGTTTTGGAGTTTGCCTTTTCCGGTGTTACAATGTTCTTTCTTGGACTTGGAGTTATTTTTTGGGGTGTTCAGGGATTCCTTTCTTATTTTTTCTGCGGTGTCCTTTCAGACAATGTTTCCTCTAATGGTTTTTCATGTTTTCCTTCGGATGATATTCCAGCAAATGCAATTGTCTCCTAATCTCCTTTTGTAAAGACAAAGATGATTTTGATTTTGTCCTCCTTCTAGACCCTTTGGAATAAATTTACGTTTTCAATAAAAATTATTTTCAGGGGCACTGTACCTTTGAAGTAGGTTTTTTTTTGCAAGCTCAGAATTGTATAATTGTTCATTCGGTTATTCGTAAAGATCTATTTCACAGATTGTTGTAAAAATCTCAATGGCTGAATCTCTAGATTTTGAGAATACATACAGTAAATTAAAACGTAAATGGCCTGCTGTGTTCACACGACAATAACTTTTGTCTCGTATTGGCAGAAATAAAAATAATGGGATAAAATTATGGGGGAAATTTTACTGATTCATACCGTTATTTCGGTTTTTGCAATTATAGTGCCCAATAAGAACAAAATTTAATTTTCAACGTAGAAAACGTCACAAAAGTGGTGTGGTCTCCGCATCGATGCGATAGCGACGTATATCACTACGCTGACGCGTGGCGCCTACTAAATCCTATTGGGAAAGCAAAAGGAAAATATTCAGGAAAAAGAGACTTATTCTCGAATTGTCTTCACCCCATAACAAAGAGGATAACCCCAGTATAAATGGCCTGATCGTAAAAGGGAATATTCCTTTAATTATGTAAACAATGACAATGCAATGAATTAAATTTAAAAAAAAACTAGGACTTAACGCATGGTTAATGAAGACCGATATCGCCGATGCTTTCAAAACTATACCTGTTCACCCTTTACTCTTACAATATCAACGAATTAAGAGGGAAAATCACTTACCATCGAGCATTCCCTATGAAAATCATGGAAAGTGCAAAAATTTACATTTCAAATTTTCTTATTTCATCGAAAGAAAATGTAGGATTCTTAAACAAAACGATACATGATATTGATATTTAGTCAATTTTTCATAGTTTTTATGGCATTTAAAGTTGTTACCATGGATACCGCTTTTTTGTACATATCAAAATGTCTAAAACAGCAAAATGTATACTATGTTTTCTTTAGTTTAAATGAAAGATGTCGTAATTTCTGAAATGCTGTATCATAGTTTGAGGTTTGGTCTTTAAGAACGATTATAAAAAAATCCTTTGCATATATTGAATATGTTGCTATGGTAACCGGAAGTTGACCTAGTTTTCATAAAAGGCCTCAACTAAATTTCATCATTTTTTAGGGTCAGCTAGTTCAAATCTGCAACCATGTACAAACAAAAATAAACTTATTTAGTATAGTACTAAAGTTTATTGAGTTATTTGAAAAATAAAATTGGGAAGCCTCTTAACGGTTGCTATGGAAACGAAGCTTAAACTTTCTTAATTTTGAGAAAAAACAAAACGACAAAAATGATATCTTACTCTTTTTCATCTGTATTGACTTGATTCATTCGTCATTTTACCGTAAAATCAATTTATTAATGTTGCATTGGTGATGAATGAAATAATTGAACTCTTTTATGTATTTTCTGTTTCCATAGCAACCATTTACTCCATAGCAACTCCTAAAAATAAGAGTTTAACAGAGATTTAGAGACCAAAAATTTAGATTGTGTTTTAGTTTTATGCTTTTTACAGTGAAACAGTGACATACAACCTATACACTGCATAGCAACCATTCATTACATCCATAGCAACCATGAATATCCCATAGCAACCGTTGATGCTTCTTTAATTAAATGCGATGTAACCATATTCCTAACAATCTTAAATCTCTATTAGCCAAATTATAACATAAATGTTTTAAAAGACTTCAAGAAAGATGCAAATTAACCCCATGCCATCCTGATCAGTATTTATATGTCCTTAGCAACGGATTAGAGTGTAAAATAAAAGGCTATTATGACTCTATTTATAAACCAAAAGCTGATATGTCTTGGAATAAAGATCAAGAATAACTTATATTACGTACGAAAATCGATAACTTTTTTGAGATAATTAAATTGCTGCAGAAAATAAACATTGAAAACATTGTTGAAGAATAAGATTTTCAAGGTCAAAGGTCAAGGTCACAGATCGGAAATAATCAAAATCATAGTATACAGCCTAAAGATTGCACTTTTCATTGGATCTGTATTCGACTTTATACAATTATGACTTATGGCAAGAGTAAATACCCTATTGATTTTAAAGGTTTAAGGTCAAAGGTAAAGGTCACAGGTGGTAAATATTTAATATGGATTCCCTGTAAAAAAAAAAAACCTAAAACAGCTGGCCACAGCATGTCATGGATTTTGATGAAAATTTCTGTAATTATCAATCTTGATCTAAAACATTGAAATCAAACTTTATCATTGTATTTGAACCATGGTTACCATCGCAATGGAGTCTATCTATTTGACACCATCACATATATGAGGAATAAGACATGTTGTGGCATACTGTTGGCATGGAAACCGTGTCAAAAATAAGGTATATTTTTAGGGTCATTTTTTGCCTGTTTTTGACTATTTTGAAGGTTGAAAACCATGATTTGGCACATGTTATGGGTATTCGATTTCACCTTGACAAAATTAATGTCCATTGCCGAAAAATTCAAGAAATAAAATTAAGGGTGAAACTCACCATTTTTGCCATGAATACTAATCAAAAACCATTGCTATAGCAACTTTGAATCGATATTTCGATGTACCGCATATTAAAAAACAATGTTTTTCCCCATTTTTGAGTCCTATGATTATGAAATACGAGACCTGCATACAATTTTCGTTTATCATTATCACTTGACACTCTAATAATTTCAAGGTCATCTGTCTTAAGCTCAAGGTCATTTCTAACTTAAGACTCAAATTTACACAAAAACAGGATTTCCAATTATTTTGAATTTATTTCTCTAACTTGTTTCATTAGATATTTTGATTTTGAATATTGACAGTTGAACAATCTATCAAAAGGAGTAGAATTAATCACAGTTTTGTTAAATTATATTTCACTTCTATGTATGACATACTTTCAATAAGAGCATAAAATTGAGATTTTCTAGATTTTTCTCATAAAATATGTGACATTTATTTGGGTCTTCAATGGTATTCGATAATTTTGATACTCATCCCAACAAATAATGCAGTTATCATACTATGACCCCTTATTGATTGTTCCATACCGTTTACTGTTAATGATGTCTTTTTTAGGTGAAAATCAGATCATTTGGCCTGAAAGTAGCAAATAAGTTTCAATTACCTTGAAAATTGATCACATGGCCTTGACATTTTCTCGAGGTTGTGTAAGCATCATATTATCTTTATTACATCTACATACCAGGTTTTGTAACGATAGCAGGGATACATCTTTCGAAATTAGCTTTTTACTTATGACATGAATTCGTTCCAAATGTTACCATAGTAGCCTATTTCAAAGGCAAAAAAACCCAGAAAAATATCATTTCTACATAAATTTCCTTCGATTCCCATGAAGTCCTAGGATAGTACTATTCAGGAAACAGGCAACTGTAATTATTACTCATGTCATTATTACTCATTATTACTCATGTCGTTATTACCCATGTCAAAATTAAGTGAAATACAGGTAAAATCAGGTCTAAATTGGCCTAAAATGGCACATTTTGAAGGCCTAAAATGGCATATTTTGAATATGCAATTTTCTTGAAATAGAAGTTTATGTGGCGTACATTAAGAAGGAGCATTGAATAATCAAATTATATTAACTGAAGAGGGTATAAATAATCTGTTCAGAAAATTGCATATAAATTCAACATTCGTTTCCATAGTAAAGGGATGCAAAAAATTGCCTTATTTAAAGTTTTTTTTTATACAAAACCTTGGTTAACATGGCAACAGAACGTCAGAGAAAAAAATGGAAGAACATTTCGTTCTGAGGACATCATATACACATTGTATACAAAAAAATATCAAAATTTGAGACAAGTCTTGGCCAAACATGTCAGATTTTTTTTAGGTTTTTACAGATAATCCATATTAAAGTCCTTGTATACAGCTCAAAGGTTGCAGTTTTGATTGGATCTTCACCAGACTTCATACAATAATTGCTTAGGATATAGAAAGAATCCAATTGATTTTCAAGGTCAAAGGTCAAGGTCACAGACTGCTAATGTTTAAAATCTTTGTATACTGCGTAGAGGGTACATTTTTGAATGGGTCATCACCAGACTTCATACACTTATTGCTTATGACGTGTGTAAGATTACTATTGATTTCAAGGTCAAGGTCACAGTTTGGAAATGTTTAAAATATTTGTATACAGCCTTGATGGCACAATTTCGATTGGAGCTTCTGACGAGCCAGTTAGGCTCGTCCTGGAGTTCACTGAAGCATATCCTGAAGAGAAGGAGGATATGATTCAATGATCTCCGGACCATCTTATATCTGACACTATTTCTATAAAAGATATCGATCGGTCCCTCACCTTTAGGTAAGGGAGGCCTACATTTCTCATTTAAATGTGTGGGGCTTGTGGCGCAGAACTGTCATTTCCTATTAATCATAAAGGTAGATTAATTATTACCATACAATGATATCTCTTTATTCTATTCATCATACAATAGTATACATAATTTTACAAAAAGGAAACACTTAACATTTGAAAATTCCATCTGACGGTGCTTAGCAGAAAAATGAAAAATGGTTGCTAAGGTAAAAAGTTAGTTTCAATGGAGAATTTTGTAATCTGCCAATTATTGTAAGTCTTTCCATATATAAATATGGAATAAAAATCCATATTTGGTAATATGAAATAAATCGGTATTATGCATCTGTGGGCTGAAAGGTATGGTTACTAAGGTGTATATCTCGTTGCTAGGTAAAATGGGCAATTTCTGTGACATTTTAGATAAAAGATAAGCTCCATCTTAAAAAATCGCACATATAATTAGATAAAGGCCTGTCATAAATACTTAATTTCAATTTTTTGAAATGGTTGCTATGGAATACATTTGGTTGCTATGGAGGATTTTTCACATCTTATATATATAATTTCTCATGTTACTGTACATCACTGTAATTCTTTCCATAAATGAGTATACAATAGATATCCATACGAGGGAATATAAAAAAAACGGTATCATGCATCTACTGAACTGAGAGGTATGGTAACTACGGTGTACAAAGGTGTACATCTCGTTGCTAGGTAAAATGGGCAATTTTAATTACCTTTTCGATAATAGATACATTATTTGCAACAACAGAAAATATCCTTTTATGAGCCAAATAAAAAATTGCATACATAACTAGATAGAAGCCCGTAATAAAATGATAAATTTGATTAATGAAAATGGTTGCTATGGAATAAAATTGGTTGCTATGGAGGATTTATCACATCTTATGTATAGAATTTCTCATGTTTTGTAATTTGCTTATTATTGTAAGACTTTCAATACATTAGTATGGAATAAATATCCATACTTGGTAATATAAGATAAACTGATATTACGCATCTACGGAGCTGAAAGGTATGGTAACTAAGGTGAATATCTCGTTGCTAGGTAAGATGGGCAATTTCTGTGAAATTTTGGGAAAAGATAAAATATTTGCAACATAAGAAAATATCATGATATGAGCAAAACAAAAAAACATATACATAACAAGTAAAAAACTTGTCATAAATAATCAAATTTAATTATTGAAAATGGTTGCTATGGAATAAAATCGGTTGCTATGGAGGATTTTCCCCTTATTACATATAGATATATCTCCCTTAGTCTATTTATACAAAATAAGAGCGAGAAAAATTCGAAAAGTTATTTAAAATTATTTGATATTTAAAATGATAAATTTTGAATTTTACTGAAAAAAGGGACTTTTTTAAACAATTTTTTCCGAGTTTCCTCAAAAAGGCTTCCCGATTTTTTTCATGATTAGAATAAAGCTATGATAGGTTAATCATACGCAATCTGTATTATATGTCCTGACTGTTGCAGATTTGAAATATTGAATTATGTTTTAGAGACATAATTTCAATTTTTCAAAATTTAAAAAATAGGCCTACTTCAGGTTACCATAGCAACGGAGTCACTTCAATTTAATGCATGTTATTCATTTTTTCTCTAACACTTTACATGAGGCATTTGTTTGATACTGAATTGAATTTAATTGAGCAGTCGGAAACATGAAAAAAATACGTTGGAAATCTTACAAATTTACAGAATTTTTTTGTCTCACTGGCAGGTTTCCATGGTAACAACTAAAACACAGGCAAATATTCTTTTAAAAAGTTTAAAAACCTTTTTATTGCTATAAATGGTCAAGGAGCATCAAAATGATTACAAAAAATGTGAAAAAAGAAAAATCAAAATTTTGAAGTTTCCATACAATGCTCGATGGTCAGTGATTTTCTCTCTTAAGTGGAAGGAGAATGATTTCTTCTACACACAGTTAGTTTTTGGGAATAGATCTAGCCCAAATATCTTTGATAATTTGTCTTTAGCTGTGTGCTGGATTGCCTCCAACATCTTCGGCATTAAACACATTCTGCGTCTTCTTGATGATTTCCTTGTCATTGAATTAAAGAAGATCCTGACGATAATCTCAACAACACTCACAATAGAGCGCAAAATTAAACATCGACGGACCCCTAGCAAGCTAGAGATGGGACCAGGTGCCCGGGAGGAGTAAGCATCCCCTGTGGGCTAGCCGCACCCGCCGTCGATGTTTATGAAGCATGGAAATGAAAATATAAAAACTTCATGCAATGTCTGACGGTATGTCTATATAGAAAGTGCTATGGCGACAATGTCAGGGAAGTATATTCAAAACATTTACTGTCAAACCCCTCGCGGGGAACTTTTTTACGAGCTCCACACGGCAAAGGGCATAAGTGTGACACAAATGAGTTAAAGAAGATCCTGACGATAATCTCAACAACACTCACAATAGAGCGCAAAATTAAACATCGACGGACCCCTAGCAAGCTAGAGATGGGACCAGGTGCCCGGGAGGAGTAAGCATCCCCTGTTGGCTAGCCGCACCCGCCGTCGATGTTTATGAAGCATGGAAATGAAAATATAAAAACTTCATGCAATGTCTGACGGTATGTCTATATAGAAAGTGCTATGGCGACAATGTCAGGGAAGTATATTCAAAACACTTACTGTCAAACCCCTCGCGGGGAACTTGAAGACATGATGGTGAAACCGGACGAAACTTTGGATAAACTGAAATGCGTTTTTCACCCTCTGGGTATTCCAATCTCAGCCAAGAAAGACGTCGGCCCATCTTTCTCGTTGGAATATTTGGGAATCATACTCGATTCAGCAAAAATAGAAGCTCGTTTACCAAAAGACAAATTAGATTTTAAATCGATAATCAAGCAGTTTTTCTTCAAGAGAGAACTCTTGAGAGTAAAGGGTAATTTGAATTTTGCAAGTGGATTTCGTTCCAGGACGATCATTCGTTTCCCATCTAATCTCACTGTCCAAGAAAGTCAAAAGTCATCATGTGCATTTAAATAAAGAATGCAAAGCAGATCTGGATATGTGGGCCAAATTTCTGAATAGCTGGAATGGTGTGTGTCCTTCTCTGTCGATGACAATGTTAAACGTCTTCAAAATCAATAGCATCATTTAAGAATAGAAGCATTACAGCATGGACCAGACATTCACGTTGCGGAAACTTATCCCTCGTCGGTTATGCCTAATCTAAAGAAAGTAATATGACCAAAGAGAGTGAAAATTATGATGTCAAAAAGTTCCGAAAAACGTAGCAGGATGGTTGGAATATCACACAAGCTGAAGATGCGACTCCTACTTCATTTGGTTGTATTTACAACAACCATTTGTTTCAAGGACTATTTCCAGGGATTTTAGATCTGGAGAAAACGTCTGTGGCCTTTTATGGATTGTATCTTTTCGTCATGGCTTGTTTACTTTGGGGATCAACTTGGACAAGGAAATACATCTCACCGTCAAGATTATTCGGAAAGGCAGATCCAAAGCATCATGAAACTCATGCGCACTCTCACTTTTCATTCTGTTAAGTAAAATTTCGTCACACATGCTAAACATATACCTGGTGTCAAAAAAGAAAATAATTTATCTCGTTTCCAGATGGACAGATTTCGCCTGCTTGCACCAGACGTAGACAAAGAACCCACTCGGCGCATCCCGTTCATGGATACGTCGATGGACTAACAGTTCATGTCGAAACATTGTGCTTAGCATCATTAAGCAAGTCTACTCTCAATACTTATAGTTCAGCTGTAATTTTTTTTTATTCTTTTTGTCGCATGAATAGATTGTACTGCTGATCAGTATTCTTTGCCATTCAACACTATCACTGAAGGGAGCTGTTAAGATAAGGCGTAAAATCTGCCCTGAAAAGTCGTCATTTCAAAATGCAAAATTTAAGAATTTTTTTTCGGTAGAGTTACTTGGTCCACAAATGTATCTGCTATCAGATGGGATAATTATTCAAAATAAGACCGATATTTGAGTCCAAATAAGTGTTTTTTACACAGAAATCAATGGAAAACGGAAAAGTTTTATACAACGTCTCCCCCCCTCGCTTTACAATGCCACTTTCACCAAAGGTGTATATCAATAAAACATATCTTCTGACCAAGTGGGGTTCTGAAGCGAGGGGGGAATAATGTCCCACAGGCGAAAAACGAAAAAAAAAGGGGGGGGGGTGAATAACTATCTTTAAATGTGTCTCTAGAGCGATAAAATAGGCTATCATTGATTTTTTTTTTCATTTTATATCATTGAACAATATATTCAGAGTGTGTTCTGATAAAATATTAAACCGTTTAGAAGGAAATGAATGAGAAAATTGTCTAATTCTACACCGTGTGTATTTCGAGCCAGAAACCTACATAAATGGCCGAGAAGAACGAAATAAAACCGTTTTTCAGTTTCCGGATTGCAGAGTTTGCCGATTATATTGATATAATAACCTCAAAGTTAATTTCTCTTATCCAATTTAGACTTGAAAAGGTAACAGAAGTATAATAAACATTAAAAATGTGTAAAGTAATGCATTTTCGTTCGATATTCGACGTTTTCCGTCGTCAGTACCCTACCTCTTCATCTCGTAATCATAACATCTTTCACCAAATTTATTTACATCAAATACCTACTAGGAATCATATAACACTTTATATTTTTATCCTAACTTTTATCTAAAGGACAACGCACGAGAAATAATCGAGTGCTTTCAGGGCTAAATCCGGCCCTAATCTTAACAGCTCCTTTAAGGAGGTTAACATCTTGGCACCATTCCTCCTATGCTATTTTGAACATGTATCTTTTTTTGGATATGCTACTAAATCGACCCTACAGTATTCCGCCCTTCTGCGAAACGTTAACCACTTCGCACACTGTACACTTTGAACAGTAATGATGAGTTAAAACACAAGGGAGAAGTTTATTATGGTTTTATCTTGTATTTCCTCTCTATGTAACGTCATGAACATCATATGGTGCAATGCCTTCAGTGTTGAAGAGGTAAAAGACTGAAAAATACAAAATTACGAATTCTTACAAAATATTCTCAATAATGTCATGCATATATAGTACATACCGTACTTAACTGTTAACTGACCTTGACCTATACAATAGACCTTGACACAAGAAATGTGTACCATACATGCAATATAACAAATTATCATATATCATATCCTGGATGAAATAGTACATATGTCTACTATCGTATTTGTAAATGTAGATGATTTTATACAAATAATTGCAAAGTAGCGTTCAAACACATAAATTCTGGCAAATCAGATGCACAAATTGCTTGAATCAAATATTCTGTGTAAGAAAATAATCAAAACTGTGTGAAAAATAAATCATCTCAGCAAATATGATGTGATATGAGAAACAATGATATATTTACTAACATTATACTGTGCCTGCATGGGTTCGAATCATTATAAACAATGGGGGCAGGCTTGACCAAATTGAGAAGTGTAAAAATCATGAGTAAAAATGGCTTATTTCGCCTGACACTTTTACATGACAAAATATAATGTACAAAAAACTTACACACGGTGCAGGGAGGTAAGGAACCTTATAAAAAGCAATGGAACATTGCGAAATTTTCTTGCGTAGGAACTACGAATCTGATTCTAACTAACGAGCCGGAGACGGTCTCAAGAATCCGGATACACCAATAGCTATAATGTAACATTACACTCCCCGCCTGATTTGTCAAAATCAAACAAAAATTCAACAAAACATTACATGTACAATGAAAAGGTGATACAAAGATACCAAAAGTAGCATTCCTTATCTGAGATTTCCCCACTTCTGACACCAATCAAAAATTTTGAGACATCAATACTAAAGGTTAAAAAATGGTAAGTTTACAATATAGTTCTCATAAGGACAAATCATATAAGGTACAGTTACTGAAAAATCAGACTCTGCTACAAACATGAATACAGAGCTCATTCACTAGATCCTACCAAAAGAACAACTTGTGTTATAGGTCGAATGTAAGAGCGTTTTGTACCATTCCTAAATGTGGTAATCTCAACTTTACGGACTAAGTTGTCTCTACTTGGAAATATTTGCGATACACGACCAATAGGCCAATTGTTTCTGTGTTGGCCTTCATCCTTAAGAAGGACAATGTCACCGATTTCAATATTAGGCTGTTTATCGGTCCACTTTTTGCGCGGTTGCAAACTCTGCAAATATTGCTTGCGCCATTGGTCCCAGAATTATTTAGCGAGCACTTGCACGAATTTCCATTGGGAGCTGTATAAGTCGCGAACATCTAGGTTCATCGGAACCTCGCAAACATCCTCAGTCTTTTGTGTCAATAAGATGTTTGGTGTTAACACAAATGGTGACTCGGCGTCACTATCCAGGGCAACCAATGGTCTGTTATTGATTATAGCCGTCACTTCAGCGAAGAAGGTTGTGAGAACCTCGTGGGTAAGTTTTGTGTGTCGCACTTCATATAGCATTGCGTCCAAGATACGGCGAGTAACTCCAATTAGTCTTTCCCAGGCACCGCCCATGTTTGACGAGAAAGGTGCATTAAATTTCCAGACAGTTTCTTTGTCTGAAGGAAAGTCCTTGATTGATGGGTCTTCTGCATTAATGGCCGGAATTCCGAGTGTGTTGCAGCATCCAACAAAATTGGTTCCTCGGTCCGAAAAGAATTCCTTGACATTTCCGCGTATTGCATAGAATCTTCTAAGAGCGTTGATGAATGACGCTGTCGTCATTTGCTCAAGAATCTCAATATGCACTGCTCTCAAGTACATGCAAGTAAACAATACTGCCCATCTTTTAGACTCGGCACTTCCACCAGTTGTACGTCGAGTACTCACGGTCCAGGGGCCAAAACAGTCTACGCCAACATATGTGAAGGGGGGCGAAGATTTGAGCCATTCTGGAGGAAGATCCGCCATTTTCTGGAAAAGCAATTTACCCCTTATCCTGCGGCACTGAACACATTTATATATGATCGATGATACAAGGCGCTTCGCACTCGTTATCCAGAAGCCTGTATTTCGTATAGCGCCCTCTGTAAAATGACGTCTCTGGTGATACACAGTGCGATGATAATGCAGAACTAAAAGCTTTGCGATATAATGACTTCCAGGGATAAGAAGAGGGTACTTTTGCACGACATCAATTTCGGCATGTGATAAACGACCGCCAACGCAAAAAGGACCTTGAGAGTCTAAGTACGGGTTCAAACGAGTAACAGAGCTGTTCTTAGGAAGTGGTTTATCGGTGCGCAAAGCGCTGATTTCCTTTTCGAAACACTCCCTTTGAGTTTGTCTGATAATGAATTTCTCTGCATCCTTACGAATAGTTGAAGGGTCTGTGTCTACGGATATACCCTTCCTTCTTGAAGGATTTCAACATAGCTATGAAGGACACAAGTTTCTTCCATGACGGAAATTTCTCAAAAACAGGTCCCCATAGAAATGTATCGGACGCTTCGGATTTCATTGCCTGAATTTCCTGTTTTACTTCCTTGTCGGATTCCGGGTCGATGAGGTCAAAGGTATCCGAACTGTCCTTTTCTAGATCTGATTCTGAACGAAGCCATGTGAGAGGGCCTGACAACCAAGAGTCGTAGAGAGCTCTGTCATATGTGTGTTTTGTTCCATGGTCAGCCGGGTTATGTTCAGATGGTACGTAGTTCCAATGAGAGGCTGGTGCAAAATTAAGAATGCGTTGCACACGGTTACTAACATAGATCAGAAATCGTCTCGAACGATTGTAAATATAGCCTAAGCCTACTGTCAGTGAAGAAGCTGAAATTTTCGTAACTAATGTCTAGCTGGTCTGATGATTGTAGCTATCTCAACTCCAAGGACAGCTGCGCATAACTAAAGTCTAGGTATCAAGGTTGCGGGTTTTGGAGCAACTTTTGCCTTGCCCATTATGAAGCCAAGGTTGATGTTTCCAGATTCACAAACATCGTAAAGGTAGGCTACTAAAGCAATAGCAAGTTCGGATGCGTGCGTGAATATAAGTACTCTTTTTCGTTTCAGCTCAGAGAATCCTATAGGTAAGTATGATCTCGGTATCTTCATGGCTTCGAGAAAAAGATCGAGTCCAGGTAAGCCATCTGCTGAGGTATTCATCGGGTAACGGATCGTCCCAATCTACGCACGGTGTTTGTATCATTTCTCTAAGAAGAATTTTACCCTTGATAGACACTGGTGAAATGAAGTCTAAAGGGACGTACAGACTATTAATGCATGATAATATCCCTTTACGAGTAAATTGCTTCTCTTGTAAGTTAACCTTGAATCCAAATGCATCCTCTTGAAGGTCCCAAACTCCTTTGGGAAGGTAAGTTTTCTTTGGTGAGATCCAAGTTAATCAAATCCTTAGCTAAGTCCCTTGTAGGGAAGTTTTCCATCACTTCGTGATCATTTGATGCGATCTTATGTAAACGAAGATTTCCGTTTGCCATTAAGGCTGTGTACGTTGGATAAGGTCTATCGCATTGCTTGCGGACGGTAAAGATACAAGCGCATCATCAACATAAAAGTTCCTTTCCACGAATTCACGCATATCGGTACCATATATAGGTTCAGCAGTAAGTGCAGCTTGACGAAGTCCGTATGTGGCCACTGCCGGTGATGTAGTATTACCAAAAACGTGCACCTTCATGCGGTACTCCATGAGCGGTTTGTTAGTATCAATGTCTGTATACCATAAAAATCTTAGGTAATTGCGGTGTTTTTCGGAAACACCAAAGCAATGGAACATATGTTCTATATCTGCTGTTACGGCGATTTTGTCCATACGAAACCGCATTTATACGCCGATTAGGCTGTTTGTTAGGTCTGGACCCGTAAGAAGAACAGAATTCAAAGATATGTCCTGAAACTTTGCCGATGAATCAAATACCATCCGAATTTTTGCCGGTTTCATCGGGTGGTAAATCCCGAAAATGGGAAGATACCAACATTCTTCCTCTGGCCTTAAAGGTGGGGCTGGTTCAGCATGCCCTTTCTCTATGGTATTGCGCATAAACTCGACGGCATGATCTATCTTTGTCGGATCCTTCTTGAGTGAGGCATCTAAGATCATAGCTCTACGAAGAGCTTGCCCGTGGTTATTTGGTAGCCTTGGTTTATTAGGGCGAAATGGCATAGGAGCAGTCCATTTGCCATCGATATCAGTATGCAGCTCCTTAGTCGTGATATCCAAAAATTCCCTATCCTCAGATGATAGTCCAGGTTTCTCGTCTGACCTTGTAGTGTGAAATACATCATGACTATACAAAAGGGTTTCGTCCTTTACTGAAAACTGGGGATCGCAAGGTTCAAGCAAGGTATTACGGCCATTGCTTAAAAGGTGAGTTTTTCTCACTGTGATGTCCTTTGGCCTATGTGTACCTTTGAGACAAACTTCGCCGATGATTGTCCAGCCTAAATGCAATTTTTGTGCAAAAGGTGAGTTATCTGGCCCCATTCGTTGATCCAAAACGTGATATGCTTGAATAATGTCCCTTCCGATGAGAAGTATGTCAGCTGATTGGTCTTTTTCATGTATGAAAGGTGATATGTCTGACATATACGGATATGCTAAGGCAACGTCTGGAGTCGGAATCTCCTGTCTGTTGTTAGGGATACCATCTAAATCTATGATCCTAGGAATCTGTATTTGTACTTCTCCTGATAAGGGCTCCACTATAAAGTCCTCAGCCGTCCTGCTAGAAAACGTGACGCTACCACTACATGATGAAAGAGTGAATACCCTAGGATCTCCTTGTAGGTTGAAGATGTCTAAGAATTTAGATGTAGCTAGAGTTTTATTGCTCTGATCATCTATTAGAGCATACATGCGAGTAGCTTTGTTAGGTTGTCCTTTCGGATAGACATTCACTAAGATTACTTTTCCGCACGACCTGCGTCCTGCATCACTTCCGCAAAGTTATGTACATTTTGTAACCACGTCCTGTTGTGATTGTTCCTCCTTCGGAGTTGTGTCCCCGCCGTCCTTGTTAGGGGTTCCCCTTCGGGATGCATGCAGGTAATATGGCGATTACTGTTACATGTTTCGCATTTGACCCTCGATCTGCAGTTTTTCGCTCTATGCTTCCCCTTACAGCAGCGAAAACAAAGTTCTTTACTCTTTAAGAACTCACGCTTGTTTGATAACGTCATCCCGAGAAACAAACGACACTTTTCTAAAGAATGTTCCGATTTGTGAATTGGACACCGCTTACTAAAACTTTTCTGCTTCGTTTCGTCCTCTTCAAGCGAGGATTTCCTTACTACGAGTCTAACACCGTCTTTTTTCTTTTCTCCAGTATTACCAAAACTCCTTTGACTTATACGTAATCCTGGGTCAATTTTTAGCTCGCACATTTCCTGCATGAACTGAATGAAGAATATGAATGGTGGGAAGGGCACTTTATCAGTACGTTTATATTGCGACGCTCGGTTAGCCCACTTTTCTTGTAGCTGATTCGTCAGCTTACTCACTATCGGTAGGACCCCGGAAGAAGTATCGTAGTAACTAAGAAGACCTGAATAACGACTGTCACTCATATTCGAATTGATTTCGTGTAATAGATCCAAGAGATCATAGAGTCTTTCAGGGTTTGAATCTGTTTCTCTGGGGAAGTCACGCAATTTCGCCTTCAGCGAAGCCTCGACCATCTCTGGTTTGCCGAAGCGATCCTCTAATCGGTTCCAAATCAGAGCTACATCTTGTGTAGGCTGATAAACATTTGCTGCACGAATTGAAATCGCAAACTTCTTGGACTCGGTACCAAGCCATTTGGTGAGTAAGTCAAGTTCTTCAACTGGAGTAGCCTTTAGTTCGTTAATGATACTTTTAAATCCGGCCTTCCACGCTGAGTAATTGATCGGGGAGTCGTCGAATTGTGAAAACCTGTGCATAAGCAGGTCTTTTTTTTAAAGAGGAAATTACTCATGTCCTGTATTGCAGACTGCTGTGGCGGTAAGTTAAACGGTAAATGGGATGGGACATTCGCAAATTCACTGATATTTGTAGGGTTCAAATGATTCACCGGTAGTCCCTGAGTTTGCGTCATAAAATTAGCATGGGTGTCCACGTACTGCTGAGTCCTTTCCCTAGAATTATACGGTTCCCTTACTAGGAAAGCGTTCCATTTGTGCATATCATCTTATGTTTCTTCCGCTTCGAGCGCTTTAACTTCTGCCATTTGGACAGCTGCCTTTTCCTTTTCCTTCGATAAATTCAGTTCGATATCTGTCTTTCGCTTTTCAATCGTGGCTTGTTCCTCCAGATATTTTAGTCGAGCCATTTGTGCTTCGGCTTTCGCGCGTTTACGTTGGGCTTCGGACCCCTGTGATGCTCTCGATGAATGGTGCGATCCAACTTCAAATTTCTCGGAATGGTGTGCTCTGACAGCGAATTTCTCGGAAAGGGTCTCTGTCGCTTCGAGCAATTTGGCATTCACCGAGTCACGAAAAGTATACACAAATTTTGAACGTCTGCAATATCATTCTGAATGCATGTCCAACAATCTACTAGCCTGTTGTGTGCGTGCCTTTCCTAAGAATAATTGAATATTTTCCGATGAACTTATTAACTTTTTGTTCAAACTGTGCAGGGTTTTCTCCACATCGTGTAATACTTTCTGTCGGTTTGCTCAGTATCGAAATTCACCATGAGGTCTTCAATCTCCTTCCAGATTGTTTTGAATATCTCCTGTAGTTTGTTAAATTGTTCATCAAATGCGGATTGTCCCTTTTCCGTAAGGGAACGGACGCGTTGAGGATCAACGTCCCTATTCTCAGTCGCCTGGGTTCCTTCAGCCACCTGGGTTTCTTCTGGTTCTCGATCAGTCATGATGTTGTTCAAAGTCCTCGGTCGTGTTCTTTTACTATTCCGCCCTTGTACGAAACGTTAACCACTTCGTACACTGTACACTTAGCACTTTGAACAGTAATGATGAGTTAAAACACAAGGGAGAAGTTTATTTTGGTTTAATCTTGTATTTCCCCTCTATGTAACATCATGAACATCATATGGTGCAATGCCTTCGGTGTTGAAGAGGTAAAAGACTAAAAAATACAAAATTACGAATTCTTACAAAATATTCTCAATAATGTCATGCATATATAGTACATACCGTACTTAACTGTTAACTGACCTTGACCTATACAATAGACCTTGACACAAGAAATGTGTACCATACATGCAATATAACAAATTATCATATATCATATCCTGGATGAAATAGTACATATATGTAAATGTAGATGATTTTATACAAATAAATGCAAAGTAGCGTTCAAACACATACATTCTGGAAAATCAGATGCACAAATTGCTTGAATCAAATATTCTGTGTAAGAAAATAATCAAAACTGTGTGAAAAATAAATCATCTCAGCAAATATGATGTGATATGAGAAACAATGATATATTTACTAACATTATACTGTGCCTGCATGGGTTCGAATCATTATAAACAATGGGCGCAGGCTTGACCAAATTGAGAAGTGTACAAATCATGAGTAAAAATGGCTTATCTCGCCTGACACTTTTACATGACAAAATATAATGTACAAAAAACTCACACACGGTGCAGGGAGGTAAGGAACCTTATAAAAAGCAATGAAATTTTCTTGCGTAGGAACTACGAATCTGATTCTAACTAACGAGCCGGAGACGGTCTCAAGAATCCGGATACACCAATAGCTATAATGTAACATTACATACAGGAAATTTGGAGCCGCGCACTCTCTGTAAAGTAAAATCACAAATCTGAATTCAAAACATTAAAGAGGGCGCTACTGAATTGAATTTTGTTGGCTTCGCTGATGAGAATTTAATATTCGAAACACGTGTTTGGTTTCGAATTTTCGTTAGGAAGGTACAGAGTTGGAACATTTCCCTAATATTCTGCAGATGTACAAATGTTGCTATATTTTGTAACACACTTCTACAGAGTATTGAATTTGTTAAGTATGATACCGTTAAAGGGACGGTGTCCCAAAAAAATAATTAACTTTACAAAATTTAAGAATGAAAAATCTTTATTTTCATACGAAAGTATACATTCTCATTTGTATAATTTAAATTCATATTTTCAGACGAATCTAAATAATTCGCAGTTACAGACCGTTAAAAACGTCATTTTGAATTTGGATGCGCAGCTCCAATTCATCCCACTAGCGCCACCTACAATGTATAAATTTTTACAATCGAGGTATATGTAATTTCAATGGAAACTGAGGAGCTTCTTTAATTTTTGTCTAGCGCAACCTCAGTTTCAAATGCGTCCTTCATAAAGTGTGTGGGAAAAATCGGCGGTCCAGAGCTCGTTGTATATCTTATGATTATCGGTATATTTTCCATTGCCAGTCCAAAAATAATGCATGTGCATTGAGATGAAACATACATCTGTTGATTCCTACCCGAAAATGTGAAAAATAATCCATTTAAACCATGATTCTGCCGTGTTTTATCTACCGATCGTACTCTCTGCAGTCTCCGCCATGATTCTACTATATTTGTACCACGTGATCAGCATTTTGAGGCCCCATAAGGGTTAATGCCTATGTTTTTAAGTAATCAGCTGTTTCGGGCGGTAAATACGATTTTAATCATTGTTTTATTTTTTCTGTTTAATCTTTTATTTTTTTTTTCAGCAGAATGGAAATCATTTTAGGTGAAATAAAGAAAGAATAAATCATATCATTTAATTAAGAGAAAAAAGGGGGGATTATTTCTTGTGCTATTTTTCCCCAGGTTAAAACGGGAATTTAATTAAAATGATTCTATGTTATAATAATTTTTTTGATTTTCTTTTTATATAGATTATTGATCGACTTTCTAAGAAAAATTTTTTTAAAACCAATCCCCTTTTCAGAATGAATAAAAAATCCCCCCTTTTTTCTTTCTTATCATCAATCAAATAAACAACATAAAAAAAAAAAATACAAAACAAAACAAAAACAAACAAAAAAAAAAAACAGCAAAAAAACAAAACAAAACAAAACAAAAAAAAAAAAAAACCACCAAAAACAAAACAAAACAAGAAAACGCATAGGGAGTTGAATCTATGAAAATAAGTTCACTAATCCCCGTTTCAGAATGAATAAAAAAGAACACCCCCCATATTTCTTTCTTTCCTTTTCATCAGTTTTGAAGGAATACACCGTAGAAAGTCGATCAAGAATCTATTTTAAAAGAAAATAAAAAGAAAAAATATAACATAGAATCATTTTAATTAAATTCCCATTTTAAGCTGGGGACAAATAGCACAAGAAATAATCCCCCCTTCTTTCTCTTAATTAAATGATATGATTTATTCTTTTTTCATTTCACCTAAAATTATTTCCATTCTGCTAAAAAAAAATAAAAGATTAAACAGAAAAAATAAAACAATGATTAAAATCGTATTTACCGCCCGAAACAGCTGATTACTTAAAAACATAGGCATTAACCCTTATGGGGCCTCAAAATGCTGATCACGTGGTACAAATATAGTAGAATCATGGCGGAGACTGCAGAGAGTACGATCGGTAGATAAAACACGGCAGAATCATGGTTTAAATGGATTATTTTTCACATTTTCGGGTAGGAATCAACAGATGTATGTTTCATCTCAATGCACATGCATTATTTTTGGACTGGCAATGGAAAATATACCGATAATCATAAGATATACAACGAGCTCTGGACCGCCGATTTTTCCCACACACTTTATGAAGGACGCATTTGAAACTGAGGTTGCGCTAGACAAAAATTAAAGAAGCTCCTCAGTTTCCATTGAAATTAAGGTATATGGAGATTTAATTTTTAAATAGATGATAAAAGTGTCGTTACTGCATATTTTCAAATAAAACTTTTTATTGCTCCTTTTCCCTCTAGCTAGACCCATTGGAATAATTTTGACGTTTTCAATAAAAACAAATTCAGGGACACTGTATCTTTAAGTATTCATGAAAAGAAGCGAACTCTCAATATATGACCATATGCCAAGTATCCACTGCTTGCATGCAACACCCGTCGCTTCAATTTCATACCCCTTACTATGAGCAATTTAGATCAACTTTGATGCCGGAAATTAAGAATATATTTCTATGTAGTGCGTAAACACTGAAATAGGTCAATCAAAATTAAACTGAACTTGATCTGTATGATACCAAGATATAATCACATATAAAGAATTATTTCAATATCTACAAAAGCCAAGAAAAGTGCGGAAAACTGAGAATTTCATGAAATTAGATAGTCCAGGGGTCATAACTCTTGTAAAATTAGGTCAATCGGAACCAAACTCAAACTTGATCTGTATAACACTAAAATGAATTCACGATTAAAAAATATATCAATATCTGCAATACCTTGGAAGAAAACTCCGCAAAACTGAGAATTTCATGAAATTTCCTAAATCCAAGGGCCATAACTCTTGTTAAAATAGGTGAAACCAAACTCGAACTTGATCTTTATCGCATTAAGATAATTTTAAACGTCCTAAATTGAATAGCATCATTTAAGAACAGATAAATTGGCAACGTGGACCAGACATGCACGTTTCGGGTACTTAACCCTCATCAGTGATCCTAAAATCTAAACAATGTAATATGCCAAAAAGTATGAAAGTTACTATGTCGAAAAGCGTACCGAAAGACGTAGCAGGATGGGTGGGATATGATGCCACAAGACCCACTTTTTAGAAATTTCAAGAAATTTTGATAACAGAAATTTAGAATGCGTTGAAGAAACGATCAACCGAAATTGATCGAACTTGGCTACATGTGCCCTCGGGGACTCCTGGTCCACCAGCAGTGACACTCACCAAGTGGTATAAATTTAAACGTCTTCAAATTGAATAGCATCATTTAAGAACAGATAAATTGGCAACGTGGAACAGACATGCACGTTTCGGCTACTTAACCCTCATCAGTGATCCTGAAATCTAAACAATGTAATATGCCAAAAAGTATGAAAGTTACTATGTCGAAAGACGTAGCAGGATGGGTGGGATATGATGCCACAGGACCCACTTTTTAGAAATTTCAAGAAATTTTGATAACAGAAATCTCACATACCAAAAATGAGTTCAATATCTGCAACGACAGCGAAAAAAAAAGTCTGAAAAACTTTAGTGTGACGGACAGACGGGTTGGAAACTATAAGTCCCCTATAAGGCCGGTAGTGGGCTAAAAAAATTGGTGCTATAGAATATATATTTCATTATTGACAAAATAATTAATCTAATATTATATAATAAATAATGTTACCTTAAAGGCCGGCTTATTAAATAAGGCCATACCTAACAGTTAAATGTTCTTTGGAAAAGGGAAGGATCTCCAGCATGACAACCCTGCAGACACCCAGCGAAACAAACCCACAGGAAACCGACTAAGATTGACATCCGACAAAACTACGAACCGCACAAGAATGCTAGAACATGATACAAATAATCGAAACAGACGCACGGAAACATCAAAGACAACACATAACAGGAAGGAGTCCAAATATTTCAAAATTTAAATACAAATATTATTAAAAAAAAAAAAAAAAAAAAAAACGACAATCCGCATCTGTAAAATCTGATTCAAAATATTGTGAGAGTCGGTTCCCATTTCTGCAGAACTCAAAGATTCTGCAATACAAATGGCGCTGATTTTCATGGACGAAAATTAAAAAAAATAATCCTTATAGTGTGTGTCACAAGTTTTGTAGGGGAAAAATCTATCGTCCCCAATACAGCACTAGAAGTAGAGGATGAGGGGACCTTCGAATGCCCTTTTCATACTATAATGCGCCGGGCTTCGTCGTCCTTAGTTCTCCATTGAGCTCGAAAAAACATACTGGAAGCGAAAGTACGAGAACAGAGTGACAAAAAACCTATAGAAGTCTCTAAGTTGCATATGCCAATTTCTTTATGCACTGAATTTGTGGAATGCCTGCACTTCTCATCATCATTATCTTTGTAATCTAAATTAAGGTGGCAGTAGTTTTTATCAGAAGACCAATCTGGTAAGTTTCCAGATATTTCAGCAATTCGTACAGAAAATAAAGGATCAGGGGAAATTCGAGTCGGCGACTTTTGCCTCATTTCGACGAGTGCAACCCCAATTTGAAATCTGTGGACGGGGGGGGGGGTGAAAAATATTTCCCCATTATACATAAACATATACAAATGTATACCATACAGTACCTTCACTTTTTTTGACTGAGATAAGATTCTCAAATAGATTTTCAAATTTAAGCTAAAAAACAAAATATCCAGAGAAAATTCTAGCGTAAAAGCGTAAATAACTCGAACCGAATAAAATCGAATCGAGACCTAAAAATCGAAATCGAACCGAATTGAGAAGTTCCCGACTCGTTGCAGCTCTACATGACATGCTGTTGATTTTCAATTATCCGATGTATGCATCACTATAACGTATGTTTCGTTTATTAGAAAAAGAGTTGATACACGCCATTATATTCTTTAATTCATTGCCTTTCGTGCGTGAAACATCAAGACAGATAATTTGCACATACGTGTATATTGTGTTGAAACTGATTTATCCTTCAGACTTAATCACACCTTATGTTTGTCGTCTTATTAATAATCTTTTATGACATGCGAGGACGCATAAATAATAGAGGCGTGGGTAATGTAACGAATTGTCGCTATACGAATACACCGCATTCGTGTTAGAGCGTCTATTGTAATATCTCTATAAAGTTCGAGAGGTTAAAAACAGTAACTAGTGGTGGCTCCGCTGGAAGCATCACTAATGAGAATTTAATATTCGATAAACGTGTCTGGTGCAGGAAAAAATGGTTTGGAATTTTCTCCATGATGACATAGAGTTGGAACACGTCCGTATTATTAGTATCTATCACACTGCAAATAAATTTCTAGGAATTTCATTGGGTGTTTAGCCGTAATTATGAGACTATGTTACCCGTCTGCAGCCGTAGATATGTAGCTTTGTGACGTCATGGATACCTTATTGTTTCTTGACGTCATAGCGAGCTTTTCCGGTAAAAACGTTCAAACGTTTTGAATTTTCCTCTCGCTTCAAAACCTTTATTTTGAATTTTCTGCTAAAATGAATTTCATTCGTGTGAGTGCTGTTGAGATGACAAATTATCGTCAGGATCTTCTTTAACTCATTTGTGTCACACTTATGCCGTTTGCCGTGTGGAGCTCGTAAAAAAGTTCCCCAAGAGGGGTTTGACAGTTAGTGTTTTGAATATTTTTCCCTGACATTGTCGCTATAGCACTTTCAATATAGACGTGGCATGCATTTTATATTTTCTTTTCATTTTCGTGCGTGATCCCACCTCTAGCTTGCTAGGGGTCTGTCGATGATCAATTTGGTGCTCTATTGTGAGTGCTGTTGAGATTATCGTCAGGATCTTCTTTAACTCATTTGTGTCACACTTATGCACTTTGCCGTGTGGAGCTCGTAAAAAAGTTCCCCGCGAGGGGTTTGACAGCAAGTGGTTTGAATATTTTCCCTGACATTGTCGCCATAGCACTTTCTATATAGACGTGGCCTCAGACAGTGCATGTATTTTATATATTCCTTTCATTTTCGTGCATGAACATCGACGGCGGGTGCGGCTAGCCAACAGGGGATGCTTACTCCTCCCGGGCACCTGGTCCAACCTCTAGCTTGCTAGGGGTCCGTCGATGCTCAATTTGGTGCTTTATTGTGAGTGCTGTTGAGATTTTTGTCAGGATCCTCCTTAACTCATTTGTGTCACACTTATGCCCTTTGCCGTGCGGAGCTCGTAAAAAAGTTCCCCGCGAGGGGTATGACAGTAAGTGTTTTGAATATTTTCCTTGACATTGTCTAGCTTGCTAGGGGTCCGTCGATGCTCAGTTTGGTGCTTTATTGTGAGTGCTGTTGAGATTTTTGTAAAAATTTGTCTAGAAGACCCTCCCCTCAGATCCTCTTTTATGTTACATGACCTTATAAACATTTTGTTTAATGAAAATTATATATCAGATATTGTAAAAATCTGTCATCTCTTTCAGTTTAGTAGTGAATGCAAGTTTTATGTAAAAATAAAGTAATGATTAGAGTAGTTAAGAAAATATAAAGAATCTCTATTGACATTCTTATTATACCAATTCTTTATTGATGAAATACCATGACATGAGGCGTACATCATACACAAATTAACATTCAATGATATAAAATATTTTCTTTTCTTATCTTAAAACATTCATCTAAATATTTGCACAAATATTTGGTCAATTGATAATTCACAGTATTTATAACATCTTCAATATTTAAAATGTCAAAATGACCCAATGATTCTTCAAGTTTATCTCTAATGCCTTGAATAAGTTACAGTTTAACAGAAAATGCTCTTCATGGCACCTGATCCCATCTCTAGCTTACTAGGGGTCCGTCGATGCTCAACATAGGGCTCTATTGTGAGTGCTGTTGGGATTATCAGCAGGATCTTCTTTAACTCATTTGTGTCACACTTATGCCCTTTACCGTGTGGAGCTCGTAAAAAAGTTCCCCGCGAAGGGTTTGACAGTAAGTGTTTTGAATATATTTCCCTGACATGGTCGCCATAGCACTTTCTATATTGACATAACGTCAGACAGTGCATGCATTTTATATACTGTGTTCTTCATCGTGCATTAACATCGACGGCGGGTGCGGCTAGCCAACAGGGGATGCTTACTCCTCCCGGGCACCTGATCCCACCTCTAGCTTACTAAGGGGTACGTCGATGCTCAACATAGTGCTCTATTGTGAGTGCTGTTGAGATTATCGTCAGGATCTTCTTTAACTCTTCATCTTCAACTTCATTAATACAGAACTTGCAATATCTATTTGAACGAGGAATCGGAGGTTGACAATATCTAACAACTTCAATATTCAAAGGGTGTGCACTTATTCGTAGTTTGTTGTGGTCTCAAGGTTTTCTGTAATGGATATGTTAAATATTCTTGTATTTTAAATTAATAATTGTAAATTTTGCTAAAAAATAATAATTTACCCTCTAAATGTTAAGTATAATGAAGTTGATAAAAAATGGATTTTTCAAAGAATTTTCTGAGTTGATTTGAAAATTTTTCATAGGATACACTCACAGATTCGAGTCTAATTAAAGTTTTTATATTATCCAAAGATTTCCTAATGCTAGGGCAATTCCCTTTTTGAGACAATTTTTCATCTTCAATGAAATGACAAATATGGATAATGACCATATCCCTGTATACAGCACAAAATCGATAATTCAGAAAATCAGAAACCGAAGGCAAACAAAATCAGGATAAAACAGGAACCAAAGCAAACAAACAAAACCTCCACCATATGAAAAGAAGCGAACTCCCGATATGGGAAAGAGACTAGGTGTCCAGGAAGAGTAAGCATCTCCTGCTATATTGCAACACCCGCCGCTTCAATTCGGTAGAACTGTCACATCCGGTTACTTCCATTTCGGAAGACATTGAGTACAATCTTTGGTTGGATGGTTCAAATGGTCTATGACAGAATATCATCCACCATTAAGAGAGAGTGGGACATCATAGTGCATGACGAGTTCAACATATCGACCGTAGAACTTCTTCAGTGACGATGTTAGTCGGTCACAAACATATCCCTGACTGAGAAGCTTATCTGCAAGACGCCTAGCTCTCAGAACATAATCCGTATATTTGGTACTTGCTCTGGCATAGCGTATCAACTGAGATATGAACACGCCATAAGCTGGCGATGAAGGGATGTTGCTACTCAGAAAAGGAAAGTTTGTAATGCTGAAATTGAAGTCGTCACGTTTGCAATAGAGTGAGGTGTTCATGTAACCATCAGTGTCGTAGGACAACATTATGTCAAAATAGGATGCTGAATTATTTGTCTCTGTAGTTTCTTTGACTTCAAGCTCCGAAGGATAGATACTGCTCAGGTAATCCGCGAATTTTGGATTATTGATGGACAACACATCGTCTATGTATCTGCAAGTGAAGTTGGAAGTCAAAAGCTAAGTATCTTTTCCCATCAAAGATTGAATGAATTCAGCTTCGTACAAGTAAAGGAAAATGTCGGCATTGGAATTCCGACGATTTACTGGAAGACCTTTCCTCCAAACACCACAAAAATGTTTTCGATCAAAAAGTTCAACATCATAATAATATATGTTTCAGTGTACTTATTTTAAGAATCGGACTTTTCTTTTACAAAGTAGGTTTTGTCATAGTTCACAACAATAAATTTGTATTTGCGATTACCGTTCTTACTTGTAAACGCATTACTTATAATTTTTGCGAGTCTTTCTTTCAATTTAGAATGTGACATTGTAGTGTAAAGTGTCGAAAAATCAAAGGCTTTGATCGAAATGACTCTACTTAAATGAGTGGATTTCAGATGTTCTAAAAGTTCCTTCGAATTCTTTAAAATCCACATCTGGTTGATACCACTGCGAGAATATACTGTCGAACAATATTTTTGAAGCCCATATTTGATTTCAGATAAAACTTTGGTGAGTAAGATCGATACAGATTTGGTTGAACATTTTGAGGAACCAGCGATGAAACGTTGTTTGTACGGATTCTTATGCATTTTAGGTATGCAGTATAAGTATGGTAAATCTAAATCGTTAGTGTGGAAGCCAAAGGAAGCAAGAGCTGATTTGTTGTTATCTATTATTTCAGAGGCAGGAAGGTGTGTTGGGGTGTAAGTGGGATTTCCAGGTGTCGAATTTAAACCCAACTCTTTAACTAGACTGTCGAAATAGTACTTTTTGCAAGTAAATGTGTAATTATTTGAGGCTTTGTCCGCTTGTGTGATGACATTATGTTCTTGGAGGTAGGCAAGCTCTGTGATAACATCCGGGTTTTTAAATATAGACTCGAATCTGGTGTTCACAGTTGATTTTATTCGGTTAATTCTAGATAAAAGTAACCCTCTGATAGATTTTATCCACTCGGAAAGGGTGTCGAGCTGTACATCCACTTTCTTTGCCCAACGTCTTGCATTTTCCTCACAAGAGTCCATGATAATTTAGAAATTTTGGTTCCATGTAAAGGACATACTTTCTCTGTATTTGGGGCTTCTTTTAAGATTTCATTATTAAGAGAATTGTCAACATCCTGTAATCTTGAATAATATTTAAACATAAGTTCATACATTCTAATACATAATGGATATATTCCTAATTCAACTAACACAGCAACATTGGAAGCTTTTCTGTGCACCCCAAGAATATCTTTTAAAATCATATTTTGAATTTTTTATGTAGGAATTTTACTTATACTAGTATTACTAAAGTCTATTTTAAAATCTGCTAACCATATTTCTTAAGAGTTAGTAAGAATAGGCATAATCAAGGATTGGTAAAGTTTTAGCCATATTTCTACTGAAAAATTTGTATTACAAGGAATTTTTGATTTTAGAGAATAATATGCTTTTCTTGCTTTATCTTCAAGGCTTGATGTGGAGTATTTAAAATTTCCATGGTACAAATATTAATCCTAAATATTTGTACTTATCTGTTATCTTAACTATATCATGGCCAAAAAAGAAGTCCTGAGAAATGTTATTTCTTCCTTTACTAAATACCATGATCTTAGTTTTATTTCAATTAATATCAAGCTTCCATCGTTGACAGTATTTCTGCAATCCATTGAGACCAGCAGATGACTCAGATATCATGACTAGGTCGTCAGCAAAAATTAAATGATTTATTTGTGATACATTTAATAAAGTAGGATATGTATTTGAGTGATCTAAATAATCAGAAAAGTCATCAATAAAAATGTTGAAGAGAAGAGGGCTCAAGTTATCCCCTGTTTTAAACAAATATTTGTTATGAATGTTTCACTGTGAAATGAGGAGTCTTTACAGGCACATTTTGAAGTAGAATACATGTTCTGTATAAGTCTTGTAACGTTCCCCCCTAGTCCCTTTCTCAAAACTTTCAATATCATAGCTGATCTCCAAACATAATCATATGCTACTTTAAAATCTACGTTGCACACAATCAATTTGCGCTTTGAAGACAAATACTTATTAACAAGAGTCTTTAAAATGAAGATGTTATTTGATGTTCTATGATTTTTTCTGGATCCAGTATGATGAGTACTTATCTTATTATTATTTTCAATAAATTTGTTTGAGCGCTTCTGTAGAACACTATTAAAGAGTTTTCCTAAGCAACTTGATACACTAAAACCTCTATAATTGTTTGTATTACAAGGATCACCTGCTTTATAAAGTTTGGATTTAAATGATAAATTCCAGTTTTCATGCATTTTTCCTTCATTTAGTACTTTATTAAAAAGTTTAACAATAGTGGTAATAAGAATAGATGATCCAGCTTTAATAAATTCATTGAGAATGAAATCTGGGCCAGCATTTTTCTTACATTTTAGAAGAGAAATACTCTCCTTGCTTTCTTTACAAGTAAAGGCAAAATCCAAAGGCTTTGCGCTATCTGCAAATAATTTTTCGACTCCTTCATCATATTGATTATAAGAGTTATCTTCCTTATTAAGCAAGTTTTTGTAATGTTTTACAAAATCTGAAATTCCCAATGATTTGGAAACATCTTCAGGGTTTTTTGTTTACACTGATCAATATCTTTCCAAAAGTTCTTTGAATCCCTAGGGGAAATGTCATTTATCTTTTGACACAATTCACTGAACAATTTCCTCCGAAGGTTTTTCTTTAATTTATTATACTTTCTTCTAGCTTTGACAAAAGAATTTTGTAAATTTGCATTCTTTGGTTCTTTCATAAGTTTCCTACCTAAGCTTCTTACTTCTTTTCGTAGTAGATGACAATCACCTGACATCCATTTCTTTCTCTTCCTTTTGAAATTTGGAGCTTTCAACATAATTGTTTTAGTTGCTGCGTGTAAATAAATTATCAGAGAATAGTGACGTAGAATCTAACAGAACCCCAAACAGTAGAAATGATAATGGACTCGCATGGGAATGGCCTACAACGACAAAGAATATATCGACACCAAAACGTACGAGTTACAGTTCTTAGGCATGAAAAGAAAAATGATGTAATATACACATCAATTGTTATAAAGAAAATTCCTTATTGATATTGATGTAATGTTATATAATAAATGACTTTGCTATTGATGTAATATACACATCAGTTGTTTAAAAAAATGTTATTGATGTAATATACACATCAATTGTTATAAAAAAATCCTTGCTCAAACTTTGCAAGAAAAAAATAATTTTGCCCCGGTCTGGGGCGAAAAAAATAATCTTGCTCCAACAAGAAACCCAAGCCCCCCCCCCCCCCCCCCCGAATATCAAATGCACCGTGCCTTAGCTTGTGTATAAATATTGATCATCTGCCATCTTTTATCTGTATATATCGTTCTTTATTTTGTGCTATCTGTATCTCGCTCTTACTCATTATTAGTAATTATTATATACGTGATTCGTTGGATACATCTAATCATTTAAATCCAGCATTAATATCATTGCATGTTCGATCATTAGTGATACATCTAGCATTAATAAAAGGAAACTACGTTACAATTTCACACATCGACCAATTAGAAATGAGAGGGATAAAAACAAAACATTCCAAGGAATGCATGTGTCTGATGCGAAACAATGTAATTCATTTCGTTTAAACTTGGGTGAATTAGAAATGAATTATTTTCTCCTGGTTAGAGAAACTGAAGGTGGCGCTTTTTCGCGCCTTTTTTGTTGGGCATTGTGGGTAGAAAGTGAGTGTTCGGCCATTCGACGAGTTAGCGCTCAACCATCAACATCTAAATGTTTTCCTCTATTCGCTTCCATGGATTCCGAGTCAGACGTTTCTCTCCGCCAAATACTAGAAACTGTGCAGTCTCAGGCCCTGAGTATAAATGAATTGAAATCACAGGTGACTTCTGAACTTTCAGAACTTAAACAAGAGGTACACGGCTCGTCCGCGCAAGTTAAGAAGTTAAAATCTGACGCTCTAGTGAAGTGGTGTTCAGAGGGCCATCGTATTCAATTTGTTTTCAATTCCGAGGTAGCGGAAGAATTGACGCAAATAACCTGGGCTATAGACAATAATAAGACTACGCCAAAGAAGTTATTTCTTCTTTGTCTGACAAAGTGAAGCGACGCAATAAACTGATTAAAATAGCCGATACCAGTGAAGGGGGCTGGGATACAGTACGTAATTACGAATCAAATCCAGTAGCAAGTGATTCTGAGGACGAGAGTCGCATAAATAGGGCCGAGAATCGTGCTTTGAAGAAAAGAAAGCTCGCAAAGCAGAAACAAAGTAAATCATCAAATGCAGCTACTAGTGCTACCGCTCCTTCTCCTGGTATGCAGCTTTTTCGTGCCCCCCAGTTTCTCTCATCACAGCGTTTTGGATCCGCTCAGGCGGCCTCACGAGGGACCGGCAGAAACGGAGGTTTCGGTGCCTGCTTCGCATGCGGGTCATTCAGTCACTGGCGAAACGAATGTCCTTTCAACTTCAGCGCCAAGTCTTCAAGCGGCTCCGCCACAGCAACAAAGCCCAAGTCTGACTAATTGTGTAAAAGATGAGTATGCTATTTGTACTTTTCATGAAGTTGTTGATGATCATTTGACACAGAATTATTATGAATATGAACAAGGCACTGCTGATATCATTGTCAAAGGAAGGCTTTTAGATAGCTATGATTTTTGGAAAGAAATTAATACATACCCTTTTATTCTAGATGTTATTAAGAACGGTTACAAAATACGTTTTTACTCGACCCCTCCATCAGTTTTCTTACCAAATAACAGGTCATCACTCAACCATGGCGAATTTGTTGAATCAGCCATCCATGATCTACTAGTCAGGGGTCTTGTTACTGAGTGTTCGAGTAGACCAACTGTTGTGAATCCCCTTACCGTTTCAGTTCAAAGTAACGAAAAGAAACGTTTAATCCTAGATCTAAGACATGTGAATAAACATCTATGGAAAAGTTCTATTAAATTTGAGGATATTAGAACTGCTCTGTACTTTTTGAAGCAAGGGGATTTTTGTTTCAAATTTGATTTGACTTCAGCTTACCATCACATTAGTATTTTTGAGCCACATACGCAATATTTAGGATTTTCATGGCGATTTGGGGACAATGTCCGATTTTTTCGATTTCAGGTTCTACCTTTCGGTCTCAGCTCAGCTGCTTACATTTTCACTAAACTAACTCGTCCTCTGATTAAAAAGTGGAGATCAGAGGGAAAGCAGGTACTCATGTACTTGGACGATTGGTTCGGTCGTCATTCTTCTTATGATAAATGTCTCCAGGTCGCTATGGAAATTAAACACGATCTAATTAGAAGTGGTTTTGTTCCTAAAGTCGAAAAGTCGATGTGGAATCCTAGTTCTGAAGCAATATTTTTAGGTTATCACTTAAATCTTTCCACAGGTATTATTAGTATACCAGACAGAAGGCTTCACAAGATCAGACAAACAATAGTTCAAATTCACGCTTCATTGCAGAAATCTGATATGGTGCATGTTCGATTAGTCGCTAGTTTAGTAGGTCAGATAATTTCAATATCTTTTGTTACAGGTAATGTTGTGTACATTATGACCAAATATTTAAGTTTTGACGTTCTTCAAGCTGTTTCATGGAATGAATCTATTGCTTTAAGCAAAGAGAGTATGAAACAAATAGAGTTTTGGAAGACTAATCTTGACAAAGTCATTAAAAGAAATTTTATAGTAGATCATTCAGTGCATACAGTCGTTTACAGTGACGCTAGCGGAACAGAATTTGATGCGTACACAGTTGACAATCCGATGAACATTTCCCATGGAATGTGGGATGAAGAGGAGAGTTGTAAGAGCTCTACGTGGAGAGAGCTTGTTGCTGTTCGTAGGGTTTTTGTTTCTTTATTACCTTTTTTAGAAGGAAAGACAATTAAACGGTTTTCTGATAATAAAAACGTAGTATCTATTGTATAGAAAGGTAGCATGAAAACAGAATTGCAAAATATTGCTATAAGTATTTTTGATATGTGTTTGACTAACAGTATTTCTTTACATACTGAGTGGGTTCCACGCTCTGAGAATGTTATTGCTGATGAGATCAGCAGATTAGTAGATCACGATGATTTGGCTGTAGCTGATAGTATTTTTGAATATATAGACTCTATTTGGGGGCCTCATGAAATTGATTTGTTCGCTTCTAACTATAACAGCAAACTAAGAGTATTTTATTCCAGGTTTTGGACCCCAGGGGTGCTGGCACCGATGCTTTCACTGTTAACTGGCACGGCATTAATGGTTGGTTTGTACCACCTGTTTGTATGATACCGAAGGTTATTTTGTATATGAGGCAATGCCAGGCCTACGGATCAGTGATTTTGCCTTATTGGCCGTCGGCCAGCTTCTGGCCTTTGATCTGTGCTGACAGTGGGTTCATTACAGAAGCATTAGCTCACGTGGAGCTGCCTACTGAAAAAGACTTTTTCTTGCCTGGAAAAAGTGGTAGTTTGTTTGGAAGAATTGATCTTCCTTTTAGGATGTTAGCTATAAGATTTGACTTCTCTTAGATATGATTTTTTCATTCTGATTATCTTATTAATATCATTATTATTATACATTTATTTTTGCAGGCCTATAACAGTAGTAATATTATGCTGGTACTGGCACACTTAGTCACGCTCATAACCAATATATTCTCTTAAAGTATGCAAATGATCCAGGAAGGCTCCATGCTTTATACCAAATATGCAAATGATATGACAAGGCTCAGTCTGAGTGACGGTTGGGTTTTCCTATACATTTCTTTGCTATATGCTAACAAGATTTGAAGGCTCAATTATAACACACGCCTTTTTCCTTTAAGCCTAACCAAAGGCTCGACAGGAAAGCCACACCTGTAGCTGTGAGTGACGGTTGGGTTTTCCTATGTATTTCTTCACAATATGCTAATCAGATTTGAAGGCTCACATGTACACACGCCTTTTTCATATCAAGCCTTACCAAAGGCTCGACAGAGAAGACCCACCTGTAACTTTGAGTGACAGTATGCTTTTATACTGTGCTTACCCACTTGTAACGTCTTTGTATTTCGAAATCTTTCAATGTATCAGGTCGAAGACCGTACTCTATGTTAATAAGACCGCTGTTGATTGACACTAATGGGTTTGCTCCATCATTCACTTTTATCATCTTTGTGTTTGAACAATTGTAAAGATATTTAACACCATTCAAACTGTGATGGTACGTTTCGTACACGTTTATGTATAGTATGTTAATACATACCACCATCGCTATAATGGGCTTTTCTGTTCAGTTTGTAAATCATATTGATACAAATGACCATAGATCTGTTCAGTTTTGAATCTCATCAAAGACTAGGCAAAACCAAACCTTTCTTTGAGTATCAGTATTTTCTTCATAAATAACTTGGTAACAAACAGACAATCAATGTAACAGGCAGACATGGTTATGCCTTCATTTTTATCCTTTTCCATATAGAAGACGAGTAGACCAATCACTAGAGTATTAATTTTTTCTTCATTATGAAGTTGTTCACAGACAGACAGACAATCAATCTAGCAGACAGACATGGTAAAACTTTCTTTCTTATCCCTATTCATACAGTAGCAAGACAGACAAATTACTGTAGGACACCCACATTTTGAGGATCTCTATATAAACTACCAAGAAACCAGTAACATTTAATAAAAAACAAATTCATATGAACAAATCATGTAAGTCTACAGGCATTTGGCACTTGATTAAAAACAATAATACAAAAACAGTATATTTTCTAAAATAATAAAGTAACATTACTGACAAAAAGAGAAACAGGTACGAGAAACGAATGTTATCAAGATATATCAGAAGGGAACAGCACAATCATTCATCAGTAAAGGTGGTGAATTGTGAGACAGGTAAATGACATTAAGATATTGGTATTAGGTAAACGACTGATTACTATGGAATGTATTTACTGTTCACCTAATATAAATGTGAAAGTGCGTATCAACACTGATACATTTTATTATTCAAATAAATGGTGGAAGTGAGGTAGAAAACAAGTGATAAACTCTAAACAAACAGAAACTGTGTAAATAAATAAAAAAAATCAATATCGAGCAAATAGTGATTTTGTTAACTGAAACAATCACCCAATAAGTGGCAACTCTTGACACTTTATAAATGTAATAGAGAATCAGTTATGATTACATCAACTGGATGGGAAAAACAAATACATGTATGCATTCTTTGTACCATGGTTTCAATATAAATTCTAGCAAATATAAGTAAAAAATCACAGTTATGTTAATTTCTTACAATACATATACTACATATAAAATCACAGGGTATTTCAAATGCATATAGTTGATACAACATGTAACAAGATCCCTGATTATCTATCAGATATAAACAACAACTAGGTATTCAAAGAATATGTAGCGCCAGCAAAAGCAAAGTATGACAGACAAACAGACAGACAGACTGACAGACAAAGTGATCCCTAAAGTAAGGATTTGCTGATGCCACAATAAATAACACCTAAACACATCTAAATATAAAATATCAACAAACCTGTAAACGTTGAGATAGATAGTAAAATCACAATCAAAATGTACATGCATTTGGCACAAAGTTTAAAAGAATTTTGTAAAGTTCGTTACTTGTAAAAAGTACTTGTTAACAACAAAAATTTGTCATGATGTCTTAACACAATAGGTACATCTTGTAATTTATGTCAGCAGACAAAGTGATCCCTAAAGTAAGGATTTGCTGATGCCACAATAAATAACACCTAAACACATCTAAATATAAAATATCAACAAACCTGTAAACCTTGAGATAGATAGTAAAATCACAATCAAAATGTACATGCATTTGGCACAAAGTTTAAAAGAATTTTGTAAAGTTCGTTACTTGTAAAAAATACTTGTTAACAACAAAAATTTGTCATGATGTCTTAACACAATAGGTACATCTTGTAATTTATGTCAGCAGATTTGCAAAGCAGATATCATTTTCTCAATACACTTTTAACTTTTCAAAATTATTTAAATAAACATGATGAAGGTACCAAGTATGCTGGAAGGTGATACTATGAGCAATATAACATTTACTGAAGTTTTAACTAGCATGATGAAGAAAAGATAAAGCAAGAGTAAGAAATGCAGACAATTAATTTTTAAAAACCATATCTCTCAGGAGCTTTCCTGATTCTATCTGATCTTCTAGGTAAAATAACTGTGTCAGGGGTATTGTTAACTGCCGGTATTGCAAATAAATTCTCAAAGTTTTTATGGAGTTTCTTTGCACATTTCTTAATTTTTGTTAGGAAGATCGATATTTGAAGTAAAAGATGTCTTGCACCAGTAATCAAATTCTGCACACTTGTCAAAAAGGCAATTACCAATGCACCAACACCTGGAGAAATAAAAAGGGATTTCAATGGAAATGTTGAGGTCAAGATTAAAATTCTCTTTCTTCTACTCTGTTTATCATTTCATGCATTTCATCGAAACGCTGCCTCATCCTTTCCACTCTTTTGGGCAGTGCAGATGTTCTTACTCTTTTACGATGTTGCAAACAATATCGAATGATACAAATGAGCACAACAACGATGATGCTGATTGATGTCAAGCATGTGGATATGATGGACATAGCTGTAACACAAAAGAAGTGATGAAGAAGAGAAATTATGCAATAAGCAGAAGATACAAGGTGCAATAGGCAGAATCGAGTGATTAATTAACTACAAGCATGTACTAGCAGGAACTAAAACAGAACTACCGGTACTATTATACGGCTGGAGAGAAATTTGTGAATTAACACTGTTTATTCTCATTTTTTTAATCTTGCAATGAATCAATATTGCCACAATTGTTCCAATCAATACAGTTGATAAAAGGGCAAAGAAAACTGTAAGAGAAATGAAATGACATTTACAAGGCAACATCATCATAAATCACTTCTAAAGGTCTTAAATATCCTTCTGAATCTGTCAACGACATAGTAGATCCTGAGTAAATACTAGTTTCATTTTGACTTTGAGTCAGTTGTTTCTTCAATTTCTTATATAGAATTATTATAAGTGATAAATGGCTTATAGTTGTGAGTAAATATACCAGGAAAAAAAACAATTAAATAGATAAATAAAGAATGATATGTACTTAGCAAGGTCTGTTGTAGGCCACCGCTGCTGTCCACTTCCTTGTTATTGCCTACAGCAGGCTGTAAGATAAAAATATAAAGAATTCTAAAATTTATAACAATAGAGCAACAAAGTCCTAAAACACTATTTTTAGTATAAAGGTTTCAGTCAAGATAACAAGGTCATTTACCTTGGTATCACTTAAAAGAGCTTCATTAGTTTAAATATGCATACCAAATATGAAGTTTTACAGTTCAAAAATTATGGTAAAGGTTAAATTTGAAAACTGACAGACAAACTGATAGACAGGTAGACAGACAGACAGACAAACATTTGTACATACAGCTTTAAACTTGCTACTAGTACTAACCTGTGATTGTTCTGTATTTACCGATGCCATCAGAGTTGGAGCAATAGACTCTGTTTTTCCTGTCACGAGTGTTTCCACCTCAGGCTCAGCCTACAGATAAATATCAAAAGTGTAAATATTACTAGCATTGGAACATTCTGTATATTTTGAAGACAAATATATATGAACTTCTTTAACTGCACTTCAAAAGTCATAGATTTGTATATGTACATTAAAAGATGTCTATATTATATCTCGCTTTGCAGACACTTCCGGTAAGCATAGGGAGATCTAGGGGAAGGGAGTTGCAACCCTCCCCCTGAATCCACCAATGTTAAGAAAATATATACCTTGCTTACCCTTGTGATCAATCTTGCTACTAATACTTACCTGTAATGGTTTTGTAGTTACTGTAGGCTCAGACAACATACGAGTCGTAACAGTGGATGCTGTTGTTTTTGTAGTCATCATGCTCTCCATTCTGACGGATGTTTCTACGTCAACCTCCTGAAGGGTGTTAGAACTACCGGTAGATGCTGGGGTAACCTCAGTGGTTAACATAGTCTGTGCACCATCAACAGACTACAGAATAAAATGAAGTAATTTTGAGTAATTTGTACACTGAATAGTATGACAATTATTGAATTATGTATGTTAATCTCCTGAGTACTACTGAAGCTCGATGCAATTGACACACATCACGTAGCAATAATGAAAAACCTCGCCTACACTACTCTCATAACCAATAAATAAAATGATCGAGGGCGCGCACACTGAAATTCAATTCAAACGAAACAGGTGAGTCTTGGTTTGGTTTGGTTTATTGAGGATTTTACGTCGCTTTAAGTTTAACATTATTTCAGTCATATCGCGACTTGGAGGCGGAGATAACCAATCTCTAAAATCATAGTGGCGAAGCCCGAGATCGAACCCGAGACCCCTTGCACCGCAAGCCAAGCGCTTTACCACTACACGACATCGCCCCCCCCCCCCCCCCCCAAAACAGGTGAGTCAACACAAGTGTAAACACAGTGCATGTAAACATGAGCGTGTGAATACAGGTTGACAACAGTGTGCACTGTACTTCTCTGATAGGCAATCAAAATAAATAAAATGACATATCACCATCTCGAAATTTAGTGATTAAGCCCAGCTGTTTGACACCTTTCTCAGAAACAGCAACGATTCTTCTACATGTAAATGGCAAGACTATTCCCAACACGGAGCCAATCTACCTTCTATACCATATACAATACAGCGATGTTCGAACTTATATGCCAAGGACCAAGCATCGTATTAAACAGTAACAACCCCCCCCCCCCCCCCCCTCTAGGCCCTCTGAAAGTAAATTGTATTTAGTTTGACTTACACAAAGTTTGTCATCGATAAACAACGAAAAAGACTTTCCTTGCGTTGTCAGTATGTCGATGTCAGAACATATGCTCGAGGAGTTTTCGATAAATACACTCCTCACGTGTGTGCAGCGTAAATCTAACACAGAGTCTGAATCAAAAAACGGAAATTTCAGAATGTCCTGATCCGGAGGTAAACATCCCGTGTAAAACGCTGGCCCCATCCATTGGCAATTCATCCCCTTACATACAGTCTTCAGATTGTGTTAAACCACATTACATTGAACAAATACTACTAAAAGTGTCAAAAACAGACACCACGAGAGTCTCATCATCTTTTTAAGTTTCGTAATCGTAGTTTCATTTCCATTTCGTAATATCGATCCCGAAAATAAAAGCTAAAATATTTCAGGAACTATGTAAACGATAAAATAGGTTCATCGTGTGTTTAAATCGATAGTTCACAGTAGACTTTTTTCACCGTGACGAACTTCGCACTGCGAACTTTAATTTCATAAGTTGGTTGCTGAAAAAAGCACGGCAGTTTTACAGGAAGTCCAATATACCATTCCATTGAGTATATTAATCAAAATGTAGATGAATCCGCCTATGAGTTTATACGCGAACGGCAGCTACGCCACTTTTTCTTCAATGTTCGAAGTGCGAAGTACGAAGTTCGACGTACTAAGTTCGTCACGATGAAAAATGTCTAATAGGACAAATAAAATGGGTTAATACTTTGCTTGTCAACCCTTGTGTCAGTGACTGAAAGACCATTTATTAAGTCCATAAAAATATAAAAGGGGGGGGGGGGGTTTAATGGTTGAATGGACAGTATTTAAAATTTATTTGTAGTCAACAACATAACATGAAAACACTTATTTGAGGTGCCTTTTATTTTACTTAACAAAATAAACAATTTAATATTTGTGATGAACTTTTCATAAATATTGTGATAAAATTCTTAGGTAGTCATCTGCATTATTGATTATTATATAGTTTTGTTTTTGTTTGTTTTTTTTTTTTTTTTTGTCACCATGAAGGTGGAAGGTGAATGAACTGATCAGAAGATTAAGATTTAATTTTTCAAAGGTTTCCATCTTGTTTACGAAAGTTGAGTGTAAATACAACGAAGTCGCTTAAAGGACATTGTCCACTTAAACTGATACAGGGCATGTACCTTGTCTTTTATTTTACTTTAATTTAGTTTTTATAAAAACGTAAAAAGTGAATAAATTGTAAATGGTGTGATGAAATTATTAGGTACTGCCGGGCAGTCAATAATAATTATATTGACTACTTCACTATGAAACTGAATGAACAGATCAATGGGAAAAAATCATTTGTAGTCAATAAAATGTTATTTTACAGTACCCCAAAAATTGGCACAGATTTAAAATTGAACTTTACATTGAATCTTAAGGTATGAAGTCGCATAAAGGGTAAGATCCTGTACCTTGAATCTGAAGGCAGTCAATATCCTGTGTGAGTGATTGCTTTGCAGTAGTTTTGCTGAACTTTATGTTTCATTTATATCATGTTACCAGTATCATGGCATGAAATCAGAGACGGTTAATATACGTCTCTTGTGTGAAATGATGAATTCGTGTTTTGACTGTATTAATTATAATATTAACCACAAAAGATCTCATTTTCCTTACACAATGCAATGACCGAGTCAAAGTATACTGTTTCCTTGTTATGATTAAATTACTATGTGAGCTTAAAAGTGATAAACAAGTTTAGCAGTCGTGAATCTGCGAGTTTACATGGAGATGTTGACAGAAATCATACGACGGAAGAGCGATAACTCCCACAGTTTACCTTAGTTAGATTCTAAAACGTTCTCAATGCAATGATTCAAAACAATATCAGGACAGGTTAGTGTAGCTTCTGATTACAAAATGTGTTTATTATTCAACCAAGAAAGGGGAAAAAAGGAAGGGGGGGGTAAATCCTATCAAAGGGGGAGGGGTTGTAACCCCCCCCCCCCCCCCCCCCTCCTGGATCCGTCAATGATTCTTTTAAACTTTTGAAGATTCAGGGAGTCAAATTTACAGCCTTGAACATTTGAACCCTCAGAATCCGATTTTCAACCTAACAATTGCATATAAAAGTACGTTTCAGTTCATTTTCTTGTCAGCCGACATTCAATCATGGCAAATGCAAACTCGTTGATGTTTGAACGACGAGACTTGGAGGAAAATGGGAAGTTTTCTGTACAATTCACCACAGATGCAAGCTATTCGATGACTGTTACTTACTACAATGGGAAAAGTTGGTTCCACTTCCAAGGTATGTGACATCTCTCTCTCTCTCTCTCTCTCTCTCTCTCTCTCTCTCGGGGGGGGGGGTTATTTATTAAATTCCAAATATATATTAATGCCTCACATATTCCTTCCTTTTAATAAGCTCCATGATATATTTAATTCTGCAAAGGTCGTTAATATATGTATTAAAATATTCCCGCGTTTCGATAGTATAGCGGGAATTATTTTTCTTCGAGATATGCTAATTGTTTTCAGAGTTGAGTCACGTGACTGTGGTCACTCTAGTGAGGTAGACTGGTCATTCTAGGCCCGTGCGCCTATCTATATACACGTAATTTCGCCGGCATGACTTCTGAAGAGAGTATATTTTCCACGCGTCCGTATCAAAGTAGTTCCTCGCTACAGCAAGAAGTTCGGGACGCTGTAAGTGAATCAATGAACGGTTTTGAAACGTTAATTTCTGCTAAATTATCCAGTTTTGAGGCGAGTTTTACTGAACGGCAGAAACTGATTAATGAGCAAAATATGGCCAAAATAGAAGATATCGCCACGGGGGCATTAGACTATACTTTCAAAAGAAAAGGCAATGAAGCCCAATTTAAACATAGCATTAAAGTCATGGACAAGCTGAGAATTGCTGATAATGCTCTGCAGAAGCCGGTTCCTGAAATTCCGGAGGCGAGACAAAGTATTAAAGAAGGTATGGAGCTACTTTCACATAGACAAAAACTCATAAAGTTAGCTGACAATTCGAAATTTGGTTGGAAACTGGTGGAGCAATATGAGACACATCAGTTGGCTGAAGATAGCGATGATGAGAAAAGAATCCACAAAGCTGAAGCAAGGGTCGAACGTATGAGTAAGGAAGATAAGAAAAAGAAACAGCGTTATGGCAGTAGATACGCTCCTTATCCCGTGCAGCAAATACCTGTCCTCCAGACCGCAACGAGTGGTAAATCTAGCACAGTAACTTCAGGACCGAAACCAGGATTATGTTTTGCTTGTGGGAAGCCGGGACATTGGAGAGGGGCCCCTGAATGCGAAGCTATGCAACAGAAATCTAAGTTAAGTACATATGGTCCTCTCTTTAGCTCTGTAGCTAGTCCTGTGAATAGATTACACTCTTGTATAGCTAAATGGGCCCAAATTGGGGCTGATGAATACATTTTAGATGTTCTGAATAATGGTTACAAGCTGCCATTTTATGATATTCCAAATTCAGTTATTCTGAAGAATAACAGATCTGCTAGGGACAATATATCTATTGTTGACCTTGAAATTCTTAAGCTTTTAGAAAAAGGGTGTATATCTGAGACTGCTATACCACCAGTAGTTGTTAATCCACTTACAGTAGCTTTTAACAGAGAGGGGAAAGCACGTCTTGTGCTTGACTGTAGACATATAAATTTGCACATTTTTAAGTTTAAATTTAGATTGGAGGACGCCTCAGTGGCTAGATACTTGTTTGAGATAGGAGATTATGCTTTTACATTTGATCTTAAATCTGCTTATCACCACATTTCCATTTTTGAGGCACACAGAAAATATCTAGGTTTTGCATGGACTTTTCAGGGAGAAAGTAAAGTTAGATACTTTGTTTTTAATGTGTTGCCCTTTGGAGTAAGCAGTGCTGCGCATATTTTCACAAAGGTGATGAGGACGGTGGTAAAGTATTGGAGAAACGATGGTCTTAAAATTATCATGTACCTTGATGACGGCTTGGGTGGAGCGTCAACTCAAAATGACGCATGGCAAGTGAGTAAAAGAATAAGAGTAGACTTGGAAGCTTTGGGTTTTCTTATCGCAGACGATAAGAGCGCATGGGAACCTTCGCAGCACGTTTCCTGGTTAGGCTTACTGTGGAATTTAAACACAGGTGAGGTGAAAATCAGTCAAGCGCGAATTGATCGCTTATTGATCAGTTTATCTCTATTAATCACTCAGGTAAGTTCAAGTGCAGATACGTTAGTGAGTGTTCGACGCTTAGCAGCTATTGCTGGTCAAGTTATATCTATGCAGGTAGCATTTGGTAGTGTGGTCAGGATGAGAACCAGGTACATTTTTATGTGCATTAACTCTAGAGCTAGTTGGAATGCGCCTGTAATTTTAGACATACGCGCTTTGAATGAGTTAAGATTTTGGCAGGACAATTGTTTACTTTTGAACGGTCAGAAACTTGATTGTTTGAGCAATGAAACATGTAGTTCTGACGTTACCGTTTTTAGTGACGCCTCTCATACAGGTTATGGTGGTTACATAGTAGATAAACCAGGAAGTGATGTCATAGGTACGTGGTCGTCAATAGAGTCTTTAGAAAGCTCCACATGGAGAGAGCTCGTTGCTCTTAGTAGAGTTTATAACTCATTAGCTGATAGTCTGGAAGGACAAACCATTAAGTGGTTCACAGACAGCCAAAATGTGGCTAGGATCATGAAGGTGGGTAGTAGCAAGTCTACGTTGCAAGATATTGCAATGAATGTTGTTTCTCGATGTGAGGAGAAATCAGTTTCGATTTCGACATGTTGGGTTCCTAGAGCTGAAAATAAGAGAGCTGATTTGCTTAGTCGTAGTTGCGACAGTGATGACTGGAAGGTCACTCCTCTGAGTTTTGTTACATTAGACAATTTGTGGGGCCCACACACCGTAGACAGATTCGCCACTGATTATAATACGAAGTGTACAAGGTTTAATTCAAGGTGGTGGTGTCCCGGTACAGAGCAAGTAGATGCTTTCAAATGCTCATGGGAAGGTGAGAATAACTGGCTTGTGCCACCTCCTAGGTTAGTATGCGCTACAGTAGCGAAATTGAAGCAAGATCATGCTAAGGGTACCCTGGTGGTCCCCCGTTGGACATCGGCTCCTTTCTGGCCAATCTTGCTGAATTATGAGAATTGCGAATTAAACGATGGATGCATTACACCAGGCAGAGGTAAAAATGGTATATTTAGTAAGAATCTTAAGTTTAAGATGATCGCTTTTAGACTGAATTTTGAATTCCTATAATTAGTTATTGTATTGTACATTTTGACAGGTTTAGAGAACAGCGTATTGCAGAGATGTCTTAGGGCAGGTGTTCCACAGAGCGAAGATAACGTTCGTTTGGAGAAGAGCATGTGTTCTTACCTTATGCAGTGTAGAAGCAACTCTACGTTTTGTAAATATGCGGGTTATTTTAAAAAGTGGGAAGAATTTTGCCGACAAAAAGGTTTTTGTCCGTTACCTGCAGAGCCTGTGCAGTTTGCTTTGTATATAACATCATTGCTGGACGCGGGTGCTTCGTATTCAGTTTTGCAATCATCTAAATATGCAGTGAAATTTATGCATTCGTTGCATGGTTTCCATGACGCCACAGATAATGCGTTTGTGAACAACCTTATCGAAACAGGAAAGCGCGTTTCCAAAGTACCGACGCAGAAAAAGGACCCTATTGAAGTGCGTCATCTTCATCAGTTATGTGATAAACATCGGCTCTCATCTGACCTGTTGATCATTCGTGACCTTGCCATGATCGTTGTTGCCTTTTCAGCATTTCTTAGATTTGACGAGTTAGCAAATTTGCACTGTAATGATATTGTGTTTTATGACAATTACTTTTCCATTCAAATTCGTAAAAGTAAAACTGATCAGTACAGATTAGGTAAAAGTGTGGTTGTAAGTAAAGGTACCTCTGTTGCATGTCCTTACACGATTTTACAGAAATATTTAGATTTAGGAGAGGTCAATTTGAAGAGTGAAGATTTTTTATTCAAGCCAATTTTTAGATCAAATGAAAAATGTTCCTTGATTAAGAAAAATAAAAGTCTGAGTTATACAAGGGTTAGAGAATGTTTGGTCAGTAGATTGAAGGAAGTTTCTGGAGAATTGAACATAGGTGTTCATTCTCTGAGAGCTGGGGGCGCCACAGCGGCGGCAAACTCTCTGGTGAACGAGAGATGTTGGAAACGTCACGGTCGGTGGAAGTCCGACAGCGCCAAGGATGGCTACGTGGCGGACTCATTAGAATCAAGATTGTCTGTTTCTAAATCTCTGAATCTATGAGGCATAATTATGTTAAGAGGTCTTGTGAATTTTTTGTTTATAACCGATACTTTTCTTTTGACAAGTTTCACCCCAACTTTTTGAATGTTCTAAGTACGCACATCGGCCACATTCATATATTTGTCTTTCTTTAAAATAATTTATATGAATGATGATGATGACGATGATGATGATGATGATGATGATGATAATGATGATGATGATGATGATTAAAACAATATAGTGAAGCGGAGAAATATATTTTTCAGACAATAAACATGGGAAATCGGCAAGTTTTCCTCAGGAAGCAGTAACCGCTTTGCTGGAGATGACGTGCGCATGAAAAACAAAAAGGACCGCCCTCCTACGCCACCTAAGGTAAGTTTTGTTATTATTTCACGGATGGATTTGGAATTGAAATGTCGATTTTTTTAAAAGAAGAAGAGAAACTCTATAAAACAAACAAAAAATTATTTCACTTATTTTTAGCCTTTGAAGAACGTCACTCCAAAGAAGCGCAGACAATTATTTGACGACGACGACGATATTAATATTCTTTAAATCAGTGGACTCTCAATGTATACTTTATTTTTTCTTATTCCGTTTTATATATTTACACTTAAAATTTACTAATCAGGCAACATGTTACAATGTTTTTCGCGTTTGAAACTGGTGATAAAATTCCAATTCCAAGATGGTTAATCCAAAAATCCGAAGTTTTAAAAATGTTTTCAAAATATGGAACTGAAATAGTGTATATGGATCACATATTTCCATGCTATGCATGTCTACAAATAATGGAAAGCATTGCTGATAATCGTACTGCACCTCTTCACACATTACAGTACATGTCATTGTTTTTTGATTACTTGATGTTAGATTCACTTGCTGTTCACTCTCCTCCTCTCATTATGGACAAAAGCAACAGAAACCACATTATACCATTCCTCTACTCTTTACATGTATGTCATTACGAGGGACTGTTTCAACATTATATGCATATATTTTCTTTACCGATTTTGTCAGAGCACTTGCTGACGTTTGAAATTTTTGAATCATTTGTACACGAACAAATGTTCATTGATGAAACACTAGATTCAGAGGAAGACGATTATTTCCTTTTATTAAACTTTTATTCTTAAGGTTATACAGTGTAAAAATTATCATGGTGTACAATTTTTTTTTTCATAAACTTTTGGTGCTCACTCATCATGATTAGCGAAGAAAAAAATTAAATAAATGCCGGATGTGTACAATATAGGTAAATGATTCAAGGTGGTCTCTCATATAGAACGTTGTCTGATCAGTAAATTGGTATTTTCCATATTAAATATATATATATTTATATTCCATATGGCTTCCATTGCGGAGGAATTTTTTTTCTATCTAGTAAGCACATCATGGAGGGTGGGTTTGAGGGACATTTTTATTGTTTCAAAAAAAAAAAAAAAATTGAAAAAATGGATAGCCATGATGTGAAAGTATTTGCCTTTGACGACTTCGGCAATTTAACAATCCCAGCCCGCCTTGTCGAAGCTTCGCAGACGATAAAAGATCTGGAAAAGCGCGGTGTAGCCGAATATAATGTTTCTCGTTTTTGTACATATGATTCATGTAAAGTTATAACACAATGTTTATCTGTCGAGAAAAAAAAAATTCCTCCAGAGGAGCTAGTAACATATATCAAAATTATGGATTATCTTAGGGTAGATATAGATTTTGTCTTTGGCTTTGTTCCATGACATTTAATCAGTCTTGACAATTGTGTTAAGTTTTCTGCTTTTATTTACTCTTTAAAGGTTTTTAATTACACACGTCTCCACAATTTTGTTTTGTGTGCAAATCTCGGTCTTGACATCAAACCGGAATTTTCGCAATGTTATTATAGATTCAAACAATATCTAAAGCATGAAGTTCGTAAAGATAAAGCCATTTTCCTTGCTCAGAAAGAATCATGGGCAACTTTTGGTGTAGAAATAACTAAGGCATCTAGAAAAATAATAAAACTTTCAGACATGTCATGGAATAAAGATCCAAATAAACCCTACACATTATATTGAATGCTTTTTTTTATTCCTTTTCTTTGCATTATGGTATTGCTTTTATGGAACATATAAGCATTCATGGTGGTGTCACCTGTCGTTAATATGATGATAGAAACAATATTATAATAAACACACATATCTACTGTTTCATTTGGTAATGGTAAAATAAATATTTGCATCACGTTATGAATCTGTGTTTATTCTATAGTCTCCATAGGCATATGTATCAATTCCCGATGCTCTGACCCACCGTTTGTTATCGTATGGAGATAGGGTGATTTTATTGATTGACTTCAAATATAAAGCGTGTTTGTCACTTCTTATGCACTCCATTTGATGCCTCTCTATTTGTTTGTTAAACAAGCAGTCCAGGTAATCTTGATGTGTGATACATCGTTCCACAACAGATTTTGTCACGCCTTTCGCTTTCTGCACGGTTTTTCCCCTGTTGATTTCATATGAATACATCTTTGACCGAATTCCACAGAAGGACATCACTGGTTCACCTATAAATGAAAATTATAGCAATCATAAATAAGTGTATTATTTTTCGAAAAGTGCTGACATGACTGTAATACGATAGTTTAATAAAACCTACCATGAGCCTCATCCTTCATCTTCAATGAGTTAAAGAAGATCCTGACGATAATCTCAACAGCACTCACAATAGAGCGCAAAATTAAACATCGACGGACCCCTAGCAAGCCAGAGGTGGGACCAGGTGCCCGGGAGGAGTAAGCATCCCCTGTTGGCTAGCCGCACCCGCCGTCGATGTTTATGAAGCATGGAAATGAAAATATAAAAACTCCATGCACTGCCTGACGTTATGTCTATATAGAAAGTGCTATGGCGACAATGTCAGGGAAGTATATTCAAAACACTTACTGTCAAACCCCTCGCGGGGAACTTTTTTACGAGCTCCACACGGCAAAGGGCATAAGTGTGACACAAATGAGTTAAAGAAGATCCTGACGATAATCTCAACAGCACTCACAATAGAGCGCAAAATTATACAACGACGGACCCCTAGCAAGCCAGAGGTGGGACCAGGTGCCCGGGAGGAGTAAGCATCCCCTGTTGGCTAGCCGCACCCGCCGTCGATGTTTATGAAGCATGGAAATGAAAATATAAAAACTTCATGCACTGCCTGACGTTATGTCTATATAGAAAGTGCTATGGCGACAATGTCAGGGAAGTATATTCAAAACACTTACTGTCAATACACACTTCCTTTTCCGATCTGATTTTAAAAAGTGGCCATCAGGGTACTCAGATGTGTCATATAAATCTATGTCCAGCTCCATACTTTTGTAAAGGTCATCTATTCCTTCAAATGAATAAAATAGGCTGTCGGTGTCCGTCATCAATAATTTTGCAGCTAATCCATGCCGCTTCCTGATGCAATTGTAGTGGAAATTGTACATGAACATCTTGGACAAGTCAAGCACTGTCATCCCTGTATATATGGGTTTGTTCAGTAGAAGTTTGACCTTTTTGCTTTTCACTCCGACGAGGTCTTCATTGAAGATGGTCACTCGCTCGAAACTTGGTTTACTCGTTAACTTTAGACGGCCTTTCTTTGTGTTGACCAACTTGAAATTCATGTGCAGACGAATGTTTTCCATTGTCTTGCTGAAAAGATAATTAAGCACGATATCAATTATTTGTTACACCTTATGCAATTAAACATAACATAAACATCATATCAGGAAGACTTCCAGACAAAAGAAAACCTTAAAATAATAAATAGCATTGATTCAATTATGTGTACCACTTACCCAAAAACGATGTTGTTGTATGCTTTGTACAAAGCGATTTCAAATTTGTTGTCAGCCATTTGCCTCTTTTTAGTGTTGTATTCAATGTAAGGCTTCAGCCAAGCCTTTTGTGTGAAGGCAATAACTCTGTGTATTTTCTTCAATTCAAGTCCTTGTTCCAAATAAAACTGTAAATTTCTGTAGTGCAAGACGTACTCTACTTATTCTCGTAAAGTTGGAATGAGTTTTCTATCTATAATTTTGTCCTCCCCATCCGTTTTTCTTGTCTTGGTCAGTGATCGATAATGATGTTCATTGTAGGGAGACAAATCCGATAATCGAACAAACGTTGATTCTGGAGCTAGTGGGTAATCACTATGTAGTTCGTGCAATTGTTTTGGATAGGACAACGTAACTTCTAATATGTACCCGGTCATTGCATATGGTTCTATTTTACCAATATCTAGAGAGTCAATTTCTGTTCTTGACAGCCATCGGAAATCGCCAACTGGTAACGGCTCACACATAACTCCACCATACAGATTATTCATATCAAAATATCCCAAGAAGACATTTGGTTTGCTGGAATCATACGTCTCGGGTATATACGGATTGTTAGCTTTTGCATATCTCGTAGTGATCATTGAGACACCCCCGCGAGTACCTTTCTCAATCATCAAGTATTGCTCCAAATCTGTTATCAATTCTAGTTGCACCTCGCTCATTTTAAGACAAGCACTCCAACATAAACCGGCAAGCGTAAAGTACTGTAGAGGATCAAGATCAAAATTCGATATTGTCATGTCTCTAAATCGTTCAAAAACATCGGAAAGAAGTAAGACGTCACAGGTCAAATAAAGGTCATGATAGGATCCCATATCTTTGATGTTCATTGTTTGCCAAACCTCCTGAGCGTGAAGGTAGTCCTCATCGGAAATGTCACATTTTGTAAGATCATTGTAGAAAGCAGATTTTGGAGGTAGCTCAGTGGCTTCGAATTTCTTCTCATCTGTCACAAAGGAATAGCAATACACACCCTTTCGCAAGAGAAGATTTCTTTCTTCTTCAGAAGTGAACACTTTCCTAAATTGTTTGAAATGTTGCACGCCGCTTTTCTTTAGGTTTTCAACCAGAGTTTCGAGAGATGCATCAAGAAACTGAAATGAGTCGATAAATCTCAGGTTTGACACGCTAAAAGAAATGTATCGCTCCTGTGTATTAGCGATGACATTCAATTTCTCAGACTTGTATTTCCCGAGATGTTGCATTATCAAATGTCCGTCAAACCCTCTTAAGTTGTGAAGGACAACGGGAATAAAAGTTACCTGTTGATATTGTAAATTGCAATCCCTGTGAGCTACACCAAAAAATTTTCCATTAATGTGATTATGATTCCGAACTTTCACTGAAGAAGCATCGAACGCTTTCTTGCATATATGGCAGTGTGTTGCACTTTTAAACTCACGTTCAATTTCAGGACTTTCATGCATGGGTTCAATATGTTTCAGTCGATTCATGATTGCATCGGATTCTTGTAGTAACTTGTTTAAAAAGGTTTCTACAACATCCTTCCCACGGTAAAGTACTGGTGGTTTACTATAACGGTCATCGCTACACACAACCTGGTAGCAGAATCCACAAGGAACAAACTCCGATAGGTTTTTGGTATGAGAGGAATTCGGATCTAGGTCACGATCGTCACGTACAGGTATTACGTAGGTTTCCATGTCTGCATAAATTGTGTACGGTACCCTTAATTGCTTGGCTGTTTCGCTAAATTCCACAATGTCGTTTTCTCCTGGTGTTGGCATTTCTATCTTCTGTTCTCCGAGCGACATGCAGAAATCACGATGTTTTTCCAGCGTGCGCTGCTTTATAAAACCGTGTAAACAGTAAGGACAGTAAAAGTGCTGCCTACATCCCATTCCCGATGTTCGATATAAGAATCTATTCAAATTTCTAATCAGACAATAATGCACCTTTTCTTTGTCCTTTAGGTACAGGAGATCTACATGTTTTGATCTCTTTATTTTTGATATTTTCATAGGAAAAATTTCCTTTTCTTCATAGCCAAAAACGTTAATTGAGATGCCGTTTTGTTTTGCAAATTTCGGTATTTGCGACAAGCTTACGGGGTAAGTTATTCCTGTCATGTTGAGAACCTGTTCGTGCATACGGTATTTGCTCACTCGATTTGCGTTTTTATTAACAGGAAAAAGTTTGGCAAGCACCGAGTACAAAAAGCATTTTTTGTCGCTGTTTTTGATATTGATAATGCATTTGCTGTTTCTCAGTTCATCGGGTTCTTTGATGAAGCTCCCAGCAGACAAAGGTGAGTACAGCACACGATGTACCTCAAGATATAGAACTTTGGAAAATAGCCAATCCGAACCTTTCATGATAAACTCTTCTTTTGACGTAAACATCTTTTGAAATGCTTCGTGGAGATTATGCTGATTGAATTCATCAGAGGACAAGTGGACGTAAGTAATGCTTCTGAAATGTGGTATAGCAGTTTCCGGTTGACCTTCTTTTTCTCTCTTGAATTCTACTCTTGTGTTTAAATACCACTTAATTCCCTTGCGTTTTGGAGTAGATGACTCAAGTATAGACTGAACTTTGGATAACACATTAGCGAAAAATTATAACATATCAAATCTTTCATCGTCTTTAGGAATTATTTTATTCGTAGAAACAGAATTGTTCAAAGCACTCTCTGTGTGTTGTTCATTTTCTCTGGAATAAAGTATTTCATTAGATGGCAATGTATCATCCGATTGTTGTGAATCATTTATTGCAGATGCAGTATAGTTCCCACCAGTCTGAAATGTTGAATTTGCAGATCCATGATATCTCCGGTAGTGAGTTGTAAAATTGTCTTTTCTGTTAAACTCCTTGTTACACACTGGACAAGAAAACTTTTGGTACTTCGAACGTTGATGTCTGTTTAATTCTGATTTCCTCTTGTAACATTTATTGCAATCACTACAGCGATATTTTTTGTTATTATCCTCCATCTCTAAACAAATTTCAACCACCGTTTTCGTCTAGTATTATTAACTGTGTTCTTAGTCTTAGTCTTCAGTCGGACTCCTCGGGTGATTACATACATGAGCTCGCTACAGCCGGCAGAGCACGGACTGTATTACGCATGCCCTCTTTTTATATCCATTTACATATTCATCTGTGTCTCTGGGGCCTCTGCGTTTCGCGGTCTTGTTTGTGTGACGTCATCTTACAGTGAGGAGGTTGTTTTACACCACATTTGTACGTTCTTCGAGACCTCTAGGTAACTGGAGAAGTGAGAGGGTTGTGCGCACGTAATCCAGGATAACCACACCGTCTGCTATTTACTTGGCAGATTGCCGTCCTAAGTCGGCACCGGTTGCCCATTGGTCTCGTTGGTTTATGTGTAGTCTTTTATGTTTCTATGTTGTGAGTTGGTGTTCCTTGTCCATTTTGCGTCTCTTTCTGTGGGTATCTGTTCTGTGTTTTTTGCATGGGTGTTTTGGGATTTTGCTGTGGGTGCTGCAACCTAGTGTTGTTGGAGATCCCCTCCTTTCTCTTATGACGCTTCGGTCTGAAGTCTTTCGTTTTAGTTGCATCAGAGCGAAGAATGTCATTGACCGATCTGTATACACCACCTACCATTGGACTATCATCAACTTTGTCACGATTTTCAGCGATGACATCACCTCCTTTGTGTCTATCATCGACATTGCTGCCAACGACCTCTACGCTTTGATGTTCATGTCCATGACGATCATCAACCTCTTCGTTCCTTGACACGGTTACCTCATTCTGCAGATTGTTCAACTCCTCCTTCTGTTTCTGCAAGTCTGCCATCAGTTTTAGATATTTCTCTTTCGGCACCAATACGACTTCCTTTGCCATTTAAGTTCAAATATTTGAATACTTGTTGGATAATAATTGGAATAATATTTGAGAGTTTTATTAATCTCTTTTTCCGTTCCACTCTAGATGTATTTTTCTTCACAAAATCTCTTAGCTGATGACGGTATTTGCGAATCTTATTCTTAGATTGATTCGACAGGTTACAGATGCCACTGAGCACGTTATGCACTATTTCAAGAAGGATGGCAAGTTGCTGGTCATCAACTGTTCGAACCAATTGCAATCTCTGCGATGGATGTGTTGAAGACAGCAGACGCAAGAAATTCAAATGTTTTTGAACAGTACGGCTCATCTCTTTACATGGGTAAATATAATACAGTTTCCTCCTCTGGTAATATACGAGAAGTGAGTCTTAACGATTCGTCTGTACTTGGGTATAGATCGATGCATAAATATGAATACGGTTCTTTGGTGGCTTTTTTATATGCGTCCATGAAGTATGCCGATTGGTTGGGAAAAATTTGCCTACCCAATGTCTTTACCTGCTGCGCATCCCTATTGTTTTTGAATAATATTATGTAATGTGCATTTAAGGAAATTGATCTTGAATATCGTCCGATAGGAAAAACGTTCTGTAGTAGAAATAACACTGTTATACCCATATGATGCGAGTATGTCGTAAACAAATTCATCACTTCCATGTTGTTTGTACCCTGACTCATAACATCGTCTAGGACTAGCAGAGTGTTACCGTATTGGTTTGCAAAATGCTCCAGATCTTCCTTAATTGGAATTCCTTGATGAAACGTAATGTTATCTAGCTGCTCATTCATTCGTTCAAAAAGTGGCTGCCACATTCCATATGCATAAATGACATGCTTTATCTCAGATTCAAACACTGAGAAATTTTTTATCAATGAAAACACCAGTGTAGACTTTCCAGCATGAGACTGTCCACATATTAGAATGTTACTGTTTGGTTTGAACTTAGAAATCGATTCGTCCTTGGCGACATCCATTTTACATTCGTATAATCTTTTAATGACTACATTCTAATCGTTTCATGTCTTTTATTTCACATTACCATCACACATGATTGAATAAACACTATGAAAACTTATCAAGTACGAAACTCAATACATAGGCATCGTTCAGTTTACAACTCTTTTGAAAGACATTCAAGAAACTATCAAATGACATATTATGCACTTTACAATAAAGGTAAAATATACAATAGTAACCACAAAATAATGAATCAGTACATTGGATTGACATGCGATTAAACCTTAATGGCTTATTGCGAGCAATTGAAGTAAAGTTGATATGACCTTTAGATGACATTTGTCCGAAGCTGACAAAAACTTCTATATAATTGTTAACATTATACACAGCAATCCAGTGTTCACCATCAGAATTATGAGGTTCTGTATTTATTATCATCCCTTCGTCTGTGTGAAGTGGTGGAATGCAGTCTGCAGGAAAAACTCCTTTCACTGACCTTTTCAGCAAAGGCTCACAATTGATCATACATTCCAGCTGAGAAGTATTGAGAGCAGCCATCGCTATCAGTCAAAAATTACGTCTCTGGCTTGATTGATCTGCATCAAACTTGAGTATTGTCCCCATACAATTGTCGTGACCGTCTCTGGGAGAGCTGTAGCAAACTGCATCTCCAAACGAACGTTTCCTTGTTTAAGAAGCGTGAGATACTCTCCTTGTTCAAAAGCAGGTTCTAGATCGAAGCAAAATAGAACATATCCATCTTCCCCAAATGCCTTCTTACTGATAGCATTTCCGGCATCAAACATCCATTTCCCGGTGCAGTCAAACAAATTGACATAGGCAGCTACAGTGCTTCCACCTTTGGTATTGTCAAAATTCAGTTTCAATGGACTATTTCCTACGGGATTGCCATCTGCAAAGAGAGCTATCTTAAGTAGCCCATAATTCTTAAAATTGTACGGATTCATAGCAAAATCGCCAGCAACAGCTTGCGAAGATGCTAACGCAATGTATATGCGGTCAGGTCGAGTCCCAGAAAACATGTTTTCCAAAGATACGGTTTGCAATCCTTTTGCGAGGTTGTACATTTTCACAATGGTTTTTTCAGTGGATATTTTGCTGTTGACGATTCCAACATTTTTGCATGACTGAGGATAACAGCTGGATTGATTTTGTATTTGCACACGCGAAGAATGACGTCTTCTAACTTAACGTTGTACAGCTCTGTTTTGGTAGAAGTCAACAGGCAAAACTCGGGCCTAGTGCGATACAATTTCAGCTGTATGCCTACTTGATTGAGAATGTATCTGTCCAGTTGAAACAGTTCGTGCATTATAGGTCCTTCCAGGTCAACATATCTGCTTAGCTTAATCAGTTTGGCACGATTAAATAGGCCTGTATTCACTCCACTTTTGGCATTGACGTCATCAAACTTGCCTGCTACATCACTGTCCCACATTTGTGAAGTCAATTGTGATTCCTTTGCATCGTTACCGTTATTCAGTAGGGTGTTAAGCATGCTTAGATAAGGATAATGCGCTCCAGAATTGCTCATTGGTCTGTTTTGCACGGACACGTCAATACTTGCAAAAAGAGATTGGAGTAAAAGATTTACCGGTCCAATATTGTCAACATCTTCCAGCAGTTTATCTCCCTTCATAACCTTTAGCCTCACGTAAATTCTCGTTCGTTTCAAATCTATATAATCCATACCGTTTTGAGGAGATAATTCGAATTCAATCGGTGAATTGTCGGAAATCTGTGAAACAGGGCGCACGTCTTGGTAATATATATTTTCAACAGCAGTTTGTGTAGGAGGCATATCAAAAAGCGATAGCTGACTCGGCATAGCTTCTCTGAAAGTCTCTGGTGATAGGATAGACATCTTTTATTTAGTATACACCGAAAACGTCCGATTGTAGTTTAACAACCTTCCTCTTCTTGCTTGCAGTCTTCAAACGTCTGTTTTTCTGTCGCTCCAATTTTGAACTGGCTTTGATGTTCTTATGTTTACGCTTTTTATTCCTCTTTTTGACTAAATTCTCTTGGGCGACTTCACTTTTAGCCTGTTGCACAACTTGTTCCGCTGGTGATGTCATATTTATCTGCAGTTGGGTAGCTTCATCGTTTGACTCCTTTGTATACTTGTCAATTGGCATCATGAAAGGGGAAGTATTATTTTTAAGTCCGCCACCCCTTTGATAGCCCTTGTATTTATGATCGGCATAGGGATTGACCATTCCTTTACTAAGTTGTGTATAGAATTTAATCCACTTCTGGGCATTTGGTATATACAATTTACCACCGTCCATTGTCTATGTTAAAATGGGTATCTGCGTAAGTGAAGTGTAATCCATACGTCAGACGTGACAAATGAGGCAGGTGAATTTGTATCGTCTTTTAAATAAATGTGAATGTCTGATAGTTCATTGACCCTGACGGGAAAGTAGTACACTGGGTCAAATTTATCGTTCCAACCATATACACCGTCGGGATGGATTACTCTCAATAGCGGTTGATCCGTCCCATTTACACTGGAAAATTGACACACATTACAGTATACATACAATGGTTTATACCTATATTTTACAATTGGGTGATTGATTAATTTATCTTGTATATTGCTATCACTACACTTTTCGGATGTCACCGACGATAGCGTAAATAGTTCGGCAATACCTAACTTCCAGTATCCGTTCAAATCGATGGTAGTGTTTAAGTGTATCTTGAAGTCATATTAGGTTTATTATTAGGATAATATTCACTACAGTCACTTGACTTAAGAAATATGTATCTTTCCATCATTAAGATTTGACATCAACAATATCAGACTCGTTCACCCACTGATTGAATTTGTCCGGCCACGACTCGTATTTTACCAGCCACTCAGTTGCTCCCTTTCGTCTCCTTTTCTTTATCAGTTTTTCTATAATCCATAATGCATCCTGCGCTTTGTCAACTGCTTGCAAATCCGATTGGTAAAAATTTCCATCAATAATATCTCCGTTGAAGTCTTTCACTTTATACATTGGTATTCCCTGTATATGAAAACGCTTATAGATTTTAAAAATTTCTCCAGTGAATTGCTGTTGGTATCCACGATGAAATACATGTTTCAAATGAGACAATCGAACGAGTTGATTAAATTTAAATTGATATATTATGTTCCGTTTCTTCCTTTTTATTGAACTGATCTTTTTTGATTTTGGTCTACGTTTCCCTTTCAGATACATGAATGCCCATACATCGGCTTCGTTATCCTTGTCAACATCCTTAGGTGCAATGTCATTTAAACTTCTGTGTGGGGTGGAGTTGTAATTGTTGACGAGTTGTGGAAGAATATCTAAATAGCGGTAAGTTCGGTTCTTTTGAAAATATCTAAACAAACGTCCTCGCAATGTGCGTATAACTCTCTCTGCCATCGCTGCTTTGGAATTATTAGTTGCAAAAAACAAATTCACACCTTCGTCTTTAAGATATGTTTTCACAAGACTGTTGTTAAACTCTCTCCCCATATCACTTCTCAGTTTTTGGCACTTTAATCCGGATTCAAACACAGCCTTTAAAGCATCCCGTACACTCCTCGCAGATTTTGTCTGTAGAGGAACTACCCTTAGATATTTTGTAAACACATCAATTAATATCAACAGATAATTTATTCCGTCGTTTTCTTTTGCCAGATTCTGTACATCCATGAGGTCCATGCTCCACTGCACGTTTATACCTGACACTCTAATATTTGGAACCCTCGATGGACGACGAGTTTGTCTTTGTAAAGTATAAGAATCTTGTTTTCGCAACCATTTTGAAATAAAATGTTTTGTAAAACGAAATTGTTTGTTTGACTTCAAGGCTTGATACAACTTTTCTGGTGAGGTATATGCAGCAGGATTGTTAGGGTTGAAATAGTAATTTTCCAAAAACGTTGACTTTTCCTGTACAGACATTTTCAACAATTACGACTCCGTTCAGTTGTTTATAAATCATTCCATGTATCTTCAGTCATTTTCTTAAATAGCTCTTTCTTCCAAATATCAGTAGTTAAGAATACCTCCAATATATTCATCAACGACGCTACCAATTCCTGTTTGCAGTTGTACTGTTCTTTGAGAAGGGAGAAGATTGACTCATAGCTCAGCCTTATAAAGGCAACATCATAAAACATAACCAACTGCAGATATAGAGAATCGTTCAGACATGAATGTTCACTTTGAGATGGTCGTTCAAGGTCGCATCCAATACATCTCTCTCTGGCTATAGAGGAGATGTCAGTCCACATCTTCTCAGCACATAATTCCTTGAAAAGTTTGAAATATTGATTTTCATCTGCCATCTTTGTTTGTGAATTATAAGGTCTATGAGTATCAATAATTATAGTAAAATAATCACACGATGCCTGATCACACTGGATGTCATTAGACAAAAGTAACACGTGGTTAAAATCGCTTTACTTTTATCTCAAATTTTATCTACTCGTATTTCAATTAAATCTCGTATTACAGTCTAGGTAATATTTTTTTTAATGAATAATCTCGTGCATGCTATTGCAAAATGACATCTGATGTAATTCAGGTATCTAACAAGTGTAAAAGTGCGGAAGTATTTACACTTAATTGACGTACAAGGTACAAAAGCTGCGGGATACAGAAAGTTATATGACTGAGCTGTATGACAAGACATTGCAAACCAATAAGAATGTAATCACGGCATTGTGTCATTGACCTGAAAGGACATCTCAAAACACAAAGACTTCACAAGTGGATGAACACAAAGGTGTCACAAGTGGATGAACAAAGCGTAAAATATATTTGATGTCATCAAGATAAGGTGTGTTTCTGTTAGCATATTGTATAGAAACCAACAAGAAAAAACCTGTCACTCGAAGCTAAAGGTGTGGTCACCCTATCGAGCCTTTGGTTAAGCTTAAAGGAAAAAGGTGTTTATAATATTTGATCCTTCAAATCTGATTAGCATATTGTGAAGAAATACATAGGAAAACCCAACCGTCACTCACAGCTACAGGTGTGGCTTTCCTGTCGAGCCTTTGGTTAGGCTTAAAGGAAAAAGGCGTGTGTTATAATTGAGCCTTCAAATCTTGTTAGCATATAGCAAAGAAATGTATAGGAAAACCCAACCGTCACTCAGACTGAGCCTTGTCATATCATTTGCATATTTGGTATAAAGCATGGAGCCTTCCTGGATCATTTGCATACTTTAAGAGAATATATTGGTTCTGAGCGTAACTAAATGTGCCAGTATCAGCATAATATTACTACTTATAACGATGACATATCTGAGCTTCCTGAGGGTTTAGCCGGCAAAATGGGTTTGGTTGCTAGCCTTGTATCTGAATGTCGATCAACTTCTACCGTGAAGGGTTATTACTCATCATTTATGAGATGGAAAAAATGGGCTATACAGAATAGTATTCAAGAATGTTTGCCGGCTAGATCGCTTCATGTTGCCATATATTTATCGTGCCTTGTACAGCAGTCGAAGTCTCCCAGTCCCGTCATTCAAGCTTTTTACGGCATAAAGTGGGCTCATTCTGTGATAAGTGTGAAGTCTCCGACGGATTCCGATCTCGTTAAAAATGTGTTGGAAGGTGCCAAAAGGCGTTTGTCGCATAGTGTGCAGAAAAAAGAGCCGATAACTCCGGATCTCATCGACAAAATGTATGATGCCACATTTCAAGAAGGGAATTTGTACAACCAGAGAACCATCTGCGCATGTCTTCTATCGTATTCGGGATTTCTCCGTGTGTCTGAGCTGCTAAGTTTAAAGATTTGTGATATATCTTTCTTCACTACCCATATGTCTATTTTCATAGAAAAAAGTAAGACTGACATTTATAGAGATGGTAACTGGTTAGTTATATCCAGAACTGGTACAAAGCTTTGCCCTGTTATGAATTTAGAGAAATTATTTTCATATGCTAATTTAGAATTTTCTGATACATATTTGTTTAGAAATCTTACCTAATGTTCAGATTTTTACAAATTTAGAAATGAAAACAAGCCTATGTCTTACACAAGAATGCGAGAAATATTCATTTCTTCTTTTTCCCCATTTGTACATGATATTAAAGTTTTGGTTTACATAGCTTGAGATCCGGTGGTGCCTCTGCAGCCGCTAATTTTGGCATTCCTGATAGGCTTTTTAAGCGTCATGGTCGGTGGAAGTCGGAGACAGCAAAAGACGGATACATTAAAGATAATTTACAAGAAAGACTTTCTGTCAGTCAAAATTTAGGTCTATAATTTAATTTCCCCGTTCTTTCGATATGTGAGCGCTAACCGCGTCACCATCCACTTAATTTATGTATTTATTCATTTATTATGAAGTTTCGGTTGTTGTTCAGGAGAAATGTAATTCATTTCGTTTGAACTTGGGTGAATTAGAAATGAATTATTTTCTCCTGGTTAGAGAAACTGAAGGTGGCGCTTTTTCGCGCCTTTTTTGTTGGGCATTGTGGGTAGAAAGTGAGTGTTCGGCCATTCGACGAGTTAGCGCTCAACCATCAACATCTAAATTTTCTTTTGGTGAAAAATTTTTTATTTAAATTTTTGAGAAGTTAGGGACTGGGGGCTTCGTTTCTATGCCTGCCTTTCAGATTTTTTCCTAGGAAATTTTTTGGTATGTTGTGAATTATGTATATAAATGAAATGATGTTTTGATTATTATTGACATTATATGTCAATCAGTATCAAGTATTATTTTTGATGAACACTCTGATCATCTTATGATGAAATGTTTTGATTTGATTATTACGCTGTGATCTGATTTGATGAGATGATTTGAATTTATTTGAAGTTTTTGATTTTGATGATGTAAAATTGGATGAAATATGAATTAAATGTGAGCGCTAACCGCGTCACCATCCACTTTATTTATGTATTTATTCATTTATTATGAAGTTTCGGCTGTTGTTCAGGAGAATATTGCGACACGTAGGAATCACTCTTATATAGGATGTGACAGAGAGAGAGACAACGGACAAAGTGATCCCTAAGTGTCGCTATGCTTCACAGACGAAAAATGAAAGAATAGAATTAACGAATTAAGTTTTGTTATTAAAGTTGTCTTTTATAACAAGAATCCCACTGGCGCCTAAAATGAACGGAAGGGAGGAAGAGGCGCGTTATAGGGAGATGGTGCAACGCAACAGAATGTCTACGTTGTAGATAAATATGCTTTTTTAGGTTATGATAAGAAATGTTGGATTGGGCTAAATATACCAGCATTTTAAGTGCCCGCTCCATAAAAGACAAGTTCACAAGAAAATCGCTATATCTGACTAAACATGAATATTTACAACAACTTATGAAAATAACGTAAAAACTAAAATGGAGAGTGAGAATATAAATCAATTGTTATTCATGACGTGTACAGTAATGAACTCGTACATTTTGAACTAAAAATATTGACGTGTACAATATGTCAAGAAATTGAAACAAGTAATATATGAAAGTACACCAATACAAATACAATATTAAAAACTAAATGTAAAATTTATGAGTTAAAAGGACCGTTATGTTAGTGATACTGTGACATCATTGACTGAAGATAATTGTCATAATGTAAAATAGAAAACAAAATTTTAAACTTGTCAGATTTTACTTCCAGCCAAGGTATGGTAAGTTAAACCAAATTGAAAATGCAAATATTGTATTTGTATTGCAAATTTCTTTCAATAATACAGGAATTTTTTATGCCCTCAGAATCAGTTATTCACTTCAACTATGATTGGCATTCAGATATTTGTGTCTGAAGTTTAAAAAACAGTCTATACTTACCTTGCAATTGGAAGTGTTAATACTGAACTTCTTTTTTGACCTTATTTCTTCTCTCAGTTCTCTAAGTTCAGCTAGAACATGTTCTAATTTAGAAACTGAAATGATTGACAGTAAATTCAAGTAGTAAGAAGGCATGGTATCGATGTACTTTTTCTTTCAAAATGATGACACATGTATTATATGAATAGATGAATGAAAAAAAAAAACATCAAAAGTAAGAGTGAATGAAGTGGCACTGTTCAACCATTTCAAATGCTTTTAAAGTATGTCATCTGACTTGTCTGCAGTTCTAGCTGCATCAGACTTAGTTGTCCCAAACAAGTCTTGCTGACTCATAAAAGTCTCTTGTAAATCCTTTTAAAGTAAGAAAAAATGAAATAAAGTTATTGATCAAAGGGTCAATGATTTGCCTGGCATATTTAAGTGTACGTAATACCTTACTCCCCCCTTGTCGGATGTCATACACAAAATCCTGACGATAATCTGAACAGCACACACACAATAGAGCACCAAATTGAACATCGACAGACCCCTAGCAAGCTAGAGGTGGGACCAGTTGCCTTGGAGGAGTAAGCATCCCCTGTTAGCTAGCCTCACCCGCCGTCGATGTTCGTGCACGAAATTGAAAACAATATATGAAATACATGCACTGTCTTTGGTGAGGTCTATATAGAAAGTGCAATGTCGACCATGTCTGCGTCTCCTGCGGGTGTCGTAGTGGAGACTTACCAGGCCAACAATTCGTATAAATTACTAGCAATGTAAGTGCTTGTTAATGTGTTTCCAATTCCAATGGGGACTAATTGCGCCCTTCTCCTTGCCGACATTTTCCTTTACTCGTACGAAGCTGAATTCATTCAATCTTTGGTCTCTGAAGGGAAAAGATACTTGGCTTCTTACTTCTATTTCACTTACAGATACATAGACGATGTGTTGTCCATCAATAATCCAAAATTCGCGGATTATCTGAGCAGTATCTATCCTTCGAAGATTGAAGTCAAAGAAACTACAGAGACAAATAATGCAGCATCCTATTTGGACATAATGTTGTCCTACGACACTGATGGTCACATGAACACCTCACTCTATGACAAACGTGACGACTTCAATTTCAGCATTAGAAACTTTCCTTTTCTGAGTATTAACATCCCGTCATCGCCTGCTTATGGCGTGTTCGTATCTCAGTTGATACGCTATGCCAGAGCAAGTACCATATATACGGATTTTGTTCTGAGAGCTAGGCGTCTTTCAGATAAGCTTCTCAGTCAGGGATATGTTGTGTGAGCGACTAACATCTCACTCCCGTATCGGGAGTTCGCTTCTTTTCGTATGGTGGATGTTTATGATTGTTTTCTTTGGTTCGAAAGTCGAAGGCTAATACGACAGACCAAGGCGCAATAACTAGGCCAGTATGGAAAACATTTAACTTATCAACAACGCCATATAAATCTTTTCTCGTACATTTTCCTTTTCCAGCAGCACCGCCATCTTGCTTTGGTCGCTTGAACTTCTCATTAATCATAGGATTTTGGCATCCTGATTCTGGATGAGGCAGTCCTTGCAATAAGTCAAAGATATAGAGAGGATGCGCTTGTCTTTGAGGCAGACGATGATATAAACCGAGGATTTAGGCATTATGCCAGTTTATCCTTTGGCACCATGGCAGATTAGGCGCTGGGAATAGCAAAGTTATACCTAGCTGCTGTGTATGGATGATACGGGATAAATACCCAGACACCTCCAGTCAGTATACATGATTAAAGATGGACGATTGTCATAATTTGATAAATGTCAAACGTTTAACAGTACTGCAAATAATATATCAAGTGTTACAAACATTAATGTTCTTTAAAATTTTATTTTTTATATGATCAATGTTTGTAAATGTATCAATCTTTATATATGTCAATCTGACGAATGTTGGGGTTACTTACATGATTTGTTTTTCACAAAAAGAAGGGAGGAGATCTCCAACAAGACCCCGTTGCAGCATCAACAGTAAAACACCAAAACACCCGATGCAAAAACACAAAAGACGAGTACAGCACGCATGATCTTCTCAAGATATGACCTGCTCTGGCTTCTCTTCTCCATCTGATACGGCGTCTGATATACTGATAGACGTTGAGTTGTTGCCGTAGCACTTTCTAATAGGCTATTGCAGTCGTACACTATAGAACCAGACGTTGTGTATCTTCCATTTGAACAAGTCATTTCCAGAATAATTCCCTTTTCACGATAAAAATAAATAAATTTGTAAGATGTTTCGAAAAGCTTTCGTTGCTATTCGTATGCAGTGGTAACCCTTCGTAATGATTATTACTAAAACGTTTTCTGTTCGTTTCGTATCGTCAACCTATCGCAATAATTCGTTTTTATTCGCCGATTGAATTATTTACGCATCGTCGCTATTCGTTACAGGTCGCACCAGTAAGTAAAATATCGCAAAGGTGCGCTTTCAGTCGCCTGGAATGCAAATACGTTGTGCAATATGCATAAGAGTAGGTCACATTCTTGTCCCTTGCGAACGTCGACGAACATATAACTAATGCATACCGCATTATAACGAATACTTACGAATGATGGACGAAAATTTTATTCGCTGAGAAATTTTAAAGATGTTCAAAAATCAACGACGAACAGAACTAACCGGAACGAATCAAGACGCTCACAAACGAATCCGCGCGAAGTCGACAACGAAGTATAACGTTGATATGCGTACGGAAACGAATTTTGCAAAAACCTTATTCGCCAGTTTGCGCAAGTAGACGTCGGAGGGCTTTCGTCCATATGTGAAGGGGCCTTAAATGTTAAACCAGAAGAAATAGACTTTGTGAAGCTCGCGACAGACATGCTGAATCAAGTGCCAGAACATTTTGGGGACCGTCACGTCCGTATCATTGAACTTGAAAAGGACGATTAGCCCGGTGTATTAAATGTTCGAACTGTGTTGCGAGAATTTGTGAACATAGGTACCGACTGTTTGTTTGTTAAAATGCATATGATAATTTGACGAACTTTAACTGCATTTGCTATTTTATCATTGAACTTTAATATGTTTTATGCAGAGAAATATTATCGTTTTACTTATATGATGATTTCTTTTATCGATAACATATAATTTGACCTGAAATATAGTTGCGTATTGTGTAAATATTTTTCTTTTTGAACGGAGTCAAAACTTAAGAGGGGGGAAGTTGTAACGTATATTCAATTAAACTATAATTTTTAATTTGATTTTTGTTATTTATTTGCAAGTATTACTTAGATATTGTAGTAAATGATACGATTTAGCTAATTAGGTCAGGGCATGTTTGTTTACATGTTGCTCCTCATAATGAGGATCGCTATTTTTTATCCTCGCTCCGAGGATTACCTATTTTAGTATAAATAGGGGCTCCGATTTTCAGCTTTATCTCACTCTGTAACTATTGCTAGATGTGTGACAGGCGGAATGGAAAGTGTGGCCGGTCCGGGAATCGAATCCGAGGCCTTCTGCTTACAGGGCAGACGCTCTTACCGACTGAGCTAACCGGGCACAATTCCTGAACCGTCACACTCCACCCCGCCAAATTTTGAGGTTTCCCAAAGTTGTTAATCGGAAACCTCACAAAGAAAGACAAATAAATCCCTGGTTCTTCCCCATAGTTGCCTTAAACCACAAGCAACTCATGAGGTTCACTCTCACGGCACCAAATACTGTGACAGGCGGAATGGAAAGTGTGGCCGGCCCGGGAATCGAACCCGAGGCCTTCTGCTTACAGGGCAGACGCTCTTACCGACTGAGCTAACCGGGCACAATTCCTGAACCGTCACAGATGAATCCACATCACTTTATTTCAATAATGTAGGACTTTTACTGTGTTTATGTGGCTCCGTTCTTTCTAATTTGTATGATGTTTATAGTGCTAAGTTTAGTGTTAGTGTAAATAAATAGTGAACTATACATAGGAGTTATTATTCAGCAGCATAGCTACCACACAATCCATGGTTACACATACACACTAGCCACACGCTCGGCTACGCTACATCTGTAACAATTAAGTCCAGGGTATTATCTCCTCTGGTTGGTTCTGCCACTAACTGGACTAAGCCGTTATTTTCCAGTAATTCTGTAAATGAGCACATTTAAGACGGAAAATACCGTATTTTATTTCTTATTAGTCGGATAATTTACAGATCGAGACTTCCTAATCTAACAATAATATGTATCGGCCTCTCAAATCCCAACTGTACCTCACAAACTGTTAGAGGCCACAATTGGGAGAAGCTTGATGCGACGCGGCATACATAAACATGTTTCCTTTCAACAAGGTTAACAACTCGAACGACAGAATATGCGAAGAGAAGCCGCTTAAGCCTTTCGCCGAGCGAGCTGCATATGGTAACGCGTAGTGTAAATGTATCGAATGTACCGACCTTAATATGGATTCTATGTAAAAACCTAAAAAATCAGACATGTTTGGCCACGACATGTCTCAGATTTTGGATATCTTTTGTGTATAAGGTAAATATAATGTCCTCAGAACGAATTGACCTTCCATTTTTTTCTCCGACGTTCCGTTGCCATGGTAACCAAGGTTTTGTATAAAAACACCTTTAATCAAGGCATTTTTATGCATCCCGTTACCATGGAAACAAATGTTGAATGTATATGTAATTTTTCGAAAAGATTATTTAAATCCACTTAAGTTGATACAATTTAATTTTTCGATACTCCTTCTTTCTGTGTGTTATGTAAATTTGCATCAATTTCAAGAAAAATTGCTTATTAAAAATGAGCCATGTTCGGCCAATTTCGGCCTTATTTTACCTATATTTTACTTACTTTTGACAAGAGTAATAATGCAATTGCACAAGATTTGAAATACAGTTGACTATTTCCTGAAGAGTATTATCCTAGGACTTCATGGGAATCGAAGGAAATTTATCTAGAAGTGAGATTTTTCTGTTTACATGCCTTTGAAATAGGTTACCATGGCAACATTTGGTACGAAGGTGTAAATACCTGCCATAAGTGAAAAGCTAATTTCTACAGATGTATGTCTGCTATTGTTACAAAACTTGGTATGTAGATGTATTAAAGACCATTTGATGCTATCATGACCTTGAGAAAATGTCAAGGTCATTTGCTCAATTTTCAAGGTCATTTAAAAATATATGCTATTTTCAGGCCAAATTTTGTGGTTTTTCACTAAAAAGAGACATGATTAACAGTAAACAGTATGGAACCTTGGCAAAACAATCAATTAGCGGTAAAAGTATGATAAATGTATTATTTGTTGGGATGAGTATCACATTTATCAGAGTCCAATGAAGACCCAAAAAAACGTCACATATTTTACGAGAAAATTTTAGAAAATCGCAATTTTATGCTCTTTTGAAAGTATGTCATACATAGAAGTGAAAAATAATTTAACAAAATTGTGATGAATTCTACTTCTTTTGATCGGTTGTTCAACTGTAAATATTTAAAATCAAAATATCTAATGAAATAAGTTAGAGAAATCAATTTAAATTAATTGGAAATCATGATCTTTGTCTTAATTTTAGTCTAAATTTAGAAATGACCTTGAGATTTGGATAGATGACCTTGAAATGATTTGAAGGTCAACTGATAATGATAAATATAATTTGTATACTGGTATGCTATTTCATAATCATAGGACTCAAACATGAGGAAAAACAATGTTTTTAAATATGCGGTATATGGTAATATGGATTCCAAGTTGCTATAGCAACGGATTATGATTGGCATTCCTGACAAAATGGTGAGTTTCACCATAGATTTTATTTCTTGATTTTTTCCAGCTATAGACATTTATTTTGGCAAGGTGATGATAAATACCCATAACATTCACCGAATAATGGTTTTCAACCTTCAAAATAATCAAAAACAGGCCAAAAATGACCCTAAAATTAGACCTTATTTTTGCTAAATTTTCACATAATTTGACTGCATATCAACAACTACCTGATAACCCCCTCCCACGAAAAAGTTTTTCTTGTCAGAGTTAAACTTACAAAGAAAAGTTTTTGTGTTCATAAAGTAAATTTTGACCATGGTTTCCATGGCAACAGAATGCCACATGTCTTATCTCTCATATTTATGGGGGTGTCAAATAGATTGACCCCGTTACCATGGCAACCGTTGTTCAAATATAACAATATGGTTTGTTTTCATTGTTTTTACAATAAGTATGATAATTACAGAAAGTTTCATAAAAATCCATGACATGCCGTGGCCAGCTGTTTTAGGTTTTTACAGAGAATCCATATTAAACTATCGCAACGGTCCGGTGTTATATAGTGGATCATCCTCCATAGCAGGTCTTCCCCCCGGATGATCTGCTATATAGTAGATCATCCCCCAGGGGGGATGTTTCACTATATAGCAGATCTTCCCCCTTCCAAACCATAGTAGATCATCCCCCTATACCGTTACCGACTTGGAATTTACACAAAATTGATGATGAGCGTAATAAAATGAAAACTTGAAACGGTAAGGCATTTCCGAGTTAACGAAAAGAATGGGGTGATGGTCTACTACATAGTGCATTACCCCCCCCCCCCCCCCCCCCCCGTTTTCGGTTTGGCTTTTTCAATTAATTATTTTAAACTATTTCCTATTTAATGCACGTTCAGAAAGGGATTCTTTTTCAATTCAACTCTGCCTTGAAAGATGGAGATTTTTCACATATTTCACTCTTGTCAAACCCGTGGAGTCCCACTTGGAAGAAAGCAAGCCATTCGTAATTATGTACTTTTGTTGAAAGCAGACGGAGCTGACCATTTAAAACAGAAAATTGAGAATTGTAGAGATATTTTAATGCATGTTCTTTTTAAAAATCAAAATAAGGAGGACGAAACGTTCCACTTCAAAGAGATCCTGTACAACAGATTAGAGCAAGTGATGTGCCGTTTCGAAAATCCTGTCAGATATGCTCCTTTTTCATGTACACTTCAGCTTAACTCCATTCCAAAGAGACCTTATAAATTATATATCATGAATACAACAATAATGAACTTTTTCCTATCAACCTTTATTTTAATATTGACCTTGGTCATTTCCGATTAAATGTGTAATAATATCATAACTTGGTTCCATTACAGAAAGACTATAGAGCTCTATGTGTGAAATAGTGCAAACCTTACAGGTAGATCTACCTTGATCAGTACTATATATTGAATGATCTTGCCCATGACCTTAGTACTAATTTATACTTAAATATTGATAGGTTCTGTTGCTGCCAATGACATAGTGTCCTACAAGCACATTACTTGCATTTTATGTTTCCTCCTTCTTCGAAAGACGGGCATAAAATGTTAATTGCCCGACCCTCCAAGATCGGTTGGTATGAAAAACGCTTCTTATACAAGCAACACACGGTAAATTATATGAAATACACAAATACGTGAAAAAGATTTTCTATTGCACAAACCGACTTGGTACGGTCAGCTACAGTGACTTCTACCACAACCGGTGTGGCTAACCGCTTTACAGACCCAACTTACCCACTCCCCTTAACAGCCGTGCAAAAATGAGATATTCGGAGCGGGTGTAAATAATACTATGTATTCGGATAGGTGTAAACATCCACCTGAAGTGAATATGTAATAAAAATGTCACGTACGGAAGCCAGTTCGTGCCACGTAATATGTTTTAACGATCATCGTAGTTACGAGATTCAATCTCGTAGTTACAAGATGCGATCTCGTAGTTACGAGATTCTAATCTGGTAGGTACGAGATTTACATCTCGTAATTACGAGATGCGATCTCGTAGTTACGAGATTTATAATTACGAGATTGCATCGCGAAGTACGAGAGATGTAAATATCGAAACTACGAGGTCGAATCTCGTAACTACGAGATTGCACTCGTAACTATGAGATTGCATCTCGTAACTACGAGATGTGAATTTCGTAGCAACGAGATGTAAGGAGGCAAGACACAGTTTCGTATAAAATGCAAGGGGTTTTTTCCAGAATTAAAAATAGTGCGATTGGGATGCCCGCTATTTACCAGCATTTCAGAGTGACATGCGATCAGTGTTTTGTTTCATGATAAAGGAAATATCTCTAGCTTCATTCTTTGCGTAAAAACAATAATGTATGGAAATCGGTATAAAGGTTATGTGAGTTTCTTTCTGCGGGAGGCAACTCTGTCAAAATGCATGTTTTTCGTGTGCAAAATGTCAAGCAAAATTTCGCCGTCATGTGGCTCAAAAACGAGGTGGGCAATGTACCCTAGGACCACTTTTAAAATAAACCTTAGGAAAAGCGCTTGCAACCCCAGAATTTAAATGAAATTGTCCCTTGCGTTTAAACCGATATGTTGCCAGGAAAACGCCTCGTTTTCGTGAAATTTGCACAATAAAAATTAATATTTATCACTGTAATTTGGCACTAGATATTCCATTTAGTTTGTAATTCATCATGAGAATTTTGTATCCACTAAAAGAAGATGTAATCAGCTTTCCATCGATGTACAATGCTTAGTGCACAGTAAACAAATAAATATTTTACGGAGGATTGACCCTGACCACCCTGGGCGCAAATGACGTCATACTGTGTTTTGCACCCTAAATCTCGTATCTACGAGATGTAAATCCCCTAACAAGGCGAAGCAAATCTCGTAACTACGAGATCGCATCACGTAACTAAGAGATCGTAAAAACATATAATTAGGCGCGAACTGGCTTCCGTAATCACGTGTAATGAAAAGTATATTCAACATCCGCATGAGTAAGCTTGATAAGCTTCTTACGGGAAGTCCGAATCCTGACCATTCGAGATGCGTTCAGGTCTATGCTCTATTAGTTGCATAGTTGCATGATGGATCTCAGCCGTACACATTACAATAAATTTGGTATGCGAATAATTACCAGTAAATGAATGAACTTTCTCTCCTAGTAGTATGATCATCAGCACTATCATTGAAAAGTATGCGACACTCTGTCACAGGCTAGCCGAGGGCTGCTATGGTTGATATTAAGAAACTCTAGTTGATACAAGTTTTACCCTTTACTTTACATATATTATTACCAACGATATAACAATTCAAATATATATATAAGACAGTGTCACATTACAACACAATGAATATATGATTCACTACAATGTAAACGACTTCATATTGAATAGCATCATTTAAGAACAGGTAAATTGGCAACATGGACCAGACATGCACGTTTCGGGTACTTAGCCCTCGTCAGTGTTCCTGAAATCTAAACAATGTAATAAGCCAAATCTAAACAATGTAATAAGCCAAAAAAGTGTGAAAGTTACTATGTCGAAAAAGCGTACCGAAAGACGTAGCAGAATGGGTGGGATATGATGCTACATGACCCACGTTTTAGAAATTTCAAGAAATTTTGATAACAGAAATTTAAGAATGCGTTGAAGAAACGATCAACCGAAATTGATCGAACTTGGCTACATGTGCCCTCGGGGACTCCTGGTCCACCAGCAGTGACACTCACCAAGTGGTATAAATGTAAACGACTTCATATTGAATAACATCATTTAAGAACAGGTAAATGGGCAACATGGACCAGACATGCACGTTTCGGGTACTTAACTTCGACCAGGGCCGATGATGCTCCAAGGTTGGTGGCAGTGACGGATGAGACAGATAGTATGACAAACTGCTTCGTTGTAGGCGGCGGGGTGGATATATTAGCATCTTCCAATGTGAAAAATGCAATAGCACTTCTTGTGAAGTGCTAATATGCATGGGATCTAAGTTATCCCAAGTGCTATCAGCTGTTGGGTTTCACCCAGTACTATGTACTGGGTGATAAAGAAAACAAATTCTCCATGAGTGCAAACTATCTCAAATTTACAAAAGAATTTGAAGATAACTAAAGTTTACATCAGTAAACATCTCTAGGTATTACGGGTATAATACCTGGTATATTCAGCCGTTTATACTTCTGTCCATAGCTTTGAACCATACCAGAGATACGGTATATATTGCATACCACATTAACACCACTTAGATGCCATGCAGCTCCGCAATCTTCTCAAGAAAGGACCTAAGTACAGAATTCCATCCAAGATAGATTTTATCAAATGTCGCGAAGAACTAAAGGAAGCCTTAGATAACTACACAAAAAGATGGTGTAAATCGGAAGGGGTCGAATCACATTCTCTGAATGACTGGAAGAACCTCATATTGGATATTACCGATATTCGAATAGATAACTTCCACAAAAATCCTCATCTTTTCGAAAATCCAAGTTCTAAATCTGAAAGATATTTCAAATCCAAATTACGCAATTTACACGAAAAATATGTCTTCGTTCCTGCAGACAAAGCAGCCAACAACACCATAATCATTTGAAAACGTTACTACATATCAACTTTGGTTTCGGAACTTTCGTCTACAAACACTTATATCAAAAGCAATGAAAGTGTTCCTAACATTTTGAACAAACACAACAGTGAAATTTCTTCATTCAAGATCCCTATTTCTAAACTGGATCTTCCTACACTATACTGCATACCAAAATTGCACAAGTCTCCTTACAAATTTCGATACATTGCTAATTCTAGCAACTGCTCAACTACAATTTTGTCTAGAAATCTGACGTCAGCACTCACGGTGATAAAGGAACACGTTGCAAAATATTGTGAAACTGTTCTAAACAGGAATGATGTAAACTTATTTTGGTCTATTAAAAATTCAGGGGATGTGATTGACAAAATGAAATCGAGAAATTTTCAAGCCAATTCGATTTCTTCGTACAACTTTTCAAATATGTACACCACGCTTCCTCACGATAAGATTAATGATCAATTGTCCAAATTCATTAAATGGTGCTTTAACCGAGAGGGTAAAACTTATATTTGTACATCTGAATCAAAGGGTTTCTTTTCCAATAAAGAATACAAATCATATAAATCATGGACATGTAGTGACCTTTGTATTGCCTTGTCCTTTCTTTTGGACAACATTTATGTAAGATTTGGTGAGAATCTCTACAAGCAGGTTGTAGGGATCCCTATGGGTACTAATTGTGCGCCTCTTGTTGCAGATTTATTTTTATTCACGTATGAAAAAGAATTTATCCAAAATCTTCAAAAACAAAGAAAACATGATGATGTGAAATGTTTCAATGGTACTTCTAGGTACCTGGATGATATCCTAACTATCGACAATCCTGTTTTTGAAAAGTATAAAAATGTCATTTATCCACAGGAACTGACTCTAAACAAGGCGAACGTCACAAACACAGAAACACCATTTTTGGACCTGAATATCAAAATTATTAATGGAGAGATTCATACAAGGGTGTATGACAAAAGAGATGACTTTGGATTCAATATAGTAAATTTTCCCTGGCTTGACGGTGATGTTCCTAGATTACCGTCTTATGGTATCTACATTTCGCAGCTCATCCGGTATGCTAGAGCATGTACTGATGTTTTGGATTTTCATGATAGAAATTTACAAATAACAAAGAAACTTTTAGGTCAAGGTTTTCGCTTTCACAAACTTGTCAAGACATTCTGGAAATTTTACAAAAATTATTGTCAACTACTTTTGAAATTCGGACCCATACAAGCAACAGAGTATATTACTTTGGGTATTTCGCAACCTGCATTTTATGGTGACATGATCAACAAAATTAGAAGGATCAAAGGTAGACAGAATTACTATCGAAAATGCGTCAGAATCATCAAACGCCTCTTATACCGTGGATATGATCCTAATGTCACCAGACGGACACTAGGCTTGGTACTTGACCAATCTACAGTCTTGTACCAGCGCATCCTTAATACTTGCACGCTGACTGACTGTGACGACGGGACTCCATGACGGGCCCTGTCCAAACCTCTTTAGAGAAGACAGGGTCCCGACCACCTGTCCTCTCTGAATGTCAGTCGGACTCCTCGGGTGATAACATACATTAGCTCGCTACAGCCGGCAGAGCACAGGTCGTATTACGCATGCCCTCTTTTTATATCAATTTACATATTCATCTGTGTTGCTTGGGCCCCTGCGTCTTGCGGTCTTGTTTGTGTGTGGTCATCTGACAGTGAGGAGGTTGTTTTACACCACAATTGTACGTTCTTCGAGACCTCTGGGTAATCGGAATAGTGGGAGGGTTGTGCGCACGTAATCCAGGATAACCACACCGTCTGCTACTGACGAGGCAGATGGCCGTCCTAAGTCGGCACCGTTTGCCCATTGGTCTCGTTGGTTTATGTGTAGTCATTTGTGTTTTATGTTTTTCTGTGATTTGACGTTCATTGTACTACTGCGTCTCTTTCTGTGCGTGTCATTTTTGTGTTTTACAGTGGGTGTTTTGGGAGGTTGCTGTTGATGCTGCAACTAGGTGTTGTTGGAGATCCCCTCCTTTCTTTTGAATTACATTAACGATGACATTTTATAAGAAATAGGTATCCAGATGTGGTACCTTGTTTTTCTTATTTTATGTACATGTCAACAATTAAGTGCAATGAAGTGAATTCTGTATTATTTCATTCCTTGTTTGTTATCCCCGGGCAAAGGGTTGTGAAGTGGATATAGTAATGCCGCCGTGGTTCCGTCTGTCCGTCAGTGTTTGCACGCGTCTGTCGCCATGAAAGAGACCAAACAGTTCAGTGTATCTTCATCAAGTGTACACATATTGCCCATGATGAAAGGATGATGCCTATTAATTTTCAAGGTCAAAGTTCAAGGTCATTTGCAAATTTTGGAGAGCGCGAGGATGCTATGCTTTGCATTGCTCCTGTTTCATCTAGAAACCAGCTTAAAAAGAAATTGCTATTGGTCAAAGTCCTCTCAACTTGCTCTGTATTACTGATTTTATAACGAAACCTTTTTATTGCTGTATATTGTGCTGGAGTATATCACAGTATCCTATTTAGTGAAGAGACTGACATGTAATTATTAAGGATTCCGATTTCCGTCGGAATCCTTTCTGTTATTGTATTGTCTTTTCTTTATTCTTATTATTCTTATTATTATTATTATTATTATTATTCTTACCCCCAAGCCAATCCAGTGACGTTACAACAAAGTACCGCATCATATGATAAAATGCAAAGTATCATGTGAAAGAGCAAATAAAGATCTTAATTTAATATTTTTTTCTTGTCGAAAAGTTCACATATGCCCCCGCTAGAGGTCATCTGCAGTCAAATCTTTAAACTCTTATAACTCCTTTACTAACCGTACGATTTGAACAAAATTTGTTTTATATTGTTCTTTGAGAAATTTGCAAACCTTTATACGCTTACATGCTCCATAAAATATTTACAGTTTTCAAGCTATTTCAAGTTGAAAATGGAACCTTAAATTGGCAAGGTGCCAATTTCTACAATTTTTGAGACTTTGAGTTGAAACTTGGATGTTAGGTCACTTATAGGTAGTCATTTTATGTTGACCTTCTTTTCAAGGTCAAATTTTTATTCTCAAGGTCACATGAAACTTTTGCTTATAGAACAAAGACTATTTGACCTTCAGAGTTCAAACTTCATACATATAATTGTTACGCCAAGCTCTTTCACCTTGACCTTGATCCAAGGTCAAATTCTCATTCTCAAGGTCACAACAACATTTTTGCCTATAAAACAAAGACTGTTTGACCTTGAGAGTGCAAACTGGGTACAAATATTCCTTGCAGTAAGTCCTGTCACATTGACCTTGACCAAAGGTCATTCGTTCGATTTCAAGGTCATAACAGTCTTTTGTTGATAAAATATTGAGCTTTATTCAATTTCATATATATTTTGAAGAAAATGATATTCTATACTCATCTTTTTTCCTTGACCTTGGTTCAAGGTGAAAATTTCATTCTCAATGTCATAACAACATTTACTTGTTAAATACACAGTGTTTGTCCTACACTACTTATACTTCACAAACGAGGTCCTTCTTATATGAACTTTACATGATCTAAGAAAGATAAATCTTTTATTTCTATTTCTCTTCGTACCATGACTTGTCTGTACTTTCATGCTGTTGTCATTTTCTAATTAAATGTTTTAAAAATGTCTTAAAATTGAATAGCATCATTTAAATTAACTGGTAAATTTGCAGCATGGAGCAGACAGACAGACTGACAGTGTAAGATAGACAGTGTTAGATAGACTGACAACGATAGAAGAACGAACAGACATACGAACAGATAGAGAGAGTACTAGACAGAAACGCAGACGATCGGCGATAAAAAAAACGTCCAGACTGGGGATCGAACCCGGTACCCTTGGGCCAGCAGTCCAACGCCCTATCCACATAGCCATTGGAGTTCCTGAATGTTAGTGGTTTTTATTTTTGATATACACACGGAGAAATACAAATGGCTGATTCAGCATTACAAGAATTATCGATCGTTCATGCAACAAGTCAGTCCTATTCATAGCTTTTTATTCAGAAGAAAAACACATTTCATATTGCGCATATTTATTTCACTGTCATTGACTTCAACGTGTATATATGGCCACCTTAGGCCTCTTATTTTTTAATTCGTCAATCTTTGAAACAACTGTACAAGACCTTTGACGGCGCAATGTGGCCCCCTTGGCCTTCTTGGTTTTTTTTTTGTTTTGTTTTGTTTTGTTTGTTTGTCTTGTTTTTTTTAATTCGTCAATCTTTGAAACAACTGTACAAGACCTTTGACGGAGCAATGTGGCCCCCTTGGGCCTCTTGTTTGTTTGTTTGTTTGTTTTTTTATTTTCATTTGATTTGCTTGTTTGTTTGTTTGTTTGTTTTTTTTTCTTTTTTGATTCGACAATCTTTGAAACAACTGTACAAGACTTTTGACTGAGCAAAATGGCTCCCTTGGGCCTCTTGTTTTTCTTTTTTTTTTCATTTGTTTTGTTTGTTTGTTTGTCTTTTTCTTATTAAATTCCTTTATATTTGAAACAACTGTACAAGACCTTTGACGGAGCAATGTGGCCCCCTTGGGCATTTTTTTTCTCGTTTGTTTGTCTGTTTCTTTTTGAATTCGTCAATCTTTGAAATAACTGTACAAGATCTTTGACGGTTTGTTTATCCAATGACATAGGCTAGTCCTTCGAAAGGGGGAGGTTGATAAGTTTTTGCCCCCCCCCCCTCCGACTTACATGTTACATACGTGTACATACCTGTTTTCACCTCCCCTGTCTAGATCCGCCCTTGCAAAATAAGCAAACACATTTTATTGATTCATAATTTTATTCTCTACATACATGGTCAATGAAAGTCAAATAAAAAAAATACATTTTATGAAATTCTGTGTTGTTTACTCCTGAATACATACCTGTAAATAGAATCGATCGATAAAGATTTATCATTCGGAACATGCTCGACATGTTGAGTCATATCATAGTCGCAAGATTTCATCCTTCTAAAGACTTTTGATGCAATCCTTTGTCAGTTCTGCAATAGCTCAGCGGTAGAGCGTCAGACTTCGAATCGGAGGGTCCGGGGTTCGATACCGGCCTCGGCCATTTTTTTCCCTCAATTTTTTTTTCATTCGTAAGCAAACATAAAGTACAGTGCTTCAACATTGTTTTCATTTCAAAATTTATACGAGTATGTATTAGTTCAAAATGTTTTCTAACAGAATCAAGAAATATCGAATACATGTACCAGTTTGAAAACACTTGCTATATTGTCATGATTCATTGGAAAATCCCTCACATAATTAATATGCATGACCCAGGATGTGTTACAAATTTCATTGGTCAATTCAACCATGTGACCTGACATTACATGTACAAGATACGATGGGGCCTACCTTGGTGAAGGTACCTGGTTCGAGTCCAGCTGCGGCCAGTCATTTTCGCATTTTTTCAATTTTCATTTCTGTTCTTAACAAGATGAAAATGAGAGGAATCCGTCTGCTATGTCCACAGGAACCTCCATCCTTCCATTTATTAAGGATTCCGATTTCCGTCGGAATCCTTTCTGTTATTGTATTGTCTTTTCTTTATTCTTATTATTCTTATTATTATTATTATTCTTACCCCCAAGTCATTCCAGAGACGTTACAACAAAGTACGGCATCATAGGATAAAATGGAAAGTGTCATGAGAAAGAGCAAATAAAGATCTTCATTTAAAATTTTTTTTCTTGTCGAAAAGTTCATATATGCCCCCGCTAGAGGTCATCAAATGCAAAATCTTTAAAACCTTATAACTCCTAAACTAACCGTGCGATTTCAATGAAATTTCTTTTAAATTGTTCTTTGGGAAATTTGCAAACTTTCATACACTTACATGCTCGATAAAATATTTACGGTTTTCACGCTATTTTGAGTTGAAAATGGAACTTTAAATTGGCACAGTGCCAATTTCTACAGTTTTTGAGATTTTGAGTTGAAACTTTGATGGTAGGTTACTTATAGGTAGTCATTGATGATGACCTAGTTTCAAGGTCAAATTTTGATTCTCAAGGTCACAACAAACTTTTGCCTATAGAACAAAGACCATTTGACCTTGAGAGTTCAAACTTCATAAATACAATCATTGAGCCAAGCCCTTTCACCTTGACCTTGACCCAAGGTCAAATTCTCATTCTCAAGGTCACAACAAACTTTTGCTTATAGAACAAAGACCATTTGACCTTGAGAGTTCAAACTTGGCGCAAATATTCCTTGCATCAAGTCCCTTCACCTTGACCTTGACCCAAGGTCATTTGTTCGATTTCAAGGTCACAACAGACTTTTGTTGATAAAGTATTGAGCTTTGATTAGATGAAGAGGAATCTTGATGAGAATAAACTCAAATGCTTATCTTTTATCCATGACCTTGGTTCAAGGTCAAATAAACTTTTTCAAGGTCATAACAAACATTTACACTTGTAAAATTCACAGGATTTTGTCCTTAACTCTTTATTCTTCATACAAGTAGTACTTCTTATTTGAACTTTACATAGTAAGATAGATAACTCTTTTATTCTTGTTCTCTGTTTCCTTTTTTTCATCTTAGTAGCATTACTTATCTGTACTTTCATGCTGTTGTCATTTTCTATTTATAGAAATTTTCTCATTGCTTACTCATTGTGCAATTCTTTTTGGGATAGTAATTTTAAAGTATTCAAAATGGATAGAATAGATCAAGGAGTTTAAAGCTTTCCTAAACTTGAAAGGTGTTTATTATCTTCTTCTTCTATTTTGTCGATAAATAAATAAGAGTCCCAAGGTAGACAAATTTACAGTTTTTGTATATACAATTTATTCTTCATACAAGTAGTCCTTCTTATTTGAACGTAACATGATACAAGAAAGATAACTCTTTTTTTCTTGTACTCTGTATAATTTTTTTTCTTAGTTACCATGGTGTGCTGTTGTCATTTTCTATTTATAGAAATGTTCTCATTACAAAATCATTCTGCAATTCTGTTTTGAAATAGTTATTTTAAAGGATTTAAATCATGGAGATCATGGAGTCTAAAGCTTTTGTAAACATGAAAGGTATTTATTATCTTTTTCTTTTATTTTGTTAATAAACAAATAAGAGTCCTAAGTTAGACATAAGATCTTTGTCTCATTTGCTGAAGTGAATGAGGTACTAAAGCAATTAGTCAGTTTTCCATCTACTTTATTCGGAATTTAACTCTTCAGTTCCGAGAAAGATCTTATAAAGGAGGAATCCGTCTGTTGCTTGCAACAGTAGCCATCTAGTTAAGGATTCCGACTATTCCGTCGGAATCCTTTCTGTTATTGTATTGTCTTTTCTTTATTCTTATTATTATTCTTATTATTATTATTATTACAAGTTAATCGGTTCCATAATAATAATATGGTGATTTTAAAAAATCTAGCCAAAAAGTATCTGAAACCAGGAAACAATGACATCCCCTAAAATGCCTATATTTCATTTTAGTGGTTTGTACTTTTCCATCGTGTGATCCATGGTGATCATGGTTTAAACTTTTCTATCTCAAATCACCATATTATTAATTATGGAACCAATTAACTTGCAGGTACATGTAATATTAGTACTTATATACCACATAGGTAATACTTGTATGTTATTTCAGTATTTTCAAAGTAATGCACTGGCATCATCCAAATGGAATATAAGGTCAGTCAAGCAAAATCTAATCTGTGACCTTTCCCAATAAACAATTGTGGGATACATGATGAAATACTCATAAGCAGCCTATATATATACATTCACCTGGAGATATGTGTAACAACCATCCCCTCCCCCTTTGGAACAAAATTTCTCATCAACTCAATGAAAAATCTCAAAAGAGATTTCTAGTATACATTTTTCTATCATTATTCAAAATTTCAGATCATTTGGACAAGTTCACACTGATTTTATATGAATTGAAAAGTTTTTATTGCACAAGAAATATACTTTCACAAAAAATATACTTTTTAGCCTGTAATAACCTTGACCTTTGATAAATGACCTTAAGTACCTTTGCCCCAGAGGATCTATCCTAATGAACATTAGTATTAAATATGAACAAATTCTGATGTAGGGTTTAGAAGATTTGAGCTTAGACAGACAGACAGACAGACAGTATGGTGACTTATGCTACTCCATCATGTCCATATGTGAAAGGTTTTCTATCTGGTCATCATACAGTCAATGAACATGGTAAAATTTGAAGAAATTTCTATAGGACTAGGTGTTTGGTCAGTATCTTATCAGCTGTGGCACACAGAAGAGGAGGTGGACAGAGATACAAACATCCAGATACTGTGATATTTATGTCTAAATATTGGTGTGTCATAATACTTAGTGATAAATCAGATTTCGTTTTTCAAAACTGTCACCTTTAAATCAATGTGCAATGAATTGAAATGAATTTCAAACCGATTCTGAGTGAATATGTACAGATAATGGAATACCTGTTAAGAATGTTTCGTTTTCCACTTAGCCAAGAATTGTGAAGGAAATCAGACAACATGAACAACATGTATAATTTGTTATGGCCTGGCCTTGAACTTCACTTACCTTCATTTAGCAGCACAGTCACAATTTGATGAAATTATCTATCATATCAAATAGGTAACAAATGCTGATTTTGAGAATTTTCATCAATCAGACAAATGTTGCCCTTCATTATTTCACTTGACATGAAAGAAAAATTTGACAACAGGTTGCATCTATTGAGTCACATTTGGAAATTGTGAGTGGAAGTGCATCAAATGTCATTCAGTTTTCAAGTATACTGAAAATAGAAAAAATATGTATATGATAAAAGAAGGGATGAATTCAGAAAGTCAACTCAGAAGGGAATACTTGATGTATAGGTTAATACCAACTCATTGATTTTAAAAGTGTCATTAAGTCATATGAAGCACAGGTATATGACACATGCCTTATGAACCAATAAATGTCTCCATCATTTCGAATAAAGCCTATGCTAACACAGTAAATTATGCCTGTCAGAATTGATTGCAACAAACCAAACAAATTTAAGAGCCATATCTCTGTAACACAATATTAGGTGAACATGAAAATAGAAAGGCAGCATCCTCTCTACATTCTGATTGCTGCAGTGTATAAATTAATATCGGGCATATTCAAAAATATTATGATCCCTGAGCGATTTAAGTCCCCTACCCGCAGCATAAATTTTACGTGGGTCGGTCGGTTAATGGCAAACAAACTTAATTCTATTTTAGGCCTGGTGTACTAACAGTTCGCTAAGCTCTGCCCGGCCTTCACGTGCTATAAAGTTTGTGCAGAACAATATTTGAACAGAAATAACAACTAGCAAGCTGTGATTTGTTGTCTAGTAATTCCCCTTGTCACATGAACCAATCAAATTATCAACTCGCCAGAGATTAATCTACAATTTGATCTAAATGGGTCCTTTGGACCCAATGAAATTTGACTAATGGGTCAGCAGAATTTTATGGGTCCCAAGTACTATAAAGCCTACGCTCACACAGCAAGATACGCCTGTTGGGATTTTTTTCACAACACCAAAATATCTAAGTCCCATAACTCCATAAGGACAAATCAGTGTACATCGAAAAATCGAAAGGCGGCTTCCTCTTCAAAGTCTGATCACAATGTACAAATATCATGAAAATCTGTTCCATGCACCTATATTTTGTCCTTAGCTTAACATGTATGTGCATATAACCCCCCCCCCCATTACACATAATTTCCCGGTTAAGCGACAAAAAAATTAAAAACCCGAAACATATGTCAAAGAACATCCTTTCTACTTGAAGTATACAAAATTTCAAAACATTTCGACCAGAAATAGATTTTTAAAGAATTTTTAACTATTTTACATGTAGTATATTTTCACTGTATTTTAAAAATCTAAGTCCCATAACTCTGTAATGACAAATCAGATGAACCTGAAAATCGAAAGGCGGCTCTCTCTCCATAGTCCAATCATAATGTATGAATTTCGTGAAAATCCATTGACGCATATTCAAGTTATTGCGTTCCATAGGCGGACGGACGGATGGACAGACGGACGGAAGGACTTCGCCATACCATAATACGTACTCGTCAAATGACGGGCGTATAAAAACCCGTTACATATGTCAAAGAACATCCTTTCTACTTGAAGTATACAAAATTTCAAAACATTTCAACCAAATAGAATTTTAAAGAATTTTTAACTATTTTAGTATATTTTCACAGTATGTTAAAATTCTAAGTCCCATAACTCCGTAACGACAAATTGGATGAACCTAAAAATAAAAAGGCAGCTTCCTCTCCATAGTCTGATCACAATGTACAAATATCAAAAAAATCTGTTGACGCAAATTCAATTAATTGCATTCCTTAAGCGGACGAACAGACGGACGGACTTCGCCATACCATAATACGTCCCGTCAAATGGCGGGCGTATAATAAAGGGTCTTTTCTTCGCTGCGTCTTAAACTCGATAATAGAAGTGATATGAATGGCTTGCGGTGTTTTATGTCCGCGAGATCATTATATTCCAGAAAAAAATAGAAATAAAACATGTATCTCACAAAATTCCATCTAAAAGTAAAATTTGCCAAATTAAGTAATTTGTTGTTTATTTAGTTGCTTTATTTATGCATGCGAGGCTTCGTACATGTATTGTATAGTACAAACCAATTATATATGGTGTACGAAGCCGGTACTTTCTACACTTAGGTGTGAATTAAACAATTTTAATTTGTTGATTCATATTATCCTGCAAATTTTACCACGGCATGGAAGAATTTTTGCGTTACATGTATCTCTGAATCCGAATGATAAGAATGTAAACGTCTTCATATTGAATAGCATCATTTAAGAGCAGATAAATTGGCAACATGGACCAGACATGCACGTTTCGGGTACTTAACCCTCGTCAGTGATCCTCAAATCTAAACAATGTAATATGCCAAAAAAGTATGAAAGTTATTATGTCGAAAAAGCGTACCAAAAGACGTAGTAGAACGTGTGGGATATGATGCTACAGGACCCACGTTTTAGAAATTTCAAGAAATTTTGATAACAGAAATTTTAGAATGCGTGGAAGAAACGATCAACCGAAATTGATCGAACTTGGCTACATGTGCCCCCGGGGAATCCTGGTCCACCAGCAGTGACCAGGGCTGTCGCAAAGTATTTTGGGAAAGGGGCCAGGGCCTTTCAAATTGGGAAAAACAGCAGTATTTTGAGCAAAATTGGGAAATCTACAGCTGAAATAAAATTTTATTTTAACCCTTTATTCGAGCTAGATGACATTTGAATATGCACTTCTCCCTCGTTATACTATCTGCCGTCTTTCGTTTTTCTAGAATTTGGCACAACAGATTCGGGAGTATATTGATCAATCGAGATTTACTGATAACATTAAAATTTGTGAATAGTGAAATTCAATCAGATTTTTTTCATTAAAAGTATTGAAAACATGAATACCAATATAGTGGTAAATAGCTTAGTAAATGGTGCGGTAGTGATGGCGGGAAGCTCGTCGACAAAAAATCATTGTATCAATGACTTCACAGAATGTTGATTTGTTTGTTTTTTTTCCCAACAACTGCTCGAATTTTCCCAACAACTGCTGAAAAGGGCACATATCATCCTCATTTGATGTAAATTTCGACCGCATGGTCAAAGCTATACTTGACAATCAAACTCTTTGGATATTTATCTTACCTGAGACAGTGTTTATTTAAAACATATTATTTACATGATTGTACCTTGTTTAGCAGTAATTATCGGGGGATTAAAACTTGTTCGTACCTAGTTACATCAGTGATGGATAGCGGTATGCAACTTTGGCCTTATGGCGGGTTTGATACAATATCATGAATATATCAAAGAAAGACCATACAAAATTGGGAATTTTTAGCGTCTAAATTGGGAAAAAAATATACTATTTTGCATTGGGAATGGGCCCGAATATCAGCCCCAAATCAGCCCTAGCGTCGGCCCTGGTGACACTCACCAAGTGGTAAAAATGTAAATGTCTTCATACTGTCATTCAATAGCATCATCTCGTCTTCTCGATTTTACAGTCCCACGTTCGATTTGTGCAGGTATCTGACGTAAAAGCATTGTGACGTCATTAAATTCCTTTGAAAACGTCATATGTGTTACCCTTTTCCCTGAATTTCATGCTGGTTTCCATAGAATTAGATGACGTCACAATGCGTTGACGTCAGATACCTGCACAAATGGGAAGTAACTCTGTATTTCGAAAAGACCGAATTTAAGAACAGATAAATTGGCAACATGGACCAGACATGCACGTTTCGGGTACTTAACCCTCGTCAGTGATCCTCAAATCTAAACAATGTACGTAATATGCAAAAAAAGTATGAAAGTTACTATGTCGAAAAAGCGTAACGAAAGACATAGCAGAACAGGTAGGATATGATGCTACAGGACCCACGTTTTAGAAATTTCAAGAAATATTGATAACAGAAATTTTAGAATGCGTGGAAGAAACTATCAACCGCAATTGATCGTTAGACTCGCATCGAACTGCATATAACTTTTATATCCAAACATTTTGATGCGCAACAATTAATGTCTCTTACAATACCATGGACATGATCAACCTTCTGTAATTAAGGTTTAAATGACCAGACAAAATATAAACACGAGACAGTAATTTTACATAAAACTTTCAATGTCAAGAACGATGAACTAAACATGCTAAAGGGGACACACTGTACAAAAATGAATAATGGGTACGGTGGGACGCACGATCTGGAATCAATGGGTCCTGGGGAATTTTTATGCGTCAGTAACGCAGGACGCAGAAGTAGATTAATCCCTAGCCTCGCTGCTTTGCGGCTCAGTGATAATTTGTTTGGTTCATGCAACTGGGGGAATTACTGGACAACAATCTATGGCTAGCTAGTTGTTATTTCTTAAGCAATAGCTTCATTTTGGCAGATGCAATATGCATTTATCTGCCATTCCATAATTTTTCTCGAATTTCAATCAAGCCTGTACTGATTTCAATGCCTAATAATCATAACAATTTACATGTTCTGAATATATAGTTACGTATTATATTCATCATAAAATATCTTAATAATTTCAAGCAGTCTTTCCAATAACTCACCAGCCCAACTCCAGAGTTCTTAAAATGTATCGGTTTTATCGGATTTGCCGATAAAAAATTATTTAGTTCGATGAAAACTCACATTGTGTCTAAAAATTATATTTGAACCAATAAAAACCTCATTTTCTATTCATTATTTGGACCATTAAAAACTCTAAAATATCCAACATTTCATGTGAAGATTTCAAGATCTCTGTGACGCCTGAGGCTACCAATTTTTTTCTGGGCTGGTAGAAATTTTTTAAGAAACTATACTAAAAACTAGTAAAATTTATCTTCAGGCTTGTGGTTTAAAAAAGTTTTCGGAGAGACTGAATAATTTCAGGTCACTGATTTGAAAAAAATAATTTAGGTCAATTTATCAAGAGAAAATAGCAGATAATTGGCTAATAAAGGGATGAAGAAAACATGGACTGGGCCAGTGGGACGTCTCTTTGGCTCATTCGGTAGAGCATCGGACTTAACATCAGAAGGTTGCGAGTTCGATCCGAGGCGGGGGTATAAGTCTCGTGTTTTCTACACTGGCGCCCAACGTAAATCCCACGAGAGATGGTGGTTAGGAGGGTTGTCGAGTAGGAGTAGGGAGGCCAAAAATTGAAAGGGGAGAGTAGTGTACCATCCGCACAGCTCACTTCAGAAATCGGAAAATTGAAGTTTTCTCTACTTCATCGGCATATTTTCCGGTTAAAATTTTTATAAGGGGATAGATCTCGAACTCTCATAACTAACGGTGTATGATATATGTCTGTACAACCAATACTACGCTCACAGTGAAAGAAAATAGATTTAGATCTGTCCGCGCGGCTCACTTCGGAAACTGGATAAACGAAATTTTGATAACTTTGTGATGCATCAATTAAAATAAAATCTATATCATTGAATAGATCTCGCTTAGTCGTAAATTTTGGTATATGTTACATGGTTGAGGGTTTATCGAATCATATTATACAGACAAAATAAGTTTTAGATAGGGCGTTTTCAAAGTTAAATTTTAGTGTGACGTCGCCGATTTTAACACTGAGCCTATGGAGAGCGTCGCGACATCATGGGAAAAATTAGCATGGGAAATGGCCCATCTAAAACTTGTTTTGTCTATATTGTTTAATTGGGTGTACGTACTCACTATCATATACCAAAATTTATGACTAAGCGAGATCTATTGAATGGTGTCAACTTCATTTAAATTTTTGCATCATAAGCTAGGTTGTCAAAATTGTGTTTATTCAGTTTCCGAAGTGAGCCGCGCGGACAATTATTTTAGCGCAACGTCGTCGACGTTCTCCATAGACTCAGTGTTAAAGATCGCCGACTTCGCACTAAAATTAACATAGAAAACTCGATCCCTATCTAAAACTATTTTCTTTCACTGTGAGTGTAATATTGGTCGTACAGACATATATCATACACCATTAGTTATGAGAGTTTTTCGAGATCTATCTCCCTATAAAATTTTAAACGCAAAAATTGACGACAAAGTAAAGAAAACTTCAATTTTCCGATTTCAGAAGTGAGCTGCGCGGACACTCACAGTAGTAAACTGCCACCTGTACTAGACTAGACTGTGGGACATCTCTTTGGCTCATTCGGTAGAGCATCAGACTTAACATCAGAACCTTACTAGTTCGATCCCAGGTGGGGTAGTCTCGTGTTTTCTACAAAACTTCCAACTCGGCACTTTGGGCCTCGGAAGTGTTTCCCATCAAAAATTGTATGTGCCCTCCCCCCATGCAGCTGGGGGCCCCTGAGCAAATATTAGTAGCCCGAGGAAATTTTTGGTAGCCAGGGCAGTTGGGCTAGTGAGTTTTCGCGATGACTGCGAAAACTTTAACTTTTACTCGCACCTGTCAGCCTGCAGACGATCATTGAGTTTGACCCGGTATGTCTTGCACCGTCTACCTCGGCTTACAGTTTCTGTTATGCTCCAATGAAATCAAATAAATAACTTCCCTTTAAGTAGCTTACCTAATTGAAATGAATTAAATCAGCATATAGAAGGTTATATTCAGCTCCATTTTCAGCGTCGCGCGGAAAATGCAACCTTGGCGTCCATCTTGTTTTCCTTGGAGATTTAGCTCGCCTGGCTCGCTTGGGTCCGCGAATTTCCTCTACATAGTTGAAAATGAATTTCTAGATTTCAACATGCTAAATCAAAGTTTCAGTGCTTATAATCAAATGCTAATAATTTTTAAAGATGGAAAATAGTTATTTTCTGCACAAGCTATATTTATACTAGCTGTAATAAGGGGTTATCAAAACAGGTTAGGGTCGCTTATGTGCATGTTAATAATCGGAATCGGGTCCCGATTTCGATTAATTCCTTTTTACTATATAATCATGCTAAATCGTTATTATTTGTCTTTACATAAGCGGGCCTAAAAACGTAGTATTATTATTATTATTATGGTTAATTATTATTCTTACCCCCAGATCGTTCCAGTCACTGTACAAAAAAGTACCACTTCTTATGATAAAACGATAAGAACCATGTGAAAGAGCATATAAAGATCTTGGGGTAAAAAAAATTTGTGGTCGAAAAGTTCACATATGCCCCCGCTAGAGGTCATGAAAGTTCAAATCTTTAAACTCTTGTAACTCCTAAAGTAACCGTACGATTTGAACGAAATTTGTTTTAAAATGTTCTTTGGGAAATTTGTAAACTTTTATACGCTTACATGCTCGATAAAATATTTACGGTTTTCGCGCTATTATGAGTTGAAAATGGAACTTTAAATTGGCACAGTGCCAATTTCTACAGTTTTTGAGATTCTGAGTTGAAACTTGGATACTAGGTTACTTATAGGTAGTCATTTAATATTGACCTACTTTCAAGGTCAAATTTTTATTCTCAAGGTCACAACAAACTTTTACCTGTAGAACAAAGACTATTTGACCTTCACAGTTCAAACTTCATACATACTATTGTTAAACCAAGCTCTTTCACTTTGACCTTGACCCAAGGTCAAATTTTGATTCTCAAGGACACAGCAAACTTTTGCCCATAGAACAAAGGCTATTAGACCTGCAGAGTTCAATCTTCATACATAATATCATTAAACCAAGCTCTTTCACCTTGACCTTGGCCCAAGGTCAAATTCTGATTCTCAAGGTCACAATATACTTTTGCCTATAGAACAAAGACTATTAGACATTCAAAGTTCAAACTTCATACATAATATCATTAAACCAAGCTCTTTCACCTTGACCTTGACCCAAGGTCAAATTCAGATTCTCAAGGTCACAACAAACTTTTGCCTATAGAACAAAGACTATTTGACCTTCAGAGATTAAACTTCATACAAATAATTGTTCAGTCATGCTCTTTCACTTTGACCTTGACCCAGTTCAAATTCTATTTCTCAAGGTCACAGCAACTTTTCCCTACAAAACAAAGACTATTAGACCTTCAGAGTTCATACTTTATACATATCATGCTTGGGCCTAGATCTTTCACCTTGACCTTGACCCAAGGTCAAATTCTGATTTTCAAGGTCACAACAAACTTTAGTCTATAAAACAAAGACTGTTTGACCTTGAGAGTTCAAACTTTACACAAATATTCCTTGCATCAAACTTTTTCATCATGACCTTGACCCAAGGTCATTTGTTTAATTTCAAGGTCACAAATGATTTTGGTTGATTAGATATTGAACTTAGCTCAGATTAAGATCAATCGTGATGAGAATAATCACAATACTTAGCTTTCATCCATGACATTGGTTAAAGGCCAAATAATCATTCTCAAGGTCTTAACTTTCATTTTCTCTTGCAGAATTTACACTTTTTGTGCTATACTATTTATTCTTCACACTCTTTTTTTTTTCTTAGTAGCATTACATATCTGTACTTTCATGTTGTTGTCATTTTCTATTAATAGAAATTATCTCATTGCAAAATCATTGTGTAATTCTGCTTTGAGAAAGTAATTGTAAAGGATTTGATATCCATAGGGCATGGAGTTTAAAGCTTTCATAAAGATGAAAGGTACGTAATTTTTTTTCTTCTATTTTGTTGATAAATAAATAAGAGTCCCAGATTAGACATGACCTCTTTTGACCCATTTGCTGAAGTGAATAAGGTACTTAAGCAACTATTCTTTTTTCTATCTTCTTTATTCGGATTTTATCACTTCAGTTCCGAGGAAGGTCTAAGAAAGGAGGAATCCGTCTGTTGCTTGCAACAGTAGCCATCTAGTTATTATTATTATTATTCTTACCCCCAGATCGTTCCAGTCACTGTACAAAAAAGTACCACTTCTTATGATAAAACGAAAAGGATCATGTGAAAGAGCATATAAAGATCTAGAGGTAAAAAAAATTTGTCGTCGAAAAGTTCACATATGCCCCCGCTAGAGGTCATCAAAGGTCAAATCTTAAAACTCTTATAACTCCTAAACTAACCGTACGATTTGAATGAAATTTGTTTTAAAATGTTCTTTGGGATATTTGTAAACTTTTATACGCTTACATGCTCGATAGAATATTTACGGTTTTCGCGCTATTCCGAGTTGAAAATGGAACTTTAAATTGGCACAGTGCCAATTTCTACAGTTTTTGAGATTTTGAGTTGAAACTTTGATATTATGTTACTTATAGATAGGCATTTAATGCTGACCTACTTTCAAGGTCAAATTTTCATTCTCAAGGTCACAAGAAACTTTTGCCTGTAGAACAAAGACTATTTGACCTTCAGAGTTCAAACTTCATACAAAATATCGTTAAACCAAGGTCTTTCACACTGATCTTGACCCAAGGTCAAATTTTGATTCTCAAGGTCAAAACAAACTTTTCCCTATAGAACAAAGACTATTTGACCTGCAGAGTTCAAACTTCATACATAATATCATTAAACCAAGCTCTTTCACCTTGACCTTGACCCAAGGTCAAATTCTGATTCTCAAGGTCACAACAAACTTTTGCCTATAGAACAAAGACTATTTGACCTTAAGAGTTTAAACTTCATACAAATAATTGTTCAGTCATGCTCTTTCACTTTGACCTTGACCCAAGGTCAAATTCTCATTCTCAAGGTCACAGCAACTTTTCCCTACAAAACAAAGACTATTTGACCTTCAGAGTTCATACTCTATACATATCATGCTTGGGCCCAGCTCTTTCACCTTGACCTTGACCCAAGGTCAAATTCTGATTTTCAAGGTCACAACAATATTTAGTCTATAAAACAAAGACTGTTTGACCTTGAGAGCTCAATCTTTACACAAATATTCCTGGCATCAAACTCTTTCATCATGACCTTGACCCAAGGTCATTTGTTTGATTTCAAGGTCACAACTGACTTTGGTTGATTATATATTGAGCTTTGCTCAGATTAAGATCAATCGTCATGAGAATAATCACAATACTTAGCTTTCATCCATGACATTGGTTAAAGGCCAAATAATCATTCTCAAGGTCTTAACAATCATTTACTCTTGTAGAATTTACACTTTTTGTCCTATACTATTTATTTTTCACACAAGTGGTCCTTCTTATTTGAACTTAACGTAGTATAAGAAAGATAACTCTTTTATTCTTGTTCTCTGTTTCTTTTTTTTTTTTCTTAGTAGCATTACATATCTGTACTTTCATGTTGTTGTCATTTTCTATTAATAGAAATTATCTCATTGCAAAATCATTGTGCAATTCTGTTTTGAGAAAGTAATTGTAAAGGATTTGATATTGATAGAGCATGGAGTTTAAAGCTTTCGTAAACATGAAAGGTATTTATTATTCTTTTCTTCTATTTTGTTGTTAAATAAATAAGAGTCCCAAGTTAGACATATGCTCTTTTGACTCATTTGCTGAAGTGAATAAGGTACTAAAGGTACTATTCTTTTTTCTATTTTCTTTTTTCGGATTTTAACCATTCAGTTCCGAGGAAGGTCTAATAAAGGAGGAATCCGTCTGTTGCTTGCAACAGTAGCCATCTAGTTATTCTTATTCTTATTCTTATTCTCACCCACAAACCGTTCCGGTCACTTTACAAAAAAGTACAACATCATATGAAAAGACGGAAAGTACCATGTAAAAGAGCATATGAAGATCTAAATTTAAATTTTTTTTCTTGTCGAAAAGTTCACATATGCCCCTGCTAGAGGTCATCAAAAGTCAAATCTTTAAAACCTTATAACTCCTAAACTAACCGTGCGATTTTAACGAAATTTGTTTTATATTGTTCTTTGGGAAATTTGCAAACTTTTATACGCTTACATGCTCGATAAAATATTTACGGTTTTCGCGCTATTTTGAGTTGAAAATGGAACTTTAAATTGGCACAGTGCCAATTTCTACAGTTTTTGAGATTTTGAGTTGAAACTTGGATGGTAGGTTACTTATAGGTAGTCATTGATGATGACCTAGTTTCAAGGTCAAATTATGATTCTCAAGGTCACAACAAACTTTTGCCTATAGAACAAAGACTATTTGACCTTGACAGTTCATACTTCACAAATACAATCATTGATCCAAGCCCTTTCACCTTGACCTTGACCCAAGGTCAAATTTTGATTCTCAAGGTCACAACAAACTTTTGCCTATAGAACAAAGACCATTTGACCTTGAGAGTTCAAACTTGGCACAAATATTCCTTGCATCAAGTCCTTTCACTTTGAACTTGACCCAAGGTCATTTCTTCGATTTCAAGGTCACAACAGACTTTTGTTGATAAAATATTGAGCTTTGAATAGATAAAAAGAAATCTTGATGAGAATTAACTAAAATGCTTATCTTTCATCTATGACCTTGGTTCAAGGTCAAATAAACTTTTTCAAGGTCATATCAAACATTTACTCTTGTAGGATTGATAGGATTTTGTTCTTAAATATTTATTCTTCACAGAAGTAGTACTTCTTATTTGAATTTTACATAGTAAGATAGATAACTCTTTTATTCTTGTTCTCTGTTTCCTTTTTTATCTTAGTAGCATTACTTGTCTGTACTTTCATGCTGTTGTCATTCTCTATTTATAGAAATTTTCTCATTGCTATTTCATTGTGCAATTCTTTTTGGGATAGTAATTTAAAAGGATTCAGTATGGATAGAATAGATAAAGGAGTTTAAAGCCTTCCTAAACTTGAAAGGTATTTATCGTCTTTCTCTTCTTTTTTGTCGATAAATAGATAAGAGTCCCAAGTTAGACTTAAGCTCTTTTGACTCATTTGCTGAAGTGAATAAGGTACTAAAGCAACTATTCTTTTTTCATCATCTTTATTCGGATTTTAACACTTCAGTTCCGAGGAAGGTCTAATAAAGGAGGAATCCGTCTGTTGCTTGCAACAGTAGCCATCTAGTTGTATATATATTTGTTAAGGTATATGGATGATTTCAAAACCACAAGTAAAATTTCTTTTATCATGGCAAACTTACAAAATAATTTTCTTGTAATAAATTTTAATGTCCCCGACTTAAGTATTTATGTAAAAGAGGCATATACATTTTGTAAGATCTGCTTCTTGTGGCATCTATCTGTCCACATTTCTGTCTTATTGTTGCACGTTTACTATCAAAGCTACAGAAATTTAACTAATATATTATTATTAAGAATTATTTGGAGATGTACTAGTGTTAATCAAAATACACGTTGTAAACTAATACATACAGCAAGGTCATTTAAGCAATCGCATAGTTTTCTATACACCAGATACCATGACTTCGTGTTAGACTAGTAGATTTTTGTTCATTCATAATTGATCTTTCATTCGCAGAACATATTCATTATTGTGTTGCCAGCGAAGCATGATTTCACATAGGGATCACTTTGTCTGGCATCCGTCTGATTGTCTGTCCAGTAGTCGCACATGTGTTCTCTGAACATTCAAGTTGTTTTACTCTTCTCTGCAACAAAGAGGCACTAGTTGTATACTGGAAGCATCACGTCCATCTGTTTGTTAATGAAAGCAACAATCAAGCAATTTCTAGCTTTAAAGTGAGGAGAAGTAGTTGTCCAAAATATCATCTTTGATTGAGCTTGCAACCTTTAAATCACAAATGAAGAAATATGAAACTTTGTTGACTTGGACATAGAGGACTGCCATCAGTTTGTAGCTGTAGGGTTTTTATAAAAAACAATGATTCATTTTTTTCCCACACACCATGCATAAGAGGCATACATATATCCCAAGTTAACCGGCCCATAGAATGATGGTAGATTGCGAAATATCCTGAAACTTCTTTGCAAGAAAAGGTGAAACAGATCCTTCTGTCTTGTAATGAAGGACAGGTGACTTTGCCTGTGTTAAGGTAGAAAAATTACTGAACTTACATGGCTATATCCCAAGTTTAAACGCCCATAAAATGTTGTCCAGTATAGTCACATTTTTGCTGGTCACACCTTAGTGGTAGTCACACTTTACTATCAGTGTGCTACTGCAGGCGACATGTCTTCCTCGATCACTCTAGTATGAAAATTATTACGAAAGATTCTGAAAGTTTTGCAGCCTCATTTCTTATTCTTGTCCATTGTTTAACAATTTTGCTATAATAAAATTGTTGTTATGCTATTTGATGAATAAAATTGCTGCCAAACTCTGATCTGATACTGATTCTTGCTGTATTCTAGAGTTGATGGTGGTAAGAGATGACGATCGGCAATTGAAGAGTTTGTGATTCTCTTTTCTTTTGTCACAATAGATAGCGTGTTTAAAACAAAACATGCCATAAAAGGGAATATAAAGAGCAGTTTTAAAATATGTTTCTAACCTAAACATGTTTACAAACTAAATATATTTCAGCTTGACATGTTTCTCACCTAAACATGTTTAATCTTAACATGTTTCTCATCTAAAGATCTAAACACTTTCCTAAACATGTTTGATATTTGATGTGTTTAGATCGTGAACACGTAATAAATCCGTCTACAAGACTAGTGTTTAGAAATGTGCTTAGTTGCTAAACACAAATTTTACAGTGTACATGTAGAACATGTAGATGTTGTCTGATGTACATGCATCTTCAGAAAAATGTGATTCTTCGTTTGTTTGTTTTAGATTATGAAGTCCAGTGATATATTTTTTCAATCAGACTATCTACACGCACGTTAGAATGTAAGTTCACAATTTACTTTGTTTTTGTTTCTGTTTTCATTTGAAAAACAAATTCAGATTAATGTACTAGTAATTTATTGGTTGTGGAAAATAATTGCTTAGATGTTTAAGAAACCTATGTATACCTGAAATGAAGATAAGCAAATTGAAAATGAAAATTCTACCTTTATATTTACAAGGATACGTTATTTGCAGAATGAGAAACTGGTGACACATACCATGAAATTTGGAAACTTCAGAAGAAGATGCAGAATTGAAATGCATCCAACAAGAAAGAAACCTTTTTATGATCAATACAAACAAGGTAAAATACTTTTCTTTAAGAGAGTCCATTCTTTTAAAACTTGTTAAATTGACATGATTGACTTGGAGTTGGATATGTCGTTAACAAAAGTTACTGAGAAATACAGAAAAATAAAAAAAACACAACATAACAGGATGGCAACAATAGAGATGATCAGAGCTTGAATTGAAAGAACTGTTTTACATTGATCCACCATTCCATGTGTGTGAGAATATGTACTGTACTTATGCGTGTAACAGACCGCTTTTCGTATTTAAAACAGTATCTAATTACATTTTTATGTCAATCATTTTCAGTCTCATTTTAATTATATGTATATTTCATATTAAAAGAATAATTCAAGGTATTATTTTTTGTTTTAACTTGATTGCTATGTATACACATAGTAACCTGGGGTCATCGGAATCGGAAAATACAGCCATTTTGAAGTGGAGTAGCTTTGGAATTCTTTTATCTAGATTGCGCTGAGCTAGCATAAACGTGTAGATACTACACATGTTTAGCTCAAAACATGTAAAGACACTTGCTTAATCCCAAAACGTGTAACAAATTTTCTAAACATGTTATGTTTTGAAGGGTTTAGATTTTAAACATTTTCCTAAACATGTTTCGAAATTTGACATGTGTAGATATCTAAACGCATAAAAACATTGCTACAAGAAAGTGTTTAGAAAAAGTGTTTGGAAAGTAAACACATTTCTTACTGTGTAGATAAAACAAAAACATTTCCAGGAATGCATGAGTCAGATGCGAAACATAGCGACACGTAGGAATCACTTTTATAGGGTGTGACAGAGAGACGGACAAAGTGATCCCTAAGTGGCGCTATGCTTCGCAGGCGACCAAAAAATATGAAAGAATGGAATTAACGGAAGAAGTTTTGTAATTTAAGTGGTCGTTGGTAACAAGAATCCCACTGGCGCCTAAAATGAACGGAAGGGAGGAAGAGGCTCATTATGGGGAAATGGTTCAAAGAAACAGAAAGTCTACGTTGTAGATACATATGCGTTTTAGTTTATGGTAAGAAATGTTGGATTGGGCTATAAAATATACCAGCATTGTAAGTGCCTGCTCCAAATAAGACAAGTTCACAAGCAAATTGCCATGTGTGACTAAACATGAATATTTACAATAATTTATGAAAATAATTTAAAAACTAAGATGGAGAGTGAGAATATAAATCAAATTGTGATTCATGACGTGTACAGTAATGAATTTGTACAGTTTTAACTAAATATATTGACGTGTACAATATGTCAAGAAATTGAAAAAAAGTAATATAAGATAAAATATGCCTTATTACCTAAAGAAGGGCCCGTAAGGGCATGACAAGATACTGGTAATAATTGAGGAAATGGGTATTAAATAAATAATATTACATGCAGATGCAAGCATTTCAGATTTACATTCTTTTGACATGTCCCTTACGGAATAGCTCAAACTAAATCCACATGTGATTCTAATGTGCGATTCTCACATGAGATTCACATTAGTTTTTTAATATGCAAATTAAGTGAGATTCACATGTGAAGGAGAAAAACCTTGTGAGATTTCATGAGAATTCATAATTACAAGGAAAAGATATTTCTCATGAGATCTCATGAGATTTTCTATGCTGACTACACTATAGCATATTCTCATGAGAACTCGTGAGATCTCAAGTGAAAACATGAGAGAAATAATACTGTCACAAAATTCAAATTTAATTCTTAAGTAATAAAAAAAAGAAAACTAATATTCTAGGCTACATTAATGGAACAATAAAGAATTAATTATGCACTGCACAGTGTATGTTTTTGGTTATATTGTTGGCATGTCCTTGTTCTTTGACTTCAAACTTCTCGAAATGTCTAGACATTTTCTGTTAATCAATGCATTAACGTCTTCACATTTGAATTGTGAACAGATGAATTCTGAAATAGAATTAAATTAATTATGATATTAAGATGCATCTTTATAACAAATGTAATGAAAAATTTCAATCATATTATCTATTAATAATCGCATTTGAAAAAAATTATTGAACCCATTAAACTATTTAGTAATGTTACTTTATAGAAGAGATTAATAGGATAATAGAAAATTTAGACTTATAAATACCTCGAATTGGTTGTATGATCCCTAAAGGGAGTCCTTTCTTTGATGACCTTACTCCTGTTGCTGAGTGCGTAGCTAGGTACTCTGGAGTAAAGAAATACAGAAGTAAGTCTCTGAGCATTTTGCTGGCATTTTTCTTTGACTTTATCCTCATGGCCTGAAGCTTTGTGGAATCTATGAAAAGGTCATAGGACTGTACCAATTTCACCTGTAAAATAGAGCAAATATTGGTTCAATTAATATATGTATAAGAACAAAGACATGAATATTTACCGCTTTTAAGTTTTAAAGTTGTTATTATAGTTGTCATGATTTAATAACTAAGCATCAAACATATATTTCAATATTGACAATTGAACATGTTTTACACAGGACTTAGTCTCAAATTCGCAGTATTGCAAATAATGTAAAAGTGTCTATATTAATAGTTTCTGAATCTTAAAATTAACAAGTTAAAAGTCATGTTTGTAAAACATTAATGCCCCCCCCCCTACCCCTACCATGATTAAAGTCCGTCACAACTTTATACTTGCATTGATTCAACCTATTGGGGGGGGGGGGGGAGGATATAACGTAACAGTGAAATGTAAAAAGTCAAAGAAGTATAACTGTCAGGAGGAACTTAATGTACAGCATTTATGCTTTGTTCAATCTTTTCTTCAAATCAACTTCAATGTGTCTGTGTGACAATAAAATGTTCATAGTTGGTACTAGATGTATAATAAGAACTTTGTTACCAAGAAACTACTTTTATTATTCAATAAAAGCAAAGATTATGATTCCTTGGTTTTCAACAAGTATTCCTATATATTGGTTTGAACTTTATTTAAAATCAGCTGAATTTGGCCAACATAAAAAATATGCTTTGCGCCCATTAACATAGCCTACTTCTTGAAGTTATATGTGTACATGCCACATTCATACAAAACACTATAAATACATTTTTGACAAATTACCATTGATATATTGAAAAGCTGCATCCAAGGAATCTCATTACTGAAGATACCAAAGTTTCACCAATGTTCACAAAGACTTCAATTTTTATTGCACTCATGTGCTTAACTCTATCAAATTTTTTTTTTGATTGAACCCAAATATGAACTTAAACTAGATTTTTATTTGATGTGTCTGTATACAAAATTTCATTTCAATAGTGAATCCACTCGAGAGATATTGAACTGAAACCTAAAATTTTTGTACTTTTTGAAATGAAAGGGGAATAACGCTGTCAATTGTTTTTTGATCAGACCCAAAAATGAACTTGACCTAGATTTTCATTTGATGTGTCTGTATACAAAATTTCATTTCAATATGTAACTCCACTCAAGAGATATTGAACAGAAAAACTGAAATTTTGGTATTTTTCGAGTGCATGGGGCATAACTCTGTCAACATTTTTTTTTGATTGGACCTAAATATGAACTTGAACTAGAGTTTCATTTGATGTGTCTGTATACAAAATTTCATTTCAATATGTAACTCCACTCAAGAGATATTGAAAGGAAACCCTGAAATTTTGGTATTTTTCAAAGTTCAACGGGCATAACTCTGTCAACATTTTTTCGATCGGACCCAAATATGAACTTAACCTAGATTTTCATTTGATGTGTCTGTATGCAAAATTTCATTTCAATATGTGAATCCATTCCAGAGATATTGAACGGAAACCCTGAAATGTTGGTATTTTTCAAAGTGCAAGGGGCATAACTCTGTCAACATTTTTCGATCGGACCCAAATATGAACTTGCCCTAGATTTTCATTTGATGTGTCTGTATACAAAATTTCATTTCAATATGTGAATCCATTCCAGAGATATTGAACGGAAACCCTGAAATTTTGGTATTTTTCAAAGTGCAAAGGGCATAACTCTTTCAACATTTTTTCGATCGGACCCAAATATGAACTTGACCTAGAATTTCATTTGATGTGTCTGTATACAAAATTTCATTTCAATATGTGAATCCATTCCAGAGATATTGAACGGAAACTGATGTTGCGGACCGACCGACTGACCGACAGCGGCAAACCTATATGTCCCCTCTTCTTCGAAGGGGGGCATAAAAAGCCAAAAATCTGATTTCCTGCACTAACCTAAGCAGTTAAGGGAATTAAACCAGACATTAATCAATGTAAATTACAAAATTTCTTTCTTACCTTATTCTCACCAGGACGAAAGTGTTCCTCATGTTCACTGACTGTTAATATGGAGTCTTCTCCACAATCTTCTAAAGGACTTGATGTTGCCTTTGGTGCACTTGACCTCACAGAGTTCATAGGCATCATGGATACAGTGGCATGTGCATCAAACTGCATTGGTTCTTCAGAACTTGTTTCTGAATGTATGCAGGTCTGTTGTTTAATAGAAGCCCTGTTCTCATACTTCCTTATCGCTGAATGTAGCTCATGTAAAAGTTCATTTACAGCGCTAGGTTGGGCCTCTTGTCCTGATAAAAATGATTTAAGTCTAGATTCAATATCACCAAAGTCATAACATCATATAACACATTCAAATGATTATGATTCACTGCATGAAAGAAGCTTTTCAGTGAATATATGGAAATTATATCATCAAAATTGTTTCTTGATTGTTTCAAGATACTCATGTATAACTCTCAGACTCAGAGTCAAATGCCTATTGTTTTGAAGCCATCATTTGCAATTTCACCTTTAATATACATGTACTAGTATAACTATGATTTTCTTTCAAAGCAATTATTGATGCAATGGTAAGAATAACATTCATATAATAGGTATAATAAAAAAATAGAAATCATTGTTTTCAATAAATCAAAATTATAAATAAATAAAAAGGGATAATGCACTTCCAATTTTTACCTAAAAAATCTATTTTTAAAATAGATCAGATAGTTGTTTAATTTTAATTCACAATTCATTAACATCATGTTTTTCAGTCTGCCTGATATTGTGATATGTGAAATTAATTAAAAAATGAGTGCTTACTATCAGATCTACCGGTATCAGATACAGTTCTAACGACAAATATGGATAATGACCATATCCCTGTATACAGCACAAAATCGATAATTCAAAAATCAGAAACCGAAGGCATACAAAATCAGGACAAAACAGGAACCAAAGCAAACAAACAAAAACCTCCACCATATGAAAAGAAGCGAACTCCCGATAGGGGAGTGAGACCAGGTGCCCAGGAAGAGTAAGCATCTCCTGCTTGCATGCAACACCCGTCGCTTCAATTCGGCAGAACTGTCACATCCGGTTACTTCCATCTTGGAAGACATAGAGTACAATCCTTGGTTGGACGGTTCAAATGGTCTATGACAGAATATCATCCACCATTCTTGAGAGTGGAACATCATAGTGTATGACGAGTTCCCCATATCGACCGTAGAACTTCCTCAGTGACGATGTTAGTCGGTCACAAACATATCCCTGACTGAGAAGCTTATCTGAAAGACGCCTAGCTCTCAGAACAAAATCCGTATATTTGGTACTTGCTCTGGCATAGCGTATCAACTGAGATATGAACACGCCATAAGCAGGCGATGAAGGGATGTTGCTACTCAGAAAAGGAAAGTTTGTAATGCTGAAATTGAAGTCGTCACGTTTGTCATAGAGTGAGGTGTTCATGTGACCATCAGTGTCGTAGGACAACATTATGTCCAAATAGGATGCTGATTTATTTGTCTCTGTTGTTTCTTTGAGTTCAAGCTCCGAAGGATAGATACTGCTCAGGTAATCCGCGAATTTTGGATTATTGATGGACAACACATCGTCTATGTATCTGTAAGTGAAGTTAAAGTCAGAAGCTAAGTATCTTTTCCCTTCAGAGACCAGAGATTGAATGAATTCAGCTTCGTACGAGTAAAGGAAAATGTCGGCAAGGAGTGGGGCACAATTGGTCCCCATTGGAATTCCGACAATTTGTTGGAAGACCTTTCCTCCAAACACCACAAAAATGTTGTCGATCAGAAAGTTTAACATCTGAATAATGTCTGTTTCAGTGTACTTATTTTCAGAATCGGACTTTTCTTTTACAAAGTAGGTTTTGTCATAGTTAACAACAATAAATTTGTATTTGCGATTACCGTTCTTACTTGTAAACGCATTACTTATAATTTTTGCGAGTCTTTCTTTCAATTTAGAATGTGGAATTGTAGTGTAAAGTGTCGAAAAATCAAAGGCTTTGATCGAATGGACTCTACTAAAATGAGAGGATTTCAGATGTTCTAAAAGTTCCTTCGAATTCTTTAAAATCCACATCTGGTTGATACCACTGCGAGAATACACTGTCGAACAATATTTTTGAAGCCCAGATTTGATTTCAGATAAAACTTTGGTGAGTAAGATCGATACAGATTTGGTAGAACATTTTGAGGAACCAGCGATGAAACGTTGTTTGTACGGATTCTTATGCTTTTTAGGTATGCAGTACAAGTATGGTAAATCTAAATCTAAATTGGTAGTAGAAATGGCACATTAAGAGCTTATTCAGGCTCCTATGTTTGTTCGTGATTGTTTCTAACCTATTTTGAAAAATAGTTGCCAGAGTCACCTAATGCTCGACTGCAAAGCATAATATCTCTCATGACAGCCAATTTATTTAAACTCCCTTTCTCAGGCAACAACATATATCAAGTCACATAAAAAATTTAAAGCTATAAATTAAAATTAGTTTATGGTGAACCAATGACAGAGGATACACTATGACAAAAGGTCACTTACGCTTTGCTCATATGAGCTGAAAAAAGCCCACACTCTTTGAGATGCAGAACACTGCATATATATATAGGAAAATCCTAAACGAAACCATGAATCATCAGAGTGACATGGAAAGTTATGCTATCAAGTTCTAAATACATGTAGCACTTATACTTTTCTCAATATTGGCTTTTAAAGGTAAAATCATTCAAGCGGAAAAGGTAGGTCAAGGTCATTTTATGAAAGTTTGATCAAAGATACCATAGACCATTTGAACCATCCAACCAAAGATTGTACTCTATATCTTCCAAAATGGAAGTAACCGGATGTGACAGTTCTACCGAATTGAAGCGACGGGTGTTGCATGCAAGCAGGAGATGCTTACTCTTCCTGGGCACCTGGTCTCACTCTCATATCGGGAGTTCGCTTCTTTTCATATGGTGGAGGTTTTTGTTTTTGTTTGCTTTGGTTCCTGTTTTATCCTGATATTGTATGCCTTCGGTTTCTGATTTTCTGAATTATCGATTTTGTACTGTAGACAGGGATATGGTCATTATCCATATTTGTCATACATCCAATATGCAAGTTTGGTACATGTAGCACTTATACTTTGCTCAATATTGGCTTTTAAAGGCAAAATCATTCAAGCGGAAAAAAGTAGGTCAAGGTCATTTTATGAAAGTTTGATCAAAGATACATCCAATATGCAAGTTTGGTACATGTAGCACTTATACTTTGCTCAATATTGGCTTTTAAAGGCAAAATCATTCAAGCGGAAAAAAGTAGGTCAAGGTCATTTTTGAAAGTTTGATCAAGGATACATCAAATATGTAAGTTTGGTACATGTAGCACTTATACTTTGCTCAATATTGGTTTTTAAAGGCAAAATCATTCAAGCGGAAAAAAGTAGGTCAAGGTCATTTTTTGAAAGTTTGATCAAAGATACATCAAATATGTAAGTTTGGTAAATGTAGCACTTATACTTTGCTCAATATTGGCTTTCAAAGACTTTATTGCTATCTTAACATTTACCTTATCATGTAAACGTCTTCAAATTGAATAGCATCATTTAAGAACAAATAAATTGGCAACGTGGACCAGACATGCACGTTTCGGGTACTTAACCCTCATCAGTGATCCTAAATCCTAAATCTAAACAATGTAATATGCCAAAAAGTATGAAAGTTACTATGTCAACATTTGCCGTATCATTTGAAATAATTTTAAAAGTCCCAACCCCAGGGGCTATATCCTCATCTGGATATATTAAATGATGTATAATTAAACATTTGCAACAACAACAAAAAAAAAAAACCCAACAGAATATGAATATAGGAAAGGTAAATGTGTAATCTTAACATTTACCTTATCATCTAGTTGGGACGACGCCGACGCGGACGCCGGGGGTATTGCAATAGCTCTTTTGCACTAAAGTGCAGTCGAGCTAAATATGATTGGTGAATCTGAACTGGCGGAATCATACAGCAGGCTTACTCCTACAGGAAGAAGTGTGTCACGCATTTTGTCATTTCCGGAAAATATGACAGCAGATGAAATCGGCACTTCCAACCATTTGAAAAGGTTCATAAAAGAACTTAATTCGGATAAACTGAAGCGGTTTTTGAGGTTTTGTACAGGATCAGACCTATTGGCAGTTGAAAAGATCACTGTAAACTTTGTAAACGCTGCTGGCTTTGCAAGACGTCCCGTGGCACATACTTGCAGCTGCATGTTGGAACTGTCGAAAGTTTTCGACAGTTTCCCACAGTTTCGTTCAGAGTTTAATTCTGTGTTAGAATCAAACTACTGGGAAATGGACTTCATCTAGATACTTGAGAAATGTCACTAGGACTGCCCGAAGAGTCATGCAGTTTGAACTGAACTGTTGCATAAAGAGATGAAAATGCAGAGATTTCGAACAATGATAATGTTAATACATGTACTTTAATGTTCTGATGAACAGACTGCTAAAAACAACTAATTAGCAATTAAGTGAACTGTGTTCATGATATTTTAGCGAACCTAAGCTGAAGGGCTTACGTGAGCTGTTGTGATCACTCGCCCTCCATCATCTGTCTGTCCATAAACTTTGCACATTTTTAACCTCTTCTGTAAAAGCACTGTATGGATTCCGATTAAACGTGACAGTGAGAGTGCCTTAAGTCCTCTCTCAAGTTTGTTTATTTTGGTTGGAACCCCCCTCCCCCTACATAATCATGATAATTCCAAGACCTGTACCTAATTTGAAAATCATCTTCTCCAGAATAGTCTTTTTGTAGAAATTGTAAATTTAATTTTTAGCTCTACTGGACATACATGTAGACCAGCAGAGCTTATGCAATACCCCTCCGTCCGGCGTCCGTCTGTCCGTAAACAATTACTTGTTATCGCTTCTCCTCCTAGACCACACAACGTAGAAAGACGTTGATTATGGTCTCAACTTGTTCTTCATATGGTTTAGTTGTGCACCTGCGATTTTGATTCCACTCCCACCCCCAGGGGTGCAGAAATGGGCGTGGTCATGAAATCTTGTTATCACATCTCTTCCTAGACTACTCATTGTAGAAAGTTGATTATGGACTCGTCTTTTTCCCCATATGGTCTAGTTGGGCACCTGCGATTTTGGTTCCCCCCTCCCTTGTGCATATGCAATTTCAAATCAGCTGGTTTCGCCCCACCCATTGAGGAGGGAAAATGGGCGTGCTTGTGAATTTATCCCTTCCCCCTTCTGTTATTTCAATTGTAACCAGTTTGAAAAGTTCCTAGACCAGTAGAGCTCCAGTCTCAACAGAGACTTCTAGTTGATGTTCATGTTTCATTCCCCATTTGTATAATTGCATTTTGACTTGTTATTCCACAAGTCGAATCCAGAATTGGCAATAAAGGTCATTAAGGGACAGAGGGAAGTCAATTCATATTTCTTTGCCAACAGCAATGAATGGAAGAATGGAATGCATTTGTCCTGTCCCATCTTAAAGTAATCATTCTGTTTGTTCATCCATTGTGACTCTGACATTAACCTACATTTGAATAACATGTACTTTATGAGGTGCTACTATACTTTGCATAACTTCGTTGTGACAACGCCTTTTTTGCATTAACGTTTTTGTTTTGTGGCTTTTATTGTTAATAGTGTGGCCTTTATTGTTAAATTTAACCTGCATTTGAAAAGCTTTAACACGCGTTTGTTGACAGTACCTCACTCAGGTTTGCGATATAACGTGTATAACATGTATTGGGCCAGCTTATTTTTCTAAATGAAAGTGTTTTCTTTTAATGGATGTCTACATAACTTGTTACTGTTACTTGAACATGATGTGTTCATGATTTTTCCATAAGTTTATGGGTTCATGTTTGGGTTTAAACTGATGTGTTCGTAATTTGTAACTCGAAATTAATGTGTTCATTACTATTTTTTAACTGACATGTTCATGATCTAGTTTTTCATGTATATTTGAAATAATCTGACAGACATCAGACAAAAGATTGATGTTAGAATATTGTAATATTTGATAGAATAGTGTAATATTTGATATTATTCAGGAATTTTGAGTAGTTAGTTTACATACACTAGATCCGGATATTCAGGCAACAAACAGAAACAGCTGCAGATGATGTAATTTCCTAGTCACTCGTATGCATTATTTGAATTGTAAGTTCAGTCCCATTGGCTGAACAGTCTTAACATGTAAACATTACATCCATGTGACTGGATCTTAATTCCTGATTGGCTACAATTCAAATGTTGTGTACAAATGATTCCTCTATCAACACAGAAAATTACGCTTACAGTTGTGTTGTTTCGTTGCCAGAACATGTGGATCTAGTGTAATACACATTCATGTAGGCGTATATATTGGCAGAAGTTTAAGTATCAGTAGACAAGTAGTCTGAAGTCTTAGTTGTACACTATGATTAAGAGCGGAAAATGTGTTATACAGTAGTAACACATTATACAGGTTGTTGGATTTGTTTACTCTTGAATGTTCTGTTTATCTAGTACATATAAAAATTCAGTTTTGATTACAATGCATTGGTAAAGCAGATGACTGTGACTTTCTTATTCAATCATCTCTCATACATGCAAGGTCTATATAAGTATTCAATACATATACTTGAACTAGCAAGATCTTATGATACCCTAGTGCCATATATTCGACCTCAGTTGTTTTTATACCCCCTGCAAACAAATTTTGATGGGTATATAGGAATCACCTTGTCCGTCTGTCCAGAAAACTTTAACCTTGGCCATAACTTTTGAACCGTAAGAGATGGTGCTTTCATTTAACACATGTGCATTCCTTGTGGCGAGACCTTAATGTTGGTACCAGATTTTTTTACCCGTGACCTTGACCTCCACGTTTGACTTTTGACCTTGGTCATAACTTTTGAACTAAAAGAGATAGTGCTTTGATATTACACGTTTTCCTTGTGGCAAGACATTTTCGTCGGTACTAAAATATTTTACCTTGTGACCTTGACCTCAAGGTTTGACCTACTTTTGAAAACCTAACTTTTGAACAAAAGGAGATAGAGAATTCATATTACACAATTGGATCTTGCTGTCGGTGCCAAAATTATATGAACATTCCCCACAACTATTCGATATGAGGTCACAAAAATAAAAATAGAAAAAAGTTGCCGGGGGAGGGAGTATAAGTCCTGCTATGCCGACAGCTCTAGTTGGCCTTAATCTCGTACCAAATAAAGGTTGAATGTATTGGACTAGTCTTACTAACAAAGTTAAATATGGTTTGGCCGGATTGCAAAGCTAAATCCAGTCTTTAAAATGGTAATGTCCGTCCGGATGTCTATCTGCACCCACAATTTGGTTTAGCTGTTTTGTTTGGGTCCATTGCGGATAGACTACTTACAACAATTCTTCACATGTAGATAGACCATGATCCCCTCTATCCATTGTAACATTTGTTTGTGACCTTGACCTTGAATGTTCCCAGTTTCAAGGTCAAATGCATTTTTCAATTAAGTTCAATTATTTAAAGACCATGAGAGTTGGATCTTTCAGACCTCACACATAGAGCACTATTTATAACAACCTTCATTTGTGACCTTGACCTTTACCATTGCAGTCAAATGTATATGCCAGTTCAGTTCAATTACAGAAAGACCATAGCAATGACATATTTGAAACTTCACACATAGATGGATCTTAATTAATACTTTTCCTTGCAACATTTGTATGTGACCTTGGCCTTCATTGTTTCCATTTTCAGGGTCAAATATATTTTAAAAGTAGTTCCATTACAGAAATGTGATGGGAGTTCATAGATGGAGCTTGATCAGCACTGTTACCTTGATCACCTTGTGACCTTGATCTTGACCTTTGTACTAGAAATAGATTTTGTTGGATTCTGCTGCTGCCTAGGGAACAGTGTTCACAAACACATCTTTTCAATTTCTGTTGCCGCTTCGCAATCCGACAAGATCAATTGTCCAAACTCATTAAATGGTGCTATAATCGAGAGGGGAAAACTTATATTTGTACATTTGAATCAAAGGGTTTCTTTTCCGTTACATAATACAAATCATACAAATCATTGACATGTAGCGACCTGTGTAGTGCCTTGTCCTTCCTCTTGGACAACATTTATGTAAGATTTGGTGATAATCTCTACAAGCAGGTTGTAGGGACTCCTATGGGTACACTTCCCAAAGAACAACATGAAAGAAAATTCGTTCTAATACGTGGTATATATGTGTGTATGTATATGTGATTTTTTCAACGAGAAACAAATTTTGAATTGACACCTTCATATGCTCTTTCACATGGTATTTTCCACTTTATCATATATTGCAGTACTTATTTGTAAGGTGTCTAGAACGGTTGGGGGTAGGATAAGAATAAAGAAAAGACAATAGAATAAAAGAAACTATTCCGACGGAAGTCGGAATCTTTTTAAATAGACGAACAATGCAATGTTTACATTTGTTTACTTATATATGTCAATGTTTGTATAATCTGTATGCTATATACCTCTTTATTGTTAACTTTTGATTTATGTTATCTGCATATTATACAGGTCTGGTCGATTACTCTATATGGTATTTAAAGCCGGAAAATACCGAGTACTATTTTAGGAAACTCTCCGAGTTTTCTCGAGTGAAATGGCGTTTTTCGACCAATGAGCGCTTCAGTATTTGACACACCTGCAGAATTTGTAAATAAATAACACGTGCTTCTATTTACTTTACAAAGTATTGTTTTAAAATGTTCTGGGATAAATCTGGACAGGTTAAATCTAATTCTATTGGCAATTCCCTATTCATTGATATATTTTCAAGAAATCTACCGAGGGATTTCATCATTCAGTACCCTAGAAAATTTTAACAGCAGCATTATGTATCAACCCTTATAAGTAACCCGCTAATATCGTGCTTTGGGAGTGCGAAAATAAAACTTATAGTAGTATTGTGATGTGTTAGAGTTCCAATGGTGAATTCCAGTAAGTTTTAGTATAAGAAGGATTCCAAAAGGAAATAAAGCCTACGCTCACGCAGCAAGATACGCCCGTTGGGATTTTTTTCACAACACCAAAAAATTTAAGTCCCATAACTCCATAAGGACAAATTGGATTAACCTTTTAATCGAAAGGCAGCTTCCTCTTCAAAGTCTGATCAAAATGTACAAATTTCATGAAAATCTGTTGACACATATTCAAGTTATTGCGTTCCATGCACCTATATTTTGCCCTTAGCTTAACATGTATGTGCATATAAACCCCCCCCCCCCCCATTACACATAATTTCTGGATTATGTGACAAAAAATTCAAGAACCCGTTATATATGTGAAAGAACATCCTTTCTACTTGAAGTATACAAAATTTCAAAACATTTCAACCTGAAATAGATTTTTAAATAATTTTTAACTATTTCAGTATATTTTCACTGTATTTTAAAATATCTAAGTCCCATAACTCTGTAACGACATATCGAATGCACCTGAAAATCGAAAGGCGGCTTCCTCTCCACAGTCCAATCAAAATGTATGAATATCATGAAAATCCGTTGACGCATATTCAAGTTATTGCGTTCCATGCGCCTATGTTTTGCCCATAGCTTAACATGTATGTGCATATAACCCCCCCTCTCCTATTACACACAATATCTCGCTTATGCGACCAAAAAATTAAAAACCCGTTACATATGTCAAAGAGCATCCTTTCTACCTTAAGTATACAAAATTTCAAAACATTTCGACCAGAAATAGATTTTTAAATAATTTTTAAATATTTTAGTATATTTTCACTGTATTTAAAAATGTCTAAGTCCCATAACTCTGTAATGACATATCGAATGAACCTGAAAATCGAAAGGCGGCTTCCTCTCCACAGTCCAATCAAAATGTATGAATATCATGAAAATCTGTTGACGCATATTCAAGTTATTGCGTTCCATGCGCCTATATTTTGCCCTTACCTTAACATGTATGTGCATATAACCCACCCCTCCCCCCTTCCTATTACACACAATATCTCGGTTATGCGACAAAAAAATTAAAAACCCGTTACATATGTCAAAGAACATCCTTCCTACATGAAGTATACAAAATTTCAAAACATTTTGACCAGAAATAGATTTTTAAATAATTTTTAAATATTTTAGTATATTTTCACTGTATTTTAAAAATCTAAGTCCCATAACTCTGTAACGACATATCGAATAAACCTGAAAATCGAAAGGCGGCTTCCTCTCCACAGTCCAATCATAATGTATGAATATCATGAAAATCCGTTGACGCATATTCAAGTTATCGCGTTCCATGCGCCTATATTTTGCCCTTAGCTTAAAATGTATGTGCATATAACCCACCCCCCCTTCCTATTACACACAATATCTCGGTTATGCGACAAAAAAATTAAAAACCCGTTACATATGTCAAAGAACATCCTTTCTACTTGAAGTATACAAAATTTCAAAACATTTCGACCAGAAATAGATTTTTAAATAATTTTTAAATATTTTAGTATATTTTCACTGTATTTTAAAAATCTAAGTCCCATAACTCTGTAACGACAAATCGGATGAACCTGAAAATCGAAAGGCGGCTTCCTCTCCACAGTCTGATCACTATGTATAAATTTCATAAAAATCCGTTGACGCGTATTCAAGTTATTGCGTTCCATAGGCGGACGGACAGACGGACAGACGGACAGACGGACGGACTTCGCCATACCATAATACGTCCCGTCAAATGACGGGCGTATAAAAAAACTATTTACTTTAAAACATAACTGTACAAAGTCACCTCTCGCACGTTTATGAGTGAAATCGAGAGCAGGCATTTTACAAAACTGGTCGACCAAGTCATGTTACTTTTACTATATGGATATTGAAGGAAGGGAGGAGATCTCCAACAAGACCCAACCCTTAAAACCCAACCCTTGAAATAAAACAAAGCATCATGATAATACTGTCCATCCTAACATCTTTGTTTTTTCTTTTATTCTACATGTCTTACATATTACACATTCAGACGAATACATCTTATATTTACAATCACACGGGAAAATTGTTGCTGGCAAAATGAAAACCTCTTTTAATTATCTGTTATTTAAAGCTCCTTTATTTGTCATTTTCTTTGCTTCTTTATTCTTCGCTTGTCGGTTAAAATATAGATTAAACCTTATATTAGAATTGAGATATTTAGAGCTTTGTACATCTAAATGGAAATAGGGTGATCCCTCCTTGAAAACTTCTGGATCCGCCTATAAATCAATAGAAGCTGAATTTCGTTTGATGGATGCCCTGAACGGTACGAGTACGCAGCTTAAATTCATTGCAGTGGCTCCATCTACATTATTTAAAGTCTGTGTTTATGAATGCGCGGAATTTATCTTAAGTATCTATATTTTCAATCTTAAACGTACAGTTTCTATGATTTTCTCAAAATAGTGATCAACGACCCCTTTCAAAACAGATATATGAATACAGTAGATGTAGTTTTCTTTTTAGATTTCATGAGTGCATCATGTGGCGCAAAATATATATATATTGAAGAGTCAGGCAAACATGTACAATAAACATAGACGTCGGATGCTAGTTTTGAAATTATAAAACTTGGAAAAAAGTATGCCATCGACGTAACAAGTGGGTAAAAGATGAGTTAGCACTAAAAAGTCACATGTTATGTGGCGAAGGAATTCATTATCGATATCAAGTGCAGATCAAAAGGGGGCACGGGAGTCAGGAACAAGTCAACGAATTTTCCCTAGACCGTCTTTTTTTAAATGCCGATTTTCTCCATTTGACGAATATTTTCATTAATTTGACATACCATATATACATGTAATATACACGGTTTGGACCAACTCTGTTGGAATAATAAATATATCCATCTATCCTCCCGCACGTCTATCCAAGAAAAGAAATACATGTAAGGCAGACAATTATATTAAATTCCGCATCGCAAGTTGCGATAAATATTATCCACTGTACCATCGCATTCGAATAAGATTAAATTCATTGATGAACCGCAATTATTCGTGCATGAATGTGCCTGTCGACAACTCATCATGTAATACCTGTAATTTACACTGTTCTCATGTGTTGAATAACAAAAAAGCAACGGTAAATTTCAAGAACATATATCTAAGGATAAGGAATTATTGATAAACTAAGAAAAAATACCTATAGTTTTATCCCAGAGCTTTAAAAAACAATTCTTCCAAAAGGAAACAGCATCATATCCCACCCATCCTGCTACGTCTTTCGGTACACTTTTTCGACATAGTAACTTTCATACTTTTTTGGCATATTACATTGTTTAGATTTAGGATCACTGATGAGGGTTATGTACCCGAAACGTGCATGTCTGGTTCACGTTGCCAATTTATCTGTTCTTAAATGATGCTATTCAATTTGAAGACGTTTACATAAGCACGTGTTATTTATTTACAACATCCGTAGGTGTGGCAAATATCTAAGCGCTTATTGGTCGAAAAACGCCATTTCACTCGAGAAAACTCGGAGTGTTACCTAAAATAGTACTCGGTATTTTCCGGCTTTAAATACCATATAGAATAATCGACTAGACCTGTTATAAGTAACACTGTATGCAAACTTGCCCTTCATTGGGCCCAAATTGGTCAATAAAATATCTTGTATCTTTGACTATTTACTCCCTTTCCGTACCCCAGAGCGCCATGTGTTTTCCGGTGAACAAGAATTGCGATAACGCATTATGCTACAAAGATTTAAACCTTCTAAACAATGAATATTGTTTATAAAGGTGCTTTTACTAATATTCAACATACTTGTTTTTACTATTTAACAAACTAAAACGCATTTAATTAATCCTTACCCCAGGCTCAGCTACATCACGGTTAGAATGAAGATTTAATCGGTCTTTCAAGCGTTCAATTTGCTCTATGTTAATTCTATTTTTGTTCCAGTTCGATGTTACTTCTTTTCTTCTTCTTTTTCTCGCCGAATCCGTAAAACTTGACTTTCTTCCTCTTGTTGATTTTCTGCCGTAGCCATTTTCATTTCTTCTGAAGTGCATGACCCCACAATGGATTTGATGGACTTCTGATAAGATATGATAAATAATGGATGTTTTGGCCGATTTTTAAATGTTTAGAAAAAAAACACATAGAAATAACAGCTATTACGCGTTTAGTAGTCGTCGGAAGAGAAGAATCCCACTGGTGCCTCATCTGATCAAGAAAGAAAGAGGCTCATTTTAGGGACATGTTGCAACGAAAAAAGAAAGTCCCCTTACAGAAAAAAGGCCTCTGCCGCGAATACTTCTTGCGATTCTCATGTAAACTTTATGTGTATAAAACCTTATTCGAAAGACATTTACGGCTCGATAAAACCTTATTCACAAGGCATTTAAAGGATTTGTATTTTTCGCATGTAATTCCTCTCTAAGGGGATAATGAGTACATTAGTCAACCAGGGTTGTCGTATGTGCACTTCTCGATGATGTCGCTTGTGTCGTAAATGGCTACCGAAGTGGCGTTACGGTATGATATACCGGGTTTAACTCGGGTATTGTTTGGCGGAACTCTGTTGATTCAAACAGATATAGCAAGAGTATGTTGCAGAGAATAGAGAGAAAGAAAAGGGAGGTCACCAAACCTCGGAAAAATCGCGTTTACCAAGATTCCCGTAATCTTCAATAAGTAAATACTGTCAGCTGTTGTCTTGTAGATTATTGTGTATCTCATATACTCAAATTTTATCCATATAGCTTCTCAAACAATAATATTGCTCTATTATATCGTTTAGGCGGTACAGCTGTAAACACTCCTAGTCACCTCCGGTTTTAAACAAACATATTCTATACCTTTTGCAAAATATAAACATATTTTTGCAAAATATAAACATGTGTTTTCGCACATGTACGTAATTCACAGATTGTGGAATACAAAATAGTATATTCAAAATTAAAGGCTACTGGTACAAGGCAGACTTATTTTAATTAATCTTTTTTGCCAAAAAGAAAACTAAAGTAAATTTGTTTCAAATAGCGCCACCTACAACCAGTACATTCCAGTTATAGATTTACTTCCAAGTTCAGCTCTTATCGGTCGAAATTATATGTATACTAATATTTGACTAATCAGGTGTGTTGAATGCAGGAGAAACAGGGCTTTACACGGTTCCTGCAAACGTGGGTTTGAAGTCAGGTAGCGCCGAGCTGTACCGTGGTGTTTCGGTGGTCTCAGGTGATTTTGTGTTGAATGCAGGAGAAACAGGGCTTTACACGGTTCCTCCAAACGTGGTTTTGAAGTCGGGTAGCACCGAGCTGGATTAAGCGCTTTTCAAGTGCCCAGTATTTAACAAGGTTTTTCCTTTATGCAACAAAAGAATGAAACATAAAGTATCTAAACAAGTATAATTTCTATGCTTTTATGTTTAAAACTTTTACCTAAAGTGGGTAATAACTAAACCATTTTTGTTGGGGGGGGGGGGGGGTTTACTTCACTGATTAAGACCATACCTTATTATGTTCAGCAGCGGGTCCTCCTGACTCCTCTGCTGCGTAAACCCGCGTCTCGCCATTTTTCTATGAGACATACAGATTTAAAAATATTAAGTTTAATGTCATTTATCAATCATGCATGTAATGAATTACTTCTCTTTAAAAGGTGATATAAGTTCTCAGAAATTGTGTCTGATCCATTTGCAATTATATTACAAGGAAAATATGTTAAAATCAAACCAACTTGATAATTTAAAGAAGTTGATTTAGTTAACGAGAGAGAGAAAAAGTTCTTTAAAGGTAAGTTTTACCTTTGAGTGAGGATTATTGAATCCTCTGTCTCCCTGAGCTTTCTCTTTATCCCACTCTTTAGCTGCTCTTCATCATCACTTGAATCAAGGTCTTGTGGAGATTCCTGGTAAAATAGAATTTTGAAGATATTTTGGTGTAAGAAATTAAAAACCAAATTTCGTAAGTAAAAGACTAAATTTGTAATTTAGAAACAGAAATGCGTGTAACTGCGCGTTTTAAATTTTTATTTCTTAAAGCTCTAAAAGTGAAACATTTCTTACAGTATTATTTTTCTTAATTTTGTTTTTGGTAAAAAATTGTTATTATGATACTTTTGTATGTAACTTAAAAGTAAAAGCATTAATAAAACTGAAAACAAATTTAAAGAAAAAAATATCAAAATTAAGATATAAAAATCTTCTGAATATGTAGCATTACATTGACATCAAGTATAGAATGGGAGGACAATATTATAAAAGTAATTTGCCTCTGAATACGTGGGTTGTTTTTTTTTGTCATTGTACATGTAATAGAAAATCACAATTTCAAAATCAATAATATTTTTGACATAAAAACGATAGCAATAGAACTACAAGCTATATCTGACGGCAAAAATATAGCAAATTTTGAAAAAAAAGGAAATAAAACGATAGATTTATGATTGAAAACATTTAATTACATTGAATCATAGTGGATATGTACCAATAAATCCGTTAAATCGGCAGATTATAAAGATTTCTGAATTATTTTTGTCCCCACAAAATTCCTGCACGTAATTAATTTGTGATGTGTATTGACATCCTTTGTTTGACATCGGAGGTCATCCACTCGGAAAGATGCGAAACGCAAGCGCTGCACACGTATTCAAATTCAAATACCGATTTATAGTAAATCCATAAGTAAGATTTCATTTGAAAGGCACATTTGCGTAATTTAATAATAATACATGGAACCAAAAGGTCAAAATTATCATGGACTCTTGTGAGGAATATGCAAGACGTTGGGCAAAGAAAGAGGATGTACAGCTCGACACCCTTTCCGAATGGATAAAATCAATCAGAGGGTTACTTTTATTTAGAATTAACCGATTAAAATCAACTGTGAACACCAGATTCGTGTCTATATTTAAAGACCCTGATGTTATCACAGAACTTACCTCCAAGAACATTATGTCATCACACCAGCTGACAAAGCCTCAAATAATTACACATTTACTTGCAAAAAGTACTATTTCGACAGTCTTGTTAAAGAGTTGGGTTAAAATTCGACACCTGGAAATCCCACTTACACCCCAACAAACCTTTCTGCCTCTGAAATAATAGATAACCACAAATCAGCTCTTGCTTCCTTTTGCTTCGACACTACCAATTTAGATTTAGATTTACCATACTTATACTGCATACCTAAAATGTATAAGAATCCGTACAAACAACGTTTCATCGCTGGTTCCTCAAAATGTTCTACCAAATCTGTATCGATCTTACTCACCAAAGTTTTATCTATAATCAAATCTGGGCTACAAAAATATTGTTCGACAGTATATTCTCGCAGTGGTATCAACCAGATGTGGATTTTAAAGAATTCGAAGGAACTTTTAGAACATCTGAAATCCACTCATTTTAGTAGAGTCCATTCGATCAAAGCCTTTGATTTTTCGACACTTTACACTACAATTCCACATTCTAAATTGAAAGAAAGACTCGCAAAAATTCTAAGTAATGCGTTTACAAGTAAGAACGGTAATCGCAAATACAAATTTATTGTTGTTAACTATGACAAAACCTACTTTGTAAAAGAAAAGTCAGATTCTGAAAATAAGTACACTGAAACAGACATTATTCAGATGTTAAACTTTCTGATCGACAACATTTTTGTGGTGTTTGGAGGAAAGGACTTCCAGCAAATTGTCGGAATTCCAATGGGTACCAATTGTGCCCCACTCCTTGCCGACATTTTCCTTTACTCGTACGAAGCTGAATTCATTCAATCTTTGGTCTCTGAAGGGAAAAGATACTTAGCTTCTGATTTCAACTTCACTTACAGATACATAGACGATGTGTTGTCCATCAATAATCCAAAATTCGCGGATTTCCTGAGCAGTATCTATCCTTCGGAGCTTGAAGTCAAAGAAACTACAGAGACAAATCAGCATCCTATTTGGACATAATGCTGTCCTACGACACTGATGGTCACATGAACACCTCACTCTATGACAAACGTGACGACTTCAATTTCAGCATTACGAACTTTCCTTTTCTGAGTAGCAACATCCCTTCATCGCCTGCTTATGGCGTGTTCATATCTCAGTTGATACGCTATGCCAGAGCAAGTACCAAATATACGGATTTTGTTCTGAGAGCTAGGCGTCTTTCAGATAAGCTTCTCAGTCAGGGATATGTTTGTGACCGACTAACATCGTCACTGAGGAAGTTCTACGGTCGATATGGGGAACTCGTCATACACTATGATGTCCCACTATCCAGAATGGTGGATGATATTCTGTCATAGACCATTTGAACCATCCAACCAAAGATTGTACTCTATATCTTCCAAAATGGAAGTAACCGGATGTGACAGTTCTACCGAATTGAAGCGACGGGTGTTGCATGCAAACAGGAGATGCTTACTCTTCCTGGGCACCTGGTCTCACTCTCATATCGGGAGTTCGCTTCTTTTCATATGGTGGAGGTTTTTGTTTTTGTTTGCTTTGGTTCCTGTTTTGTCCTGATTTTGTATGCCTTCGGTTTCTGATTTTCTGAATTATCGATTTTGAACTGTAGACAGGGATATGGTCATTATCCATATTTGTCATTTCTTACATTTTAATACTTTTATGTCATTCATAACGCGCCTCTGTCTCCATGTCATCCGATTATTTTCGGCAATCCATGCGATGCAATGACGGGATATACGAAACGCTCATAATAGGTGTGCTCCTTTCTTTATTTAAGGATGCATTCTGCTGAGATCTCGAATTCAAAACCATCAAACTTTTTTCTAATCATTATATTTCAATAGTACATGACCCGATAAATAATAAAACAAACAGAAAAGGATACCAAGATGTGGACTTTATGTCAGATATTTGCGCTCAAAGATACCCTTCTTCAACCATCTCAGAATATTGTTGGAAAATTGAAAATTTGCGAAATAATACTTATAAAATCTAAAATATGTATATTCTTACGGAATTGGTGAATGAGATGACTTACAGATATTTAAATATATTACTTTTCTACTGTTGAATACAATTTCTATGACATAAGATGTAACGGAATGAAATTATTAGCGAATTCTTACCTCATATGGCAAATTTTTAAAGTAACATGAGAAACAGATTTTTGGCACTAAAATGCTGATTAAAAATGTAATTTCATCAAACTTTTTTTTTAAACTTCACATAGTGTATCAAGGGACAAAATAGCATGTTTTTATGAAAGAAAAAGTAGGGGGTGTTGTGCATTGGGGAAGTTTTGGTCCATTTTGCTACCCTATCCCCCCCTTCTTTCAAAATGATACAGGAAATAGAAAAAACACCATATTGCCAACAGTACGTACATGTTTCATTGATTATGTTTGGTTTTATATAGCTGTTCCATGAACTTTCATTTGAACATTTATATACATTCTACAAATGTGGCATTAAACAATTTTTTTGCATAGCTAGGGGAAGGGGGGGGGGGGGCTTCAGCCCCCGCCCCGTCTTGAACTCACCGAAATATTTTTTTTGCAAATTAATTGATAAATATGTTTTAAAATTCCACAAACATAACAGTTATTTCACACGTAAATTAATCATTAACATACCTTTTATTATTGACCTTGACTTTTGATGCTGTGACCTTAACCTTTGAGATTGACCTACTTTTAACAAACCCGGAATTATATCGCTACTGTATAAACCTTCAATTTTTCTACAAAAACCTATACACAGCGCGGCGCTGTCTTCTGACTTTTTTTTTATTTTTTCGTTGTCAGTTTTATTCCTAATTGTGTTTAAAGAGAACTCTCCGAACGCAGAATATATTCGATAACCTAAAGCAATCAAAAAGTATTATTGTTTCTGAATTTTTAAATACACATTCAACGTTATCGATAAATATGTCTAAAGAACATGTAGATGTAATATACCCTCTCTCTATCTCTCTCTCTCTCTCACACCCCATGACACACGTTTAGTTTGTCGGAAGACGCTGTATGCCGTGCAAGTTTATTTTTTATCTTTCATAGCATTCTTTTTTAATTTGCGGTGTCCCCCATTTGTTTCAGTCCATGGGGTTACATGATTCGGATTTTTTTGGGATGAAAACTTTTCTTTTATAAAGTCTTATGACGCATGTCAGCCGTGAAATGCCCGTACGTCTTCAATGCGGCAGTCGCACGAAAAAAAAGTCTGTTATCTAAACACTACGAACTCTTTTAAAATATTTCGTGCCGCAGTCCTACGGCTGTCTCGAACAGTTATGGTGCAGCCGTAGGGCGTGTAGGATCGCAGAGACCGTATGGCTGTGGCAAGGCTGATGTGATTTCAAGGGCCTTATTTAAGTTTTTCTTTAAAAGATTAATTATTTGTCGGAAAAAAATGTATGAAATAAGATGATAGCTGAGGATTTTGTTTTCGAGATGTACCCTACTTATGTAAAGTCCCTGTATTGTATCCATATTTCAAATAAATGACAGAATTGATGAAATTGTGTACGCACAAAAGGATCATGTAAACAGGAAAATTTAAAACTGTCTGATATAGTTCAAAATTTCAGAATTTTTAGAATTTTCTGGTGATAGAGTTCAAAATTTGCAGACATAATGCTTCTAAAAGAAATAAAGTAAATAGATAAGAAAAAGAATTAAGATAAGGCGGAAGAGATAAAGTACGTGGCGATTTATTATTGTTGTAATTTTTTTGTGTGTTAATAAGTAAAAATCCAGAGACGAATCGCCCTTCATACATGTCGACACAATGACAGTACAGAGTGCAATTAATGGTAACGTTCTATTTTCCATGTTTCGGTGTATTTTACATGCTTTTGTTGTGTCTCTGATTTGTTTCACACTGAAAATACAAATCTTTTATTGAATTAATCTTCTCAATTGATGTAATTTAAAGGCAAATATAAGTAATCAATTGTAAACGTCTTCAAATTGCATAGCATCATATAAGAACAGATAAATTGGCAACGTGGACCAAACATGCACGTTTCGGGTATTTAACCCTCATCAGTGATCCTAAATCTAAACAATGTAATATGCCAAAAAATATGAAAGTTACTATGTCGAAAAAGTATACCGAAAGACGTAGCAGGATGGGTGGGATATAATGCTATAGGACCCACTTTTTAGAAATTTCAAGAAATTTTGATACCAGAAATTTTGAATGCGTTGAAGAAACCGAAATTGATCGAACTTGGCTACTTGTGCCCTCGGGGACTCCTGGTCCACGAGCAGTGACACTCACCAAGTGGTATAAATGTAAACGTCTTCAAATTGCATAGCATCATTTAAGAACAGATAAATTGGCAACGTGGACCAGACATGTACGTTTCGGGTATTTAACCCTCATCAGTGATCCTAAATCTAAACAATGTAATATGCCAAAAAGTATGAAAGTTACTATGTCGAAAAAGTATACCCATAAAAACATTACATCCCTTTCCTGCAGCGTAATTTACGTGTATCTGTTTTATTCATGGCGGGAAGACGAACGTCATTTTTGCTGCGTGACGTCAAAGATTCTCGCAGTGACGTAGTGTTATCTGAACAAGGTTGTTTTATAGCAAAAAGATAACATAAAATGTTTAAACTTATGAAAATAACAAATATATCCTCAAACAACTCCAATTAACTATGCTATTGAATTTGATGCAATGAACGAAAAAAACAAATGTCGTACAACTTTCTTTTACGACAGTAGGAGTTATCTCCCATCGTCTAGAACGTTTTCTGTTCAGCTCGCCAGGAGAAAACATCCTTAACCAAGTCACTCAAGCGGAAAATGTAGGTCAGATGCAGCATCCGATGCATGGGTTCACCTTAGCATCCAAAGATGAATCACGTGTGCAAGTTTGGTTACTGTAGCATCAGTACTTTGCCAAATACTAAGCTACCCCAAACTTCTAACTGGACGCGGACGCGCGGGGGTATAGCATAAGCTCACTCAACTTCGTCGAGATGAGCCAATTTCATGATCAAATACGGATATCAACATGACATATTCACAAGTAATGTTTTCACAATATTAAAAAAAAATCCATCACTTACAGTTACCAGTATTTGGTGTGGTAATATTTGCAGTATCTGTTCTGTCCTCCCCATCAGGATCTTCTTTAACTCATTACAGTTACCAGTAGTTGGTGTGGTAATATTTGCAGTGTCTGTTCTGTCCACCCCGTCTGGATCTTCTTTAACTCATTACAGTTACCAGTATTTGGTGTGGTAATATTTGCAGTGTCTGTTCTGCCCTCCCCGTCAGGATCTTCTTTAACTCATTACAGTTACCAGTATTTGGTGTTGTAATGTTTGCAGTATCTGTTCTGTCCACCCCGTCAGGATCTTCTTTAACTCATTACAGTTACCAGCATTTAGTGTGGTAATATTTGCAGTGTCTGCTCTGCCCTCCCCGTCAGGATCTTCTTTAACTCATTACAGTTACCAGTATTTGGTGTTGTAATATTTGCAGTGTCTGTTCTGCCCTCCCCGTCAGGATCTTCTTTAACTCATTACAGTTACCAGTATTTGGTGTGGAAATATTTGCAGCGTCTGTTCTGTCCACCCCGTCAGGATCTTCTTTAACTCATTACAGTTACCAGTATTTGGTGTTGTAATATTTGCAGTGTCTGTTCTGTCCACCCCGTCAGGATCTTCTTTAACTCATTACAGTTACCAGTATTTGGTGTTGTAATATTTGCAGTATCTGTTCGGCCCCCTCTGTCGGGATCTTCTTTAACTCATTACAGTTACCAGTAGTTGGTGTGGTAATATTTGCAGTGTCTGCTCTGTCCACCCCATCTGGATCTTATTTAACTCATTACAGTTACCAGTATTTGGTGTGGTAATATTTGCAGTGTCTGTTCTGCCCTCCCCGTCAGGATCTTCTTTAACTCATTACAGTTACCAGTAGTTGGTGTGGTAATATTTGCAGTGTCTGCTCTGTCCACCCCATCTGGATCTTATTTAACTCATTACAGTTACCAGTATTTGGTGTGGTAATATTTGCAGTGTCTGTTCTGCCCTCCCCGTCAGGATCTTCTTTAACTCATTACAGTTACCAGTATTTGGTGTGGTAATATTTGCAGTGTCTGTTCTGCCCTCCCCGTCAGGATCTTCTTTAACTCATTACAGTTACCAGTATTGGGTGTTGTAATATTTGCAGTATCTGTTCGGCCCCCTCTGTCGGGATCTTCTTTAACTCATTACAGTTACCAGTATCTGGTGTGGTAATATTTGCAGTATCTCTTCCGCGCTATCCGTCAGGATCTTCTTTAACTCATTACAGTTACCAGTATTTGGTGTGGTTATATTACCAGTATTTGGTGTGGTAATATTACCAGTATTTGGTATTGTAATATTTGCAGTAACTGTTCTGCCATCCCCGTCCGGTATATATTAATTGGTGCATAGCATATTAAAAATACCGTCAGTTATGGCTTGTATTGCTTTAAAAATTGACAAATTTTAAAAAGACGTACTTTACCCGAATCATTATTTTCCCAACTCTATCGTTTCTTGCTCGAAATCGTCAGAAACTTCTTAAAGAAAGCTTCTGCCATCTCGCTATTGTCACAGTGAAGGATGTATTCTGAAGACTGATTTACTTTGCATTTATCCATTTAATTTATACTGATTCAAGGGGAAAGGGGTGGGGCTTAGCCTTTTATTTATTGTGTTCATTTATTTATTTATGTACATTCTTAATATCTCCACTACTCATGATGCCATTCCTGATCTTTTTCATATTATGTGAAAAATCTTGGCAGTGAGCTATCTGTCGTGTTGAATTTACAATATTTGTACTCAATTACTTTTTCTGTAGCATATCTCCATCAAAATGGGACTATTCTCTTCGCCACCATCTTTCATTATGAAATCAACAGTGAATCCAAAGTCCTGTAGTTTAGCTACGGAATCATAAATTAGGATAGGGAGCTCCCCCGCTTTTATTCCGTTTGTTGCGTGATGACAAATCGGAAACCTGAATCCTGTATAATCCGCAAAAGGTGAGTTTGATTACCTCAATCCAAACAATCCATCCGCCGCACAACGGCGAACAATTTGCATAAGGCAATCGCATCGTACAAAGGCAACAAACCTGGTACCCAAATCCAGTTTTAAAATGACAGGACGATCAAAAACAAAGGAGGGGATCTCCAACAACGCCAGGTTGTAGCACCCACAGCAAAACCCCAAAACACCCAATGCAAAAACACAAAGCAGACAAGCACAGAAAGAGACGCGTAATGGACAAGGAACGTCAACGTACAACACAGAAACATCAAACACAAAGCCCGCATTGGACAATAAGGAAATGGAAGCATAAATAACATTTTAAACTTGAATTTGGAATTCATTTACAAAGACAATCAAATAATAAGGGTCAGGTATTGTGCAGTTGACCTCATTAAAAAAAGGGGGCGAGGGGTTAACGCATCAGTGTTTTATTACTCATTGGGCGAAGGAACATGACCCTGAATATTAAAACCTTACAAAAGCCATGACCAGACAACTGAGGCCAAATGATGCTAATAAACTTTATTAAGAATAGGTACTTGCGGTCGGTCGAAGATAAAAATTTGATAAAAATGAAACAATATATAAAATACATGCACTGTCTGAGGCTATGTCTATATAGAAAGTGCTATGGCGACAATGTATGGATATATTCAAAACACTTACTGTCAAAAAACTTATTGAAGTCTATGGAAAAACTAATATTTCAGCCATATTTTCCAAGAAAATAATTGGGGTTTAAATATGGATTGACGGGAAATTTTCTGACAATTAGTATTAATCAAATGTCACTGAAAAAAAATGAATCCACCATGTAGATCTTCCGCAATTGATTTTTAAAATATTATCTATCAGGGGGAGATAACTCCTAAAAATAACCCTATTTTAAATAAAATCCCCTTTTCCGATGCCCTCCATTATAGTAATTTTTTGCAACATAAAAAGCGATGTAGAAATATAAAATAATTTATACCCATAATTTCAATATTTTGGACGTGATTTCGTTCATTATACATGTAATACCTAAAAAGAAATACCGAAGAAAAATTAGTTCTGTTTCATTGCTCATATAACTCACAGTCTATTTCTGAGAGTACTTGCACCTGTTTCCAACAGTTCTTGAAGAAGATATTTCTCACATCCATGTCGACGAGATTTTGTGCTCCTCTCAAAACTGTTAGTGGGCTCAGTACAATCGATGGATCCGAACTGTTCGAAATTTGCGTTATTAGTGTAGAGTTTATGATCGCGGCGACTTCAGCCATAAGAGTCACATGCACATCGTGAGTCGGATAATGTGACTCGGATTCCTTCCTTGCGGTCCTAGAAGCATAGCGTGTAGGATCATTTCTTTCGTTTCCACACTCCACCCATGTGTAATGAGAGTGGCGTTTTGAAAATCCAAGTGATGCCGGATTTACTGATATATATAGGATCTCAAATGAATTTTCATTTCTTACGATGTATTATGAAACGAGTTGTGTGTTTTATATCCACGAGCCTTGGCGAGGGGATATAAAACGCACAACGAGTTTCATAATACATCGTATGAAATGAAAATTCATTTGAGATTCTTTTTATCACATGATATTGCCTACAAATGTGTATTTCTAACGTGAAATCAACGTTTCCGAGAACTATAGAGGCGAACCACGCCGTGATGTAGAAGTTGTCTGCTGCGCCATGAGAAGTAGTGTCCCCATCGTATAGATATTCTGTGCGTAAGAGAAAAGTATTTCAATTTTGAATAGTATTTTAATGCAAGAATTAATTCAACAACAATAAGTTTAATCATTGATATTGACTCCGGGTCTGAATTTAACAGTTGACCGACATTTGAAAGGTCACATTTGTCAAGGTTTATGTGATTAGGTTCCAAACTTGACCAATCGCATTCAAGCAGAGCGATATGTAACGTGTTATTATATCATATATTTATGAAATGGCTTTATGAAACTGCATAACGGGTGTATCATGTGATAAAATCCTATACTGCTGCAGCCTGTTCCCCTAAAATAACTTGCGAAAAGATTTTTCGTAACTTTTAATCACTGAGCCCTTCTTATGAATTTAATATTGTTTTGTTTCGTTTCTGAAATTATATTTAGTATGTTGAAATTATATAATTAAACATAAAATAATCTATATGGCAACACTCCTGAACCTGTCATTTGATGCAGAAAGTTACGAAAATCATGAAATTTACAAATTACCAAAAAACTTTTAGGTCAAGGTTTCTGCTTTCATAAACAAGTTAAGACTTTCTAGACGGATTTATTCTATTTTCAGACTTCGCAAATGCGTTTGATTCAACAATTGAAATTGAATGTAAGAAATGGTTAAAACGAACCGCCCTTTCATTAAAGTAAGATTTGCAAACAAAGGTATTGATAACTTGAATCTTGGTCAAATTTTGAATCACAAAACTGTCACAGAAAAAATCCCACAATATTTCAAAAGAAAAGAAACTCCTTGTATTTCCTATAGCTACACACCAACAGTTGCATCTAAAATTTACAATTACAAACGATTCCTGCAGTGTATTGATTTAAGTAATCCCTCACTACATCCACTTCCCTGCGAATGTTCTTCATCGGATTTCAACTACTCTCCTTGTGGACACGTTATTACTGGTGACCTTAGTATAGTCAAGAACGACAAGTTGAGAGAATTGTTAAAAAAGGGTCCCAAATACAGAGAAAGTATGTCCTTTACATGGAACCAAAATGTCAAAATTATCATGGACTCTTGTGAGGAATATGCAAGACGTTGGGCAAAGAAAGAGGATGTACAGCTCGACACCCTTTCCGAATGGATAAAATCAATCAGAGGATTACTTTTATCTAGAATTAACCGATTAAAATCAACTGTGAACACCAGATTCGTGTCTATATTTAAAGACCCTGATGTTATCACAGAACTTACCTACCTCCAAGAACATTATGTCATCACACCAGCAGACAAAGCCTCAAATAATTACACATTTACTTGCAAAAAGTACTATTTCGACAGTCTAGTTAAAGAGTTGGGTTTAAATTCGACACCTGGAAATCCCACTTACACCCCAACAAACCTTTCTGCCTCTGAAATAATAGATAAACACAAATCAGCTCTTGCTTCCTTTGGCTTCGACACAACCAATTTAGATTTAGATTTACCATACTTATACTGCATACCTAAAATGCATAAGAATCCGTACAAACAACGTTTCATCGCTGGTTCCTCAAAATGTTCTACCAAATCTGTATCGATCTTACTCACCAAAGTTTTATCTGAAATCAAATCTGGGCTACAAAAATATTGTTCGACAGTATATTCTCGCAGTGGTATCAACCAGATGTGGATTTTAAAGAATTCGAAGGAACTTTTAGAACATCTGAAATCCACTCATTTTAGTAGAGTCCATTCGATCAAAGCCTTTGATTTTTTGACACTTTACACTACAATTCCACATTCTAAATTGAAAGAAAGACTCGCAAAAATTATAAGTAATGCGTTTACAAGTAAGAACGGTAATCGCAAATACAAATTTATTGTTGTTAACTATGACAAAACCTACTTTGTAAAAGAAAAGTCAGATTCTGAAAATAAGTACACTGAAACAGACATTATTCAGATGTTAAACTTTCTGATCGACAACATTTTTGTGGTGTTTGGAGGAAAGGTCTTCCAGCAAATTGTCGGAATTCCAATGGGTACCAATTGTGCCCCACTCCTTGCCGACATTTTCCTTTACTCGTACGAAGCTGAATTCATTCAATCTTTGGTCTCTGAAGGGAAAAGATACTTAGCTTCTGATTTCAACTTCACTTACAGATACATAGACGATGTGTTGTCCATCAATAATCCTAAATTCGCGGATTACCTGAGCAGTATCTATCCTTCGGAGCTTGAAGTCAAAGAAACTACAGAGACAAATAATTCAGCATCCTATTTGGACATAATGTTGTCCTACGACACTGATGGTCACATGAACACCTCACTCTATGACAAACGTGACGACTTCAATTTCAGCATTACGAACTTTCCTTTTCTGAGTAGCAACATCCCTTCATCGCCTGCTTATGGCGTGTTCATATCTCAGTTGATACGCTATGCCAGAGCAAGTACCAAATATACGGATTTTGTTCTGAGAGCTAGGCGTCTTTCAGATAAGCTTCTCAGTCAGGGATATGTTTGTGACCGACTAACATCGTCACTGAGGAAGTTCTACGGTCGATATGGGGAACTCGTCATACACTATGATGTCCCACTATCCAGAATGGTGGATGATATTCTGTCATAGACCATTTGAACCATCCAACCAAAGATTGTACTCTATATCTTCCAAAATGGAAGTAACCGGATGTGACAGTTCTACAGAATTGAAGCGACGGGTGTTGCATGCAAGCAGGAGATGCTTACTCTTCCTGGGCACCTGGTCTCACTCTCATATCGGGAGTTCGCTTCTTTTCATATGGTGGAGGTTTTTGTTTTTGTTTGCTTTGGTTCCTGTTTTGTCCTGATTTTGTATGCCTTCGGTTTCTGAATTATCGATTTTGTACTGTAGACAGGGATATGGTCATTATCCATATTTGTCATAAAGTAGAAAACATTAAAAATCTTATTAAAACATGGAATATGAGATGAATAATGATGTTGGTAAGAAACAAGTATCCAAATGAATTCTCATACTACAAATAACCTATCTCTATTCAGTACTACCAATAGATGAAAAATAGACTAAAGTAAATAAACAAATTGATATATTACTTCTTTTGAGATAACAAAAGAGAAAATGTTAAAAGAAAAACATTGATTTTACCATATGATAAAGGGGGATTAAAAGTATTAGATATAGAACATGCAAAAACCATGCTCTTAAAATGGATAACTTAACTATTAGATAATGACAAATATGGATAATGACCATATCCCTGTATACAGCAAAAAATCGAGAATTCAGAAAATCAGAAACCGAATGCATAAAAAATTTACATGGCCTTTCAGATATAGCGAGAGTATTTTGCAAACAAAGGAGGGGATCTCCAACAACACCAGGTTGAAGCACCCACAGCAAAACCCCAAAACACCCAATGCAAAAACGCAAAGCAGACAAACACAGAAAGAGACGCGTAAGGGACAAGGAACGTCAACGCACAACACAGAAACATCAAACACAAAGGACTACACATAAACCAATGGGCATCCAGTGCCGACTTAGGACGGCCATCTGCAACGGAAATAGCAGAAGGTATGGTTATCCTGGATTACGTGCGCACAACCCTCCCACTTTTCCGATTACCCAGAGGTCTCGAAGAACGCACAATTGTGGTGTAAAACAACCTCCTCACTGTCAGATGACCACACACAAACAAGACCGAGACAGGAGAAAGAAAAGGGAGGTCACCAAACCTCGGGAAAACTTGCGTTTACCAAGATTTCCGTGTTCTTCAACGAAACTAATACTGTCAGTTATTGTCTTGTAGATAATTATGTATCTCTATATACTCCGAGTCCCCCAACCAACATTATAAATAAAATATTGCTCGTTTAGGCGTTGCAGTTGTAAACACTCACAGTCACTTCCGGTTTTAAAGAAACATTTTATATACTTTTTTTGCACAATGTAAATGTTATGTGATTTCGCACATGTACATAAGTCATAGATGGTGAAAAACAAAACCGTACATTGAAAATTAAAAGCTACAGGGGCAATGCAGACGTGTTTTATGCTCTATTTTGAGTGCTGTTGAGATTATCGTCAGGATCTTCTTTAACTCATATGTGTCACACTTATGCCCTTTGCCGTGTGGAGCTCGTAAAAAAGTTCCCCGCGAAGGGTTTGACAGTAAATGTTTTGAATATATTTCCCTAGCACTTTCTATATAGACACGACGTATGACAGTGCATGGATGTTATATATTGTTTTCAGTTTCGTGCTTAAACATCGACGGCGGGTGCGGCTGGCCAACAGGGGATGCTTGCTTCTCCCGGGCACCTGGTCCCACCTCTGGCTTGCTAGGGGTCCGTCGATGCTTGGTTTTGTGCTCTATTGTGAGTGCTGTTGAGATTATCGTCAGGATCTTCTTTTACTCATTTGTGTCACACTTTTGCCCTTTGCCGTGTTGAGCTTGTAAAAAAGTACCCCGCGAAGGGTTTGACAGTAAGTGTTTTGAATATATTTCCCTGACATTGTCGCCATAGCACTTTCTATATAGACACGACGTATGACAGTGCATGGATTTTATATATTGATTTCAGTTTCGTGCTTAAACATCGACGGCGGGTGCGGCTGGCCAACAGGGGATGCTTGCTCCTCCCGGGCACCTGGTCCCACTTCTGGCTTGCTAGGGGTCCGTCGATGCTTGGTTTTGTGCTCTATTGTGAGTGCTGTTGAGATTATCGTCAGGATCTTCTTTTACTCATTTGTGTCACACTTTTGCCCTTTGCCGTGTTGAGCTTGTAAAAAAGTACCCCGCGAAGGGTTTGACAGTAAGTGTTTTGAATATATTTCCCTGACATTGTCGAGATTATCGTCAGGATATTCTTTAACTCATTATTAATATCTTTGCCATTAAAGATTTAAAGTAAATTTGTTTCAAATAGCGCCACCTACAATCAATACATCCCAGTTCTATGATTTACTTTCAAGGTCGGTTCTGATTGGTCGAAAATATATGCATACTAATATTTGACTAATCAGAGGTCATCCCGTAATTGTCCTTAGAAAAGAGGAAGTGAATATGAGAGTATACAACTGCTAAGAAGATTTATGGTGACCTCCCTTTTTTCTATCTGTACTCTAGTACATAATATCTGTTTTAACTGATTGGCCCTGTAACAAAATCAGGATAATAAGAAACGAAAGCAAACAAACAAAAACCCCCGCCACATGAAAAGAAGCGAACTTCCGATATGGGAGTGAGACCAGGTGCCAAGGAAGAGTAAGCATCTCCTGCTTGCATGCAACACCCGCCGCTTCAATTTAGTAGAACTGTCATATCCAGTAACTTGCATCTCGGAAGACGGAGTACAATCTTTGGTTGGATGGTTCAAATGGTCTAGGACAGAATATCATCCACCATTCTGGAGAGTGGAACATCATAGCGTATGACGAATTCCCCATATCGACCGTAGAACTTCCTTAGGGAGCAACCATTTGATTTGTATGGGGGGAGGGCAGGAAGACTTTGCAAAAAAAAAATTCCGGATCGAAATTTTAGGGAAAAAAAATTTTACGGGCCGGTGAAAAAAATTCCCGGATCATGAAATTGCCCCTCACCCCTCTCTTCCGACCTTTCCACTGCCCAGTAAATACTTTTTTGTGTATCATAAACAAAGTAAAAAAAATGGAACAAACTGTAAGCAATTTGGAGTGAATAAATCAAATTCAAAAGTCATTAGCACCATATAGCCTGTCTCCGTTGAGTATCATTTTAGTAAACAGATTATAGGCACCATATGCCATTCAAGAAATTAAAATGAAGTGATCTGCTGCAAGAGATGAACTGATCATTGTGTGTTTGATGTTTTGCCGAAAAATCATGCTGAATTATTTAAACTTTAGGGTAATTTTCAACATTGGAAAATAACCCCCAAAAAAATAATCCGGCCCGAAGGGCCGACGAAAAAAAATTTCCGGCTCTTAAAATGGCCGAAAAAATTTTCCGGCTGGCAAAAGTCTTCCTGCCCCCCCCCCCCCCCCCAATAAAAATAAAATGGTTGCTCCCTTAGTGACAGACGGACTATGGAAAGAAATTCCAAGAATGTATTTCAATAAATTTGGGAAGAACTTACTAATATTTAAAATGAATATACAAAACATTTATGACATTGAAAATATAAATGCAATACCTTGTTTCTATAAAAATCTTTTTAAGATATGGACTGAGTTTAATGCAAATATAACAAATCCAAAACAGGTAACAGATACAAAAAATCAACTTCTCTGGGGAAATAAATTCATCAAGAATAAAAACAAGGTCTTCATTTACCATAACTGGATCGATAGTAACATCGTACAAATTAAAAAATAAAATAACTTGGTTAATGGAATAATCGGCTATAAAAAAATCCATTCCAAAACATTGGAAAAACAAAATTGAAAATTCAATATGTAATCAAACTAAAGAGAACAAAATCAAACTAAGAATACATGATTTTAATATTAAATAATACCAGTTGAAAAAGTTGATAACAAAATAATATACAATGATTTGATAAAAAAAGTATCAGAATTTGTAACATATATTGGAAATCTAGTTTAAATCATACTGATGTAAAAAGAATATATTATACACACATTAGAATTCATTTAAAAAAGCTGTAAGATGTTCAGATGGAAATTAATTCAACTAATACTTATTAACGATCAAATATTATACAAATTGAAACTAAGACAATGCCCACTATGCCATATACGTAATGAAATTGATAATTACGATCATTTCTTTACAAAATGTAAATATTTTGAAAATCTAAGACTGAAAACGCAAGAAATCTTCATAAAAACATGATTTGCAAACAATATGATACAGTAAGAAAATTTTGTATTTGGATAAAAAAATATCTGAAAATTTGTATGATAATACAAATGTATTTCTCACCAGAATGGGATATGAGATTTATAAATGCTACTGTAAAAGAGAACAGAGAATAAAATCTATTGATCACCTAAAAATATGCAAAACTGATCTTAACTTACTTCTTAACCTTTACACATTTAGAAAATTTAAAGTCCCTAAAATCCTCAAAACCACAAAAGAAGCCTTCGGAATCCAATGGTACGTAAAAGTTAATCGGTAAATATCCAGTAACAATATATCGTATATGGTAATCAAGAGCCGATTCGGAAAAGCGTCAATCCACATGATCCAAGAAAGGTTCAACTGAAAAATAATTTAAATGCATACATAAAGTATGCATGTGACTGAAACAAAAGGGCTTCCTTAAATAATTCTCAATCATTTTTTGAGCAGGATTCAAATGCTCTATCTGTCCTTATACTGATTACACCAGTGAAAGCGACAATGGTGGATGAAAGATGAATTGAACGCATAAATTCTTTGTCCTCTTTCAATTCTATGGATGGTAACGACACATATTTTCTTATACATTCTGATTCCTGACAGAGCTTCAAAGTTACGACAATGCCATTGGAATGTAGATTTCTAATAAGATTCATAAGTTCATGACGATTGTTTTTATTCTATTTCCTCTTCATCATATTGTACTCTGGGATGAAACAATTTGGACAGTTTCTATTATGAATAAAATAATGTAGCACTGAGAGACAGGATTGAAAACATCGTTCTATGTTATCAGCTTGCCAATAATGTCCTGGGGTATTCTCAGTAACATGAAATATTGTGGTTTTAACATAATATGAACATAACACTCCTGGAGTTCTATTTTCAAGAACTCTTTTTAAACTATTCTCAAAACTATTTGTTTGCATTTCTTTGGCAAATGGACGTCCAAAGTCGACACCGGTTGTCCATTGGTCTCGTCGGCTTATGTGTAGTCTTTTGTGTTTGATGTTTACATGCGTATGTCTCCGTCTCATAGTATGCTCGTCATTTGTGTTTTTGCATCGGGTGTTTTGCTATTGGTGCTGCAACAGGGTCTTATTGGAGGTCCCCACCCTTCTTTTAACAGCAAGAATCGAAGACAATGCGTGTACTAGTTCATGTCTTCCGTTATTGCGAGCTATTACTAGTAAATCGTACAGCGTGCGATCGATTCTAGCTTACCTTCTTAATTTTCTGTTGCGCCATTTTCCGTGTAACCTGTTTTTCCTGTTCACTGTAGGGCGGACGTATCGAACGCCCAACAGTTCTTAAACATGATGGTCTTTGTATACTTGCCGATATACAAAAATATAGATCCAGAAATTGTCTATAATGATATTTCCTCTCCTTAAGATGATTCTGGATTTAAAAAAAAACAATGTAAGACGAATTTAAAACACTGATATGCTATTGAAGCTGTTGGAAAGGAATAGCAAGAACACATATTTCTTATTTTTCTATTTATTATTAACTTAGTAAAAAAATCAAGGGTTCAAGTAATGATGAAATTCATTAAAATTATAATACATCTGCGTCTTCACAATGGCTGTGCCATACTTCATATTTTTTTTTTTTTTGAATGCCAGTTCCTGAGGCCCGTCCGTTGGAAATTTCCTACGGTTGTCCGTAGCGGATTATATTTTTTAGAAAAACGGAATGTCCGACACCCTCGGAATGGAATTTTAAAACCGAAATTGAAACCTCGAAGTTTAAGTAGCAGCAGATTTCCCTTGTTGGGTTGATTTATGTTTGCTACGAAAACAAGATCTCCTTGGGTGTTTCCTCTGCATTTTTGGCAAACTTGTATGCGAGTATTTACAGCCTTCCCTACTGCATGATCCGGTATTGTTGTAATCATAGCAGTACGATCTGGATTGGGGTAAGCTACGAAAATTGGAGGAATCCGGTGTTTCCAACTTGCTTTGCAGATCTTAGATATCATCTGAGGACACATTTCATCATCATGATCGACTTCAATATTGCTAATCTTATCCTCTTCTGAGGGAGCATGAACAGAACTTGCAGGCATGAATGTTAAGTTATCCTGAGGATAACTTTTCTGCCACTCAGACACCAGCTGCAGCAAATTCTCTTGATCTATCTTTGAATATCTGACAAAAAAATGTTTTGAAATAATGCTTTAGCCAAATACACGTATATATAATATATAGAGCCTTTCTGACTTTTATCATTGCCCGTCAGAAGCTATGATAAAGATGTCAGTGGTGTAGCTTAGCCAAAGGTAAGTGGATGTTTTTCATTGTGCAAAGGATTTGGACTCTTGGTATCTAAAGAAGTCCTTAGCAGGCCTATGTTATGGGGTCCAGCAGGATTTTGACCATTGTAAGTCCACAAAAAAGCCATTCTAGAAAGAGTACTGTGTCAAATTCAGAAGAAAAGTTTAAAATACAAATCAAGTTATTTTGGAAACAATATGGATGATTTAGCATACATGGTAGCTATGCCACTGCATGTGCTATCTAAGGTAACTGAGAGTAAGAGGGGTTAGATGTTAGACTTACTTTCAAACAGTAGGATAAAACATTTAAATATTAGCTTCATTTTGGTTTATAGATGATTAAGTACATCACACAATGAGACAAATATTTCTACTAGTAGTATCTTAAAATAAGCTGGGCCAAGTTAATATGTTTTCTGATTGTTGCATCTGTTGGGTAGAATGCAGCATCACTTAATGCTGGCTTTTGCTCTCCACGAAAAAAATTCTGTGTCAACAAACATCCTCAGATTGCGCTTCATCTCAGAGACACTGCTAACTCCATGGCCAACAAGTTCTGACAGCTTATCCTTTACTTGTTTGTCCAGAGGGCGCATAAATCCAGTGAACTGAAAAGGAAAAAATGGAATAAGATCATATATGTAATATAATGTATGCCACTTTATGTGATTTCATATTTTTTTTTCACCTTCGTAACTAATTAAGTTCCAACAAGGCTAAAGAATAACACATCATGGGAACTTGTCGTACACTATGATGTCCCACTCTCCAGAATGGTGGATGATATTCTGTCATAGACCATCTGAACCATCCAACCAAAGATCGTACTCTATATCTTCAAAAATGGAAGTAACCGGATGTGACAGTTCTACCGAATTGAAGCGACGGGTGTTGCATGCAAGCAAGAGATGCTTACTCTTCCTGGGCACCTGGTCTCGCTCTCATATCGGGAGTTCACTTCTTTTCATATGGTGGAGGTTTTTGTTTGTTTGCTTTGGTTCCTGTTTTATCCTGATTTTGTATGCCTTCGGTTTCTGATTTTCTGGGTTATCGATTTTGTGCTGTAAACAGGGATATGGTCATTATCCATATTTGTCATGATATCATTATGAGATAAAATGACATCATAGTAACATGTATTCTATATGAGTCAAGAGACGCATAGCACATAGTTAATGAAGTAGATAGTATTTTGACCTCTTATTCTATGATTTGAGGTTCAAGGATGGTTAAAATGAGTTAAAGAAGATCCTGACGATGATCTCAACAGCACTCACAATAGAGCACCAAATTGAGCATCGACGGACCCCTAGCAAGCTAGAGGTGGGACCAGGTGCCCAGGAGGAGTAAGTATCCCCTGTTGGCTAGCCGCATCCGCCGTCGATGTTCACGCATGAAAATGAAAAGAATATATAAAATCCATGCACTGTCTGAGGCCACGTCTATATAGAAAGTGCTATGGCGACAATGTCAGGGAAAAATATTCAAAACACTTACTGTCAAACCACTCGCGGGGAACTTTTTTACGAGCTCCATACGGCAAAGGGCATAAGTGTGACACAAATTAGTTAAAGAAGATCCTGACGATAATCTCAACAGCACTCACAATAGAGCACACAATTGAGCATTGACGGACCCCTAGCAAGCTAGAGGTTGGACCAGGTGCCCGGGAGGAGTAAGCATCCTCTGTTGGCTAGCCGCACCCGCCGTCGATGTTCACGCACGAAAATGAAAAGAATATATAAAATGCATGCACTGTCTGAGGCCACGTCTATATAGAAAGTGCTATTGCGACAATGTCAGGGAAAAATATTCAAAACACTTGCTGTCAAACCCCGAGCTCCACACGGCAAAGGGCATAAAGTGTCAAGTTGTGGTGTATACATACTGCAGAACAATTACAACATACACATGCGCTAGATTTAATGTAAATTATATTCGCTTTGCATTCACACGACAAAATTAAATCTCATGTGAAAAAAAGTAATGTGCATTAAATTTGTCGTGTGAAAACAACAAAAATCTGATGCGCATTAAAAGGGGGTAGGGCCACAAAGCCAGATACTGGCCCTAATTTTGAACATTGTACTTCATAGAATTTCATGAGCGATATCAAGTATTTCTCATGAAATTTATGCCCTGTTTACACGACGGGTTTAATGCGCATTAAATCGAATTTAATGCGCATTAGATTTTAGCTGCGTTCACACGAGGAATCTAATGCGTATTCGTTTAATTCGCATTAGATTTAATGCGCATTAGATTTTGCCGTGTGAACACAAAGCGAATCTAATTCGCATTAAATCTGGCGGATGCGTATATGATTTACTAGAGTTCTACAGTACATTTCCATCATAACTGGGCACTTTTAATCACCCTTGGGCCTCGAAACATAGAATAAGAGGTAAAAATACTCGATTTGATTCACAATGAACCCTCTAAGTAACTGTACTGCGTCTCTTAACTTTCGTAAAGTAACATTATATTATGACGTCATTTTATCTCACAATGACGTCATGCAATGCATGCATAAGCCCAACTTACGAAGAGGTAAATTATTATGAGCAAAACAACAAACAGGCATGCATTCGACCCTTTTCTATCTAAAGTATACGGCTCTCAGTGCAAATGTACCAAAATCAAATGCGCATTAGAATGTGTCGTGTGAACGCAATGCGAATCAAATTCGCATTAGAATAAAGCTTATTAAATCTAATGCGAATTAGATTTAATGCGCACTCGTGTGATCAAGGCATTATTTCTGGAGAAAAATGTAGGGGCGATTTAGGGGTCTGGTGGGCCCTACTTTTATGTATTGTACATTAAACCTTCTGTTTGAACAGGCATTAGCTTTATTTTACCTGAGTAATGAGATGTGTATTCTTATGATCAGCATCCTCTGGTAGGCTGATGTAAATACGGTGCTCATGTTTCGGAATAATACCACTCCCAATATCACTTCTGAGTTTTTCACTACAGATTCTCTTGGTGGCATCAGTATTCTGTTTGATCTGATCAAATAGATATATTATTGTATCAATCGTTCAGCATATCTCATCAATTCTTTTGTCATACTAATATTCAGTTAAGAAATGACTGTCTTACAAATTCCGTGAACGCAAGGCGATTCTTGAAAATTTTGTGCGTGTCCAACCAGAACTATACTATTGTCATGGCAAACCGACCAGACCGGGCGGGGCTTATTTTCACCTGGTCATCAAAAGATTTTACTTCTAACCAGGTGATATGCCATGCCACAAAAATTACAGGTAATGAGTTCTTACTCTTATTACTTATGCATGAAATTCATAATCTATCTATCCTAAAATTTATATATATATCATTCGCTTGATTGAATTAGCTCTGCCCGGTCTGGTAACTTTGCTACGACAATACCATGAATATCCTGAACAAGACAGTCATTTCTGATATTTCCATTTGTACTAAATATCAGACACCCTGTTTAGCATTAATAATGAGGGTATTGAACGTTGGTAAATTCTCTGTACTTTCAAAACAAAAGTGTGACGTCATAGTCGGGCAACCAGAATTATAGGTTTTAAAACCCTTTGCCGAACGGGTGACCTATGACATTGAAAATAAATAATTTGGGGTTTTTTGTCATTAAGCAATTCATGAGCATTTAAGCTTGATAAAATTAAACAGAAGGGAGATCTCCAACAAAACCCCGTTGCAGCATCAACAGCAAAACAGCAAAACACCCGATGCAAAAACAAAAAGGCGACAACAGCACGAGACTGAAAAGAGACACACGGCATGTAAACATCAAACACAAAAGACTACACATAAACCGACGAGACCAATGGGCAACCGGTGCCGACTTTGGACGGCCATTTGTCACGCAAGTAGCAAATAGTGTGGTTATCCTGGATAACGTGCGCACGTAACAATGCAAAATGTACTCTCCAAGAGTACAAAAAAATTACGCATGTGTCCTTGCACATCTTAACATTTAAACCATTGGCATTATAATTATGTGTGTAAAGTGCAAGGTAATAACAATGGATACAGATACTTAATTAACATTAATAACTAATTTAGAGTGATTAATTGAATTATTAACTCTTGTGAGAAATAAACCTTGTAATCAGGAAACAAAAAAGACCTCCTTCATCAAAATTTTGGCAGGGCATCCTTTATTCTTCGATGCTTTATGAGACTGGCGTTTCCTCTTCACCCGTTGATGGTATACCTGAATTGAAATTCATTATTGATCAATATTTAACAAATATTGTACCTTTTCTTATCTTAGCGCAACCAAATTTAGCGGAAATAGAGCACAATTTGGTAAATTAACATATTAGCATAATCCTGAATTTGCGCTTTGACTTGTTTTCCACATTAACCTATAAGAGATTCATGATTTAACTTATTCTTGAATTAGCACAGTCTTAGCACCGCCAACTCTGCTAAAATATGAATCCCGCTAAAATTAGTACACATACGTACAGTAACTGTGCTATTTAAATTGTTATTTCTTTACTGTGAAGGTGTTGGAATACTCACTTTAATTTCTATGGAGCTCACAAAAAATAATTGACAATTTAAGTGACAAAATTGAACATGTTGGACTGAGTGATTATCATCTTAATCAGTATTGAATCGGCGATCAATTTTTTTGAAAAAAATGTTGACAAACATAAGTCACAATATCGATCATTATTGTGTTACATTACTGATGACGTTATCCCCCTATCTATCCTGTGCTACAGGTCCAACAAATCAAATTGTAATATGAAATAAATACCCTCATCTTAATAATTCTATAATACTTTGACTAGACTGAGTTTAACTCAATTGACTGTATTTGGTTAAAACACTGATTCCTTAAATAAACTGATACTTTTAAGATTGTCTACCTTTAGTTTTTTAGCTCTTTATCCGTTCAATCTTTCCTTCTGTTTTTTATTCTTGTCTTTGCCAAACATGCAATGCCTTTCATATTTAGCGACAAAAATAAAAGGTGTATCCTGGTTCGGCATCACACTCTTTTCTCCTACATCATTAAATCTTATACTATGATTGATAGGGAAACCGATATGAATAAAAATGGATCAACAATATTAATTGTGTTATAAAAAAATAGCTGCAATGAAATTAAATGTCAATTACCTGAAGATAATGGACCTTCTTGACAATATTACACCTAGACTTGCATTTTAGACTTACCATGACCAAACATAACTACTTTTGACATACTTTAACGTTAACACCACAAATCTGCTACATCTACTTAAACGCTTGTGATCATGTTGGGTCTCAGTATGTGTCAATACGGAAGATCGCAAATACTTCTAACCAAGATAATATGGATGAGGGGTGGATAAGGTGAGAGGATCAAGGTGGGACTCAGTCTGAAAGGGACGGGAGGAGGAGGTGGGAGAAGAGGGAAGGGGGAGGGATTAATGAGGTAAGGGGCAGGAGGTTGGAGGAAGAAGGAGGGAGAGGGATACCGATAGTATAAGATATAGCATTTCGTTCTAGTCCGTGATCCTGAGGCTATTAATAGCTCTACTGATCCTGAGTTCTAGAGATCCTGAATACCTGACAGATAGCAGTACAAGGTCCCATAACATTATGCAACAATACCGTACAAGACAGAACAAAATAGATTTAACCCCAGACTAATGAAATTAAAAGCCATGACAAAGGGACTTTTATAATCACAGTAACAACAAAAGTTATAACAGAGGCTGTTTCTATAAAAACATTATGCAGTCTTTTGATTGAGTGTCACTAAACTGTATGACCATGTATTCATTTAGTGCATGAAGTTCAAAATAGAAAGTAACTTAAAATCTATTTACCATGAATATAGACAACCTTTTTATTTGGAGCAGAAGAAGATATAATTCAAAAAGAAAAAGAAAAGAAAGATGACGTTGAAGAGCTAATGGAATGGGCAGAAAACCACAATTTATCAAATTTCGAATCGGTGAAAGAAAAAGTAAAATCTTTGTGTGAAAAACGGTAAGTGTTTAAACTTTTAGTATACTGTTATTGATAAAATACATCATTAACAAGTAAATATATTTATTTGTATGACATTTTTATTGTAAAAATTTACATTTTCAGAGAGAGAGTCAAGAGGAGAGAAAGAAGTTCGGGTGTAAAGAGTGTCCCAAACAATTTGAAAGGAAAAATGAGTTACTGGTCCATGTACGGGCAATCCACGAAAATGTTCTTTTCAAATGCGGAAAATGCGACAAAGGATTTGCGTACAAAACAAATAGAGTAAGGCACGAAAAGAAATGTCAGGGACCACCTAAAACGTCAACTTGAAAGGGCATTAAATGCCGTTTATGTGAAAAGGTTTTTACAGGACACAAGCAAAATAAGATTAAACAACAATGAACATAAATCTGGAATGGTAAATATAATTCATTCATCCCTTTTATTCGTCTTCAATTCATTCGTTTATCCTTCCTTTATTCATTCTTGATTTTATTTTACAGTCTGACAGCATACCACAAATCGCAACATGCGAGAACAGCATACCACAAGACCAAACATGTGAGAACAGCATACCACAAGTCCCAACATGCGAGAACAGCATACCACAAGTCCCAACATGTGAGAACAGCATACCACAAGACCAAACATGTGAGAACAGGATACCACAAGACCAAACATGCGAGAACAGCATACCACAAGTCCCAACATGTGAGAACAGGATGCCACAAGTCCCAACGTGTGAGAACAGGATACCACAAGACCAAACATGCGAGAACAGCATACCACAAGTCCCAACATGTGAGAACAGCATACCACAAGACCAAACATGTGAGAACAGGATACCACAAGTCCCAACATGTGAGAACAGCATACCACAAGACCTAACATATGAGAACAGGATACCACAAGTCCCAACATGTGAGAACAGCATACCACAAGTCCCAACATGTGAGAACAGCATACCACAAGACCCAACAATCGAGAACACAGATATGGAGATAGCAGGACCCTCTACAGACCCGGTAAATATATGTCTAGCATTCCCTCAATCCATCCTTGATTCGTTTGTTGTTGTTTTTTCTGAAATTGGATTTTTTTTCTATTTTTTTTATCTCATTTGCAGTCTAGCAGTATCCCGATCGCAAAATATCCAAGTAAAGAGTGCAGATTTCGGACATGCAACGAACGTTTTCAAAGTAGACGTGAATTGTATCTCCACAGGAATACCGAACACCAATCAGGAGAGGGCCCGAGTGCAGACATAGTCATCCCGGAGGACCAGAACGAACAATTCAAAGTGGTCTATAAAGCCAATACCAAATTCGTTTATGAAGAGGACACAGACGATTAAGCCACAATAAACATTCCATTACAAAATATTTCTGTAAATGACATCCCTTTTTGATCCAAGGCAACTAAAGTCTGAGGAAACTACGTCAAAGCTACGTGGAAGAAATAAGCTTACAATATTTTCTCCAAAACACTAGAGATAACACAGAATGGAAGCTATATTACATGACAAATCTCCATATAAAGATTTACAGGATCCCCTTCTTAATGGGAGCCCCAACAGATCTCCCAGGTTACGTAAAAAAACAACAAAAACGTATGCTCCATGACGACATCCAGCGACGGGAGACCATAAACCGACAACCTGTGTATATTTAGATGTTTGTCAATGTTACTGAGTGGGAGAACCAGACTCCAACCCAAGTACATTACAACAAATACATGAAGTACATTGGTCAGAGTATCGACAAGAAGGACTTTGAGGGATTGGACATAGAGGACATACATCAGTTTGAAAGATGCTTTGAAGTCAATGTCAACATCTTTAGTTTACAGGAGAATGAAAGTGTGTTGCCTGTCAGGAGAAGTCATTGCCATTACACGAACACAATGAACCTCAATCTATTTGAAAACCATCTTTCATACATTTCCAAAGAAGGCATCAAAGCAGACAATATCTACCACTGGTTTCCCAGGAAATGTTGTACAAAACATGCGCAAAGAGACAAACGTACTCCCGGTCTGTTTAAAGTAGAGTTTGAAGGGGATTAATTTGTAGGCCTTTGTTCGAAAACGTACATGGTAAACCAAACCAATCTGATGTCATTATCATCATATATTGCCGCCAGACGAATAGTCAGGAAAGTAAAAGGACTTTAACTCAGAAAGTCTTTGGTTCTCCCTTCATCGAGAAATATTAGAGAAACTAAATTTAGTTGTAAGGGAGTATCAAATGTCTTCTCCACTCAGAACGTACAAGAAAGTGTTGGACATTTAAAATTGAGATTGAAAACGACATCGATTGATCGTACCAAGATGTCATTTATGTTATAACATGAAACGCTAGGGGATGTGGCGCCCAATATGTTGGAGAAACAGGTCAGGCCTTAAAATCTCGTTTTAGAAGTCATTCGTATCAGATAAGAAACTCACATCACAAAAAACAAAGAAATTTCCTTTATAATCACTTCGTTAAATACAATCATTCCATTTCGGATATAACTATTACACCGGTTCAGTCTTTTTCTAAACTTAAAAATCTTAGTAAAACGGAAATTAAAAAACGCCGACTACAAGCTGAACTTGCATGGATCACAAAACTCCAAACTGCGTACCCCCTTGGTCTAAACGATCAAATTTATGGACAAGGAAATATTTCCTCGACGTCAACTAATATTAATGTATTTTCAATCCGCCCAAACACTAAACGGAAGCATAGGTCTCACGGAAGACGAAGAAACCGAAAACTCAGAATAAGATCTAGATTACACCGTACCCTCAACGATCTTCTGATCATTGCTCGCAACGGCGGCAGACATGAACTGCTTCATGCTCTCTCATCAATTCCAGCAGTTCAATTGAAATCTATCTTGGATGAAGCACTGGTTGCATTCTTAAGAAATACTGATTGATTCAGACTTAATATCATTGTTGCATTCGCACAGAATAAACTTTATCCAGTTGTTAAAAACATCCCACCTAAAAAACGATTCTTAAAAATTTCATTTATTAACAAAGGATTCGATCTTCTTAACATCTCTAATATTTTTCGGGATCATCGTGTACAAAGTGCTATTCCTCAATATTTTGAAAATTTAGAACCTCCTCTTATTTGTTACAAATATAAGAGACCTATTCGAAATTTCGTTTTTAACTACAACAAAGTTACATCAGATCCTAAAATACTTGAATCATGTCCTGCTTCTTGAGAATGTGCAACATCTGAATATCTATATAAACCAGCTGGTCATATTATTACAGGTGACTTTTCAATTATCCAAGACAGGCAGCTCCGTGGTCTTCTCAAAAAAGGACCTAAGTATAGAATCCCATCCAAGATAGATTTTATTAAATGTCGCGAAGTACTAAAGGAAGCCTTAGATAACTATACCAAACGATGGTGTAAATCGGAAGGAGTCGAATTGCATTCTCTGAATGACTGGAAAAACCTCATTTTGGACATTACTGACATTCGAATAGACAACTTCCACAAAAATCCTCATCTTTTTGAAAATCCAAGTTCTAGATCTGAAAGATATTTTAAATCCAAATTACGTAATTTACATGAAAAATTTGTCTTCGCTCCTGCAGATAAAGCAGCCAACAACACCATAATCATATGAAAACTTTACTATATATCAACTTTAGTTTCGGAACTTTCGTCTACAAATACTTATATCAAAAGCAATGAAAGTGTCCCTAACATTTTGAGCAAACATAGCAGTGAAATTTCTTCATTCAACATCCCTATTTCTAAATTGGATCTTCCTACAATATACTGCATACCAAAACTGCACAAATCTCCTTACAAATTTAGATACATTGCTAATTCTAGCAACTGCTCAACTACAAGTTTGTCTAGACATCTGACGTCGGCCCTCACGGCGGTAAAGGAACACGTTGCAAAATATTGTGAAACTGTTCTTAACAGGAATGATGTAAATTTATTTTGGTCTATAAAAAATTCCGGGGATGTGATTGACAAGATAAAATCTAGAAATTTTCAAGCCAATACGATTGCTTCATACGATTTTTCAAATATGTACACCACGCTTCCTCACGACAAGATCAATGATCAATTGTCCAAACTCATTAAATGGTGCTATAATCGAGAGGGGAAAATTTATATTTGTACATCTGAATCAAAGGGTTTCTTTTCCGCTACAGAATACAAATCATACAAATCATGGACATGTAGCGACCTGTGTAGTGCCTTGTCCTTCCTCTTGGACAACATTTATGTAAGATTTGGTGAGAATCTCTACAAGCAGGTTGTAGGGATTCCTATGGGTACAAATTGTGCGCCTCTTGTTGCAGATTTATTTTTATACACATATGAAAAGGAATTTATTCAAAATCTTCAAAAGCAAAGAAAACATGATGATGTAAAATGCTTCACTGGTACTTCTAGGTACCTGGATGATATTCTTACTATCGATAATCCTGTTTTTGAAAAGTATAAAGATGTTATTTATCCACAAGAATTGACTCTAAACAAGGCAAACTTTACAGACACTGAAACACCATTTTTGGACCTAAATATCAAAATTGTCAATGGAGAAATTCATACAAGTGTATATGACAAACGAGATGATTTTGGATTCAACATAGTAAATTTTCCCTGGCTTGACGGTGATGTCCCTAGATTACCGTCATACGGTGTCTACATTTCACAGCTCATCCGGTATGCTAGAGCATGTACTGATGTTTTGGATTTTCATAATAGAAATCTACAAATTACAAAGAAACTTTTAGGTCAAGGTTTTCGCTTTCATAAACTAGTAAAGACTTTCTGGAAATTTTACAAAAATTATGATCAACTTCTTTTGAAATTCGGACCAATACAAGCAACGGAGTATATTACTTTGGGTATTTCACAACCTGCATTTTATGGTGACATAATTAACAAAATAAGAAGGATCAAAGGTAGACAGCATATGTATCGAAAATGCGTCAGAGTCATCAAACGCCTTTTATACCGTGGATATGATCCTAATGTCACCAGACGGACACTAAGCTTGGTACTTGACCAATATACAGTCTTGTACGAGCGCATTCTTAAGACTTGCACTCTGACTGACTGTGACGACGGGACTCCATGACGGGCCCTGTCCAAACCTCTTTAGAGAAGACAGGGCCCCGACCACCTGTCCTCTCTGAATGTCAGTCGGACTCCTCGGGTGATAACATATATGAGCTCGCTACAGCCGGCAGAGCACGGACTGTATTACGCACGTCCTCTTTTTATATCCATTTACATATTCATCTGTGTTGCTTGGACCCCTGTGTTTTACGGTCTTGTTTGTGTGTGGTCACCTAACAGTGAGGAGGTTGTTTTACACCATAACTGTGCGTTCTTCGAGACCTCTGGGAAATCGGAATAGTGGGAGGGTTGTGCGCACGTAATCCAGGATAACCACACCGTCTGCTATTTACGTGGCAGATGGCCGTCCTAAGTCGGCACCGGTTGCCCATTGGTCTCGTCGGTTTATGTGTAGTCTTTTGTGTTTCATGTTTCTATGTTGTGAGTTGGTGTTCCTTGTCCCTTTTGCGTCTGTGGGTATCTGTTCTGTGTTTTTTGCATGGGTGTTTTGGGATTTTGCTGTGGGTGCTGCAACCTAGTGTTGTTGGAGATCCCCTCCTTTCTTGGAAACAGCCACCCGTGTGAGTGCTATCAACAAGGGGTTTCGAGCGAGAAACAATTCAATCTTTTCATACCAACAAGAACGAAATGGATTTTCTTATTTTTATTGCAAACGACAAGTGTTAGATAATGGTATTGCTATAAGACCTTTAGATATAACAATTAGTCCAGAGAAATAAATATTTTCAAACAGTTAGTTTAGATTGTTTATTACTGCATTAATCAAAGGTAGCAGGTGATCGAGTCGTTTCCATTGGTACTTGGACAAATATATGCCTTTAATGGTGGAATGGTCGTTAATAAAAAGTCTAAAGTCGATTCTAAGCATTCCTTGATACATGCAAACAGTCAAATGAATTTGTCTGGAGAGCGAGAAAGTCTTCACAAACGTACACAAAGTATTATTCAAATCAAGTTCTGTCTCGTTTCGATGTTGAAATGGTTGAACGGGTGCTTTGGGTGTTAATATCAATCCAAGAAAGGTACACAACAGAACAACACATAATAAAGTACAACCACCAACAGTTTTGGACGTAGTTATGGTTTCACGAAGGGAATCCCACCTTTCTCGTAGACTATCCATGATGGAATGATCATTCATACAAAGTACAACTACTTAAAATGGCTTATGATAAAGTATTGAACCAAATCAACGTTGAAATGCAAGTCAACAGAATTAAATTGAGTTACAATGTCAGTAAATTCTATCCCTCTAGCTCTCATATAACAATAAAATAAACAAAAAAGTCCACACGTACTAGAGTCCGAAGGCTGTAAACAAGATGTACTATACATATAAGGGAGACCTCTGGTCACCATGACATCTTTAAAATAGGTTTGATAGTTCTCGGGACATTGTCCAAGAGAATCGAAAAATTCGGTGTGATCGTCCGCAAAGTAAAAGGCACACCAATGTGTTCCAGGCAAGCCTTTCTTGTCTGTATTGACAATCATCATACCTTGAAGTTTACACAGTTGTAATAAATAATTAGCAGGTACAACCCCATTGAATTGACTTTTGATGCATCTGTCCTTCAAAGCTAATGTTATTAATTCAGTCTTCAATTTTATTTGACTTCCACGTTTCTGGCTCCGGTCAATTTTCAAAATGGCGGGAAATTGAGCATAGCAAATACAAGTCATGGCTTCCTGTAAAGCAGATTCAAACTTAATTTGTAAACGAGTATGTCCTTTCTTCATGAGAGACAAGTTATGTTCGGGATAATAGACTGTATTGACATCAAACACATACAGACAGTACCCATGGCTGTATTCATCTCTACTGATGGAAGCAGGCCTACCGGCTCCATTTATATTAGAGTTGTAAAGGGTAAAGTAAGATGAAACAAATGTAACCTCTCTATAGTTAGGCTCTAATAGTGCAGACGGGACAGATTTTCCATCCTCATAGAAGGAAATGAAATTACAAGAAAAATGTCGAAAATTGAAGGGGTTCAAGTGATAGGCCCCACTGTATGCCTTGGACGCCACCAGCCCCACTACCAAGCGTTCGGGAATTTCTTATTGAAAGACGTCTTCTACATTCATGTGATATTGACCCTAAGGAATGGCAAGACATTTTAGATCAGATCTCCGAAATGGGTACAGAGCCGGTTGTTTTAGCAAGGCTTCCGCATGCCCCATTAGCACCCCGGGTTAATTTTAATGAAACAACACTTGAAAATGCAGTCCTCTATACGAGTTTTATAGCGTACCCCTTCTTCTGCAGATATCAAATAGAAATTTTCCCTGGCCGGCCATAACTTTAATGTGACTTGTGCTCCATTCAAAATGAAACGTTCCTGCGAGCAAATGTCCATAAAGATCGGACCTTCCATGTCCATACTTTTACTTTCAGTCACGTATTTTGCTCTGTCACTGCTGGTGGACCAGGAGTCCCCGAGGGCACATGTAGCCAAGTTCGATCAATTTCGGTTGATCGTTTCTTCAACGCATTCTAAATTTCTGTTATCAAAATTTCTTGAAATTTCTTAAAAGTGGGTCCTGTAGCATCATATCCCACCCATCCTGCTACGTCTTTCGGTACCCTTTTTCGACATAGTAACTTTGATACTTTTTTGGCATATTACATTGTTTAGATTTAGGATAACTGATGAGGGTTAAATACCCGAAGCGTGCATGTCTGGTCCACGTTGCCAATTTATCTGTTCTTAAATGATGCTATTCAATTTGAAGACGTTTACATTTATACCACTTGGTGAGTGTCACTGCTGGTGGACCAGGAGTCCCCGAGGGCACATGTAGCCAAGTTCGATCAATTTCGGTTGATCGTTTCTTCAACGCATTCTAAATTTCTGTTATCAAAATTTCTTGAAATTTCTAAAAAGTGGGTCCTGTAGCATCATATCCCACCCATCCTGCTGCGTCTTTCGGTACCCTTTTTCGACATAGTAACTTTGATACTTTTTTGGCATATTACATTGTTTAGATTTAGGATCACTGATGAGGGTTAAATACCCGAAACGTGCATGTCTGGTTCACGTTGCCAATTTATCTGTTCTTAAATGATGCTATTCAATTTGAAGACGTTTACATACAACCCTAAATTGTTTCCACTCACGGCGTCTGCGTTATCCAGATTTCCAGAGTCTGGATGTCACAATGTATTTTTAGAATGTATGAGAATCCTTGAATACCATCAACTGTCAAAGACCAACAAAATATTGAGTTAAATCTAATTAATTTATTTACAAGAAAACGAAAGAAAAACACGAAAAAGGAAAATACAAAGGTACATACACACACACACTCCGGAGTACAAATAATACATGTATAAACAAAACCTAAACTAGTACGTCTTGCTTTACATTGCAGTACAAATCAATGACCAAGTACAAATGCAAATGAACACAAACATTTCTGTAATCGTCGTCTTCTATGGGCCTCCTTATAAAGGATAGTGTCCTAACTTAATTGTTCATGATACTGGATGGGCCTCAATAGTTCGAAAGTGTCCAGACATCACAGGAATAAACATCACAGGAATAGACATCACATTTTTGGTCACCTAAAACAATATTGATTTAAATACTAAATACCTATCCATATTTGATTTGACTGTTAATTTCATTAAAACTTACAAAAATAGAGTGTTCGAATATCACATATTAACTTATCTAATTAATACATGTAGATCGTATTCTACTTAATAAAAAAGTGCAGAAATCTCAAATATTGGCATTTTCACAATATATATATTCAATCATTAAGTGATCAAAGAAACACAAACAATGCAAAAGTAAACATAGTAATAATATGTGAAACTCACCGTTGTAGACGTTCAATAAAAAGTTTATATTGTAAAACACTTCATATTGGGTTTCCAGAAGGGACTTTCATATCCACACAGGACTTTCCATTACACTTCCACACAGGAATTTCTATTATAAACTTCCACACAGGAATATACCGGCATTAACTATACATACTGAAATAACACATGTGCCACGTAGGCTATCTCGACCCGGTCTACACTAAGTACCTATAGCGAGTTATAAATAGAACCTCATGGACAATGACCACGCACTACCTATGTATTAAACACGTCTACAGCGGTGACCAAACAAATAAGGGGGGAGGGTTCTAAATGTGACAATATCCCCCTTTTCAAGTCACAAAATTGTCAAACACATATTTTGTAATAACACAAATGTACAAAAAAGAATGTCTTTCTACATCTTACACATGTCGGCTCAAAAAATCAGCCCCAAAATTGTCTGACCCTTTAATCGAAACACATCTGAAGTGATAAGATTGCAAAAACAATGCCCATCTCATTAATCTACCATTTGAGACCTTTGCTTTCGACAAGTATGTTAAAGGTTGGTGATCTGTTTCTATCACAAATGCCCTTCCATACAAATACAACTGAAATTTCTCAAGTGCCCATACAATCGCTAAACACTCTTTTTCTATCACTGAATACCCTCTCTCATGCACAGACAGTTTCTTACTAGCATATGCAACTGGAAACTTGTTTCCATCGTGCTCTTGTAGTAATACTGACCCAATGCCATAGTCGGAAGCATCAGATCTAACGATGAATGTTTTTGAAAGATCCGGTAATCTCAAAACTGGAGAATGAATGAGCATAGATTTCAGTTTTTGAAACGCTGATTCATGTTCAAGTTTCCATTCGAATTTATTCGGAACTCCTTTCCGAGTAAGGTCAGTTAGCGGAACGGCTACGGCTGCAAAATTGGGTACAAACTTACGATAGAATCCGATTAATCCAAGAAATGACCGAATCTGCTTCTTGGTTTCCGGTCTTGGTGCGTTACGGATCGCTTCCAACTTTTTGTCATTCGGAGTTATTGTACCATCGCCGACTGTATGACCAAGATACTCTAAACGCTTATAAGCCACCACGCATTTCGACGGTTTTGCGTTCAAATTAGCCTCTCGCAATCGTTGGAAAACTTCTCGAAGTTCGGTTACATGGTCGACCCATGTTTCCGTATGCAAAAGGATGTCATCCAAGAAACTATCGGTGTAGGCAAGACCCTTCAGTATAACGCGCATCATTCTGTTGAAAGTCGCAGGTGCGTTTTTTAAGCCGAACGGCATGACTTTAAATCGAAAAAGTCCATCAGGCGTTACGAATGAGGTAAGATCTTTATGTTCAGGATTCATAGCAATCTGCCAATAGCCTTTGCACAGATCAATTTTTGTAAAATACTGACTTTTGCTGATCTTTGAAAAAATTTCGTCGGGGTCTGGCATCGGTTCTGCGTCGAACACTGTTATAGTATTTAGTTTGCGGAAATCCACGCAAATCCTGAGCGATCCATCTAGTTTCTTCGCAACGACAATGGAGCTAGCGTAAGGTGATTCGGATGGTTCAATTATGTCCATTTTGAGCATTTGTTTAATTTCGTTCCTCACTGAATCTCGCAATGCAAACGGCACTTGGTACGGTCGGTTTGTGATAGGATCATCGGTCGTTAAATGGATTTCATGTTGCGCAACTGATGTTCTACCCGGAAGATCGGTAAGAATATCCTGGAACTCGAGTAAAACAGAATCTATATCGTTTTTCTGTTCTGGTGAAAGTTTAACGGAAACGTCGACATCTTTGTATGTCTCAGATGCTTTGAGCGGCAGAATATTAAGTAATTCTTCTTGGTTAAGAGACAATTCGGAAGGATCCCGATTTTCAGGTTCGATGATTGCACAAGCAAGAGTAACACGGTCAGATTTTGCTTCGCTGAGTAACATTTGATTGCGATCCGTGTATTTTTTTAAAAGATTTGCATGGAATGTTTTGACTTTGCCATCCATGTCTATACGATAATCAGCAACACCTTTTCTTTCAACAACGTTATATGGTCCCTTCCACTGCATAAGGAGCTTGTTCTTGTCAGTTGGCAATAAGATCAGTACCTTGTCATTCGGAACAAAGATTCTGCGTTTAGACTTTTTGTCGTAATATTTTTTATAACGCGCGCTAGACTTTTTGAGTTCCTTTTGAGCCATCTCGCATGTACTAGCTAAACGCTCCTTTAAGTCAAGAACATATTGGTAAGTGGTTTTGACATCAGGCTCATGTTCTTCGTTTGTCCAAATTTCGCGCAGGACAGATATTGGACCTCTAACTGTTCTTCCGTAAAGAAGTTCGAAAGGTGAGAAACCCAAACTTTCTTGAGGTGCTTCTCTATAGGCAAACAGCAAAGCGGGTAAGTAACGATCCCAATCTTTTGGACGTTCAGCGCTCATTCTACGTAGCATTTGTTTCAAGGTGCCATTGAATTTTTCAACAAGGCCGTTACAGGCGGGATGATACGGAGTAGTGTTTAGTTGTTTGATTGACAGCAAGCGACCTATTTCTTTCATTAAAGAAGAAGTAAACTGTGTTCCCATGTCGGATAGAATTTCCTTCGGAATTCCGACTCGAGTGAACATATCGACAAGAGCTTCTGCAACACGTTCTGTTTCAATACTTTTGAGTGCGACAGCTTCTGGATAACGCGTACTGTAATCCACCAGTGTAAGTATATAACGATTTCCTCTGTCTGTGATAGGAGCAATGGGACCGACTAAGTCAACAGCCACTCTTTCAAAAGGGGTATCAATAAGCGGCATAGGTACGAGTGGTACTCTTTGTACTCTTCCTTTCGGCAGTGTTCGCTGACATACATCGCATGATTTGCAATACATTGAAATGTCCGATTGAATGCCAGGCCAGTAGAAGCTGGATAGAACACGATCAGTAGTCTTTTTAGTTCCTAAGTGTCCTGATAATATGCAGTCGTGAGCTAATTTCATCACAGTTTGACGGTACTGCTTAGGTACAACCAGCTGATTGAAAAGTTTGTTGTCGTTAATTTTTGGTGATTGAAACTTACGAAAAAGGAGACCATTCTCGTAGTAGAACCAAGAAATATTATTGGTGCCAGAAAGGAGTTTCTTCTCGGATTCTGCATTTTTCCGACAAATGACTAAAGTTTCGTCGTGAGACTGTGCTGTCTTTATGTCCTGGACACTGACATCTAGATTTAACGTTGGTGACACCTTTAATGATTTTAAGCCTTGAGCTTCTTTCTTCTTTTGATTTCTGGTTTGAACACTTTGAAGAATATGGTCGGTTTCCTCCATGCAATCAGAGAAACAGTCGGACATATGGAAATTTTCACTTGATGCTATTTTAGGATTCCATTCTGGGTCTGGATCCAATTTGTCACGGGCACCATGAATATTTCCGATAATCAGATCAAAAACAGGATTTTGCATAACCAGTGCTGTTACTTTGCCGGTATAAAATGGCGTATCAATGTCAATGACAGCTTCAGGAAAATTTCGAATTGTTCTGTCAATCAAGACACAGCTTCTATTTTCACCAGTGAGTTGAGATGGTGAAATTAAGTTCTCTTTAACAACAACGCTAGTACAGCCAGAGTCTCGTAGAACTTGAACTCGTTTTCCGCTGATATATCCAAAGTGTACTGGCATGTCATCACAAACTTTGCAAAAGTAAACATAGTAATAATATGTGAAACTCACCGTTGTAGACGTTCAATAAAAAGTTTATATTGTAAAACACTTCATATTGGGTTTCCAGAAGGGACTTTCATATCCACACAGGACTTTCCATTACACTTCCACACAGGAATTTCTATTATAAACTTCCACACAGGAATATACCGGCATTAACTATACATACTGAAATAACACATGTGCCACGTAGGCTATCTCGACCCGGTCTACACTAAGTACCTATAGCGAGTTATAAATAGAACCTCATGGACAATGACCACGCACTACCTATGTATTAAACACGTCTACAGCGGTGACCAAACAAATAAGGGGGGAGGGTTCTAAATGTGACACTGGATGATAAATCTGAGAATGAGCGTCCACGCCCTTTGCAAAAGTTCCGTGCTTGAATAGCATATCTAGATAGGCTTTAAAGGGATAATTATTGGACACACTTGCCGTAATAATTTGATGTTGAAAAGCCACATCACATTGAGAAAACATTGATCCAATAGGATGATTGACCAATCCTCCTTTTTCATTTTGTGTGAGAACCGTGCCATCTTCATGAAATATTCTTGTTTTTACATATAAACGTGATCTTTTCAAGTCTAAGTAGCTGGTAGTGGCTTCAGATAAGTTAAACTCTATAACTCCCCCATATATGGGATAGGCTACAGGACGAACATCCACCCATTCGACTTGTTCTACCCCTGCCTCTGTTGGAAAATTATGAAAAAGAGCAAAGCTCCTACTGTAAGCAGGTTTTGATCCCTCTGCGCAATACATGTTGACCAGTTGACAGTCAAAAGATAAATGAAGAAAGATAGACATGTACAATATTATTTATTTCTAACTAAAAATCTCGAATAAGTACATTTCATTTCCTGGTGTAAACAAATGTCCCTCGTTTATTGTTCTTTACTTTTTTGCGTCCTTTGTTTTCTTCAAAATCTACAATGGTTTCCCCTTCTAGTTTTCGTTTCTTGATTTCCGATTTAGCCATTTCGATTGCCTGCTGTGTCGGTGTTACTAACTCAACCGATGTCGTCGAACTGCGTGCGCCATTCCCAAATTGTCCAACAATGTACGATTTTTGAGTAGGAATATATTTCATATCTGTACTTTCTATAAAATGTCGTTTCCACTCCTCAACGTCGGGGATGATTTGGGTCCAGGACATTTTCTGATGTGAAGTGTACATTTTGATGTTAAACGTCTTTAAATTCAATAGCATCATTTAAAACCTGATAAATTTACAGCATGGACCAGACATGCACGTTTCGGGTACTAAACCCTCGTCAGTGATCCTTAGTCTAAACTATGTAACATGGCCAAAGAGTATGAAAATTATTATGTCCAAAAATGTACCAAAAGACGTAGCAGAATGGGTGGGATATGATGCTACAGGACCCACGGTTTAGATCTGTCAAGAAATTTTGTAATAGAAAATTTCAAATGCGTTGAAGAGACAGACGATCAACCGAAGTTGATTAAACTTGCCTACATGTGATGTTTGATTATTTTCAGTTGCATACATTAAATAAATTCGAAATCGTTGTAATTGGTCCCGAGCTAATCTTATATAACAAGGGAATGAAATGCTTTCATTTTGGTATAATCTACGCAAGACTGGACTTTTATCACTGCCAACAAAACTATCAATACATAAACCAGAACATAATGTAAGTACAGGAAAATTTTTGGGACTTAAAGTCTCCAATCTGATGTCTAGTAAGGCCATTTCCTTTAGACCATCTAATTGTAATAAAGTCGGAAGTTCAACAATGAATGAATGTCCTCTCTGAATGTCAGTCGGACTCCTCGGGTGATAACATACATTAGCTCGCTACAGCCGGCAGAGCATAGGTCGTATTACGCATGCCCTCTTTTTATATCAATTTACATATTCATCTGTGTTGCTTGGGCCCCTGCGTCTTGCGGTCTTGTTTGTGTGTGGTCATCTGACAGTGAGGAGGTTGTTTTACACCACAATTGTACGTTCTTCGAGACCTCTGGGTAATCGGAATAGTGGGAGGGTTGTGCGCACGTAATCCAGGATAACCACACCGTCTGCTACTGACGAGGCATATGGCCGTCCTAAGTCGGCACCGTTTGCCCATTGGTCTCGTTGGTTTATGCGTAGTCATTTGTGTTTTATGTTTTTCTGTGATTTGACGTTCATTGTACTACTGCGTCTCTTTCTGTGCGTGTCATTTTTGTGTTTTACAGTGGGTGTTTTGGGAGGTTGCTGTTGATGCTGCAACTAGGTGTTGTTGGAGATCCCCTCCTTTCTTTTGTTTTCGGGATGAAAGGCTTAACTATCTTTGGGAGAACAGAATATATAATGATCGTTCATGTTTGTACGTTTTTCAGTTCTGATGCCGGAATCCAAGAATTAAAACTGGAATTATAACCAAGCCAAGAAACCAAATACTCTACTTGATTATTACGTTTTCTCTGACGATTCACTTTTTCTACCGTATAAACACTTTCCTGAGTGACAATGACTTTTTGAAGTTCGCTTTGGTAAAAATTCCCCGTAATTTTTCGTTGTTAAAATCTTTCAAGGTATAAAAACAAAACCCTTCTTTGATAAATTTAGTAGAAATGTAAAATATTTCTCTCGTCCACGTCTCGTCGTATTCACGCCTGAATATACCCCTCAAGTGTGAAATCCTAACAAAATCCCCAAGTTTATACTTGTACTTTGGAACTGTTACATTTATTTTAGTTCTTTGTAGATGCCAGAAGCCGATAACGGTCATCAATGGTGACGTCTTTTTGGAACCTTACCTATCCCGCGGTGGTACGTGTTGTTATAACTCTTCGTATTATCTCCTAAATGATCTACCCACCGTTTTGAATGTTTGTATGTCATTAAACGAAAGTTTTTTCTTGATTGTTTTTATCGCCCTCTCTGCATAAGAGGCCTTGAGGTGATTTTGACTGACGAAATGTTTTACATGTCTCTGTGCTAATAGTTTTTTCACATGCGAATTAAGATATTTAGTCCCTTTATCCGTTCTTATGTAATCGGGATTTTAATTAGCTAAAGCAAATATTTTCTTAAGAGCTTCTGCTACTTCGGGACCTTTCTTTGTTTTCAAAGGACATGTCCTACATATCTGGAACAAAATGTCAATTGCTGAAACAAAATAAGCTACACCATCGTTTTGTTTCTTGTAAGTCTCAAGTACAGCTGTATGTACGTCCCATTGATAATTTTTGTAAGTGGCAATCACACTACGACGATTTATTTTTTCTCTACTTTGTTTGTGAACATCGTAAGATTCTTGTGTTCGTAACCATTTTTTCACTTTTGCACGTGATATTCCCCTATTTTTAACAGCACAGTATAATTTTTCTTCACTCGAAAAGGCTGCTGGCTGTGTTGGGTTGTAATATATATCATTTAAAATTTTATCTACATCAGAAATTATAATCTAACTGGATCGAACGTTTCTTATTTGTATTTGGTAAAGCTTTCTTCCGTTTTACGGGTAAACAAGGAGGGGGTCCACTCGCCAAACTTTGCCAATTATTTGCTTTGATTCGGGCTCGCTGTGTTCTTTTGGTTTTTCTTCTGTTCTTCGATAGCGCCACCAATTTGTTTATTGTCCAACTCACTCGTCTTTTCCTCCTGACTATTGATTTTCATTAATCTGTCGTATTGATAAATTGGAATCAACACCATTTTACGTGTAAATTTCATTTCACATTCGGTAATATTAACTAGATTAGAACGTAACTACTTCGGCAAAATTACGAAAATGTTTTTTAAGTGAACGTATTTTACTTTTGAGTGTCTGCTTGGTATTTGCAAAGTTCTCCAAAATGTTTCTTCTTTTCAAAATGACCGTTTTTAATTTGTCGTGAATGGTCAAATTTCCGTGTAAAAGATTGTGAAAAATCTCCACGAAAGCCGCAATCTGTTGTTTGTTTGCTGTGTATAACAATCCAAATCTCTGTTCTTTTGGTGTATTCAAGTCAAATAGTAACTTCAGGTAATTCGAAGCTTTTTGAAGGTTAATACCCTTTTTTTGTTCACAAATAAAACATCTTTTCTCTAGCAAGGGACTTGTCGAAATTAACCCAGTTTTATGTCTATGTAGGTATATATACTATGCAAACTTCATCGGGAAATATACCCGTTCGGATGCGAAAACGCTCTTCAGTAAAGTGTGCAAGATCCAGGAGAAGGTGTCCGAATGGTGCGGACATGACGTCATTGTAAGATTTTATCAGTGCATGTAAACGTCTTCAAATTAACTTTTCCCGGGAAATATATATTTGCCCAGACAGCTTATCTGTGAGACATCTCGAGGATTTTTCATCAAAACCATGTAATGTGTGTTTAAATTGATCGTTCTAGCATGTTTACCTTGACAATACATATTTTGATTAATGTATATAAATGTTATAATGTGCGATGGTGTGCACCCTGTGTAAACAACTTTTCCATATTTTCATTGGACACCAGTTCTTGCATCAAATCGTCAATGATTACCATGTTTGAAAGTCCGTTGCTACATAGAGATTCAATGTCATTTTCGGTAGGTAAACCTTGTAAGAATGTTAAATTCTTGACCTCGGACTGCATGGTATCAAACAAACTTTGATATACGCAACAACAATACAATATGTTGTCTGGTATTTCACCTTCAAACATTTCATATTTGTTTCTAAGTACTTTGTACACGACTTTCCAGCTCCTGTACAACCCGCAATGGATATTGTCGAACATGAAAGGAAACATCCTATCGGTTAAACGTTTCAATCCGTTCTGTATGGATTTTTAGAAACAAACGACCTTTATAACTTTAATATAACTTTCACTTTAATATAACGTTACCTGTATCGCTCACCAGAGTTTTTTAACGTACCTATATCGCTCACCACAGTATATGAATGTTTAAACCAACAAATGAATAAGACTTTCTATATATTTCATTACTTTATAACGATTTTTAACAAAACTTCACAAGTTCAACTTTGAAAGCAAGATCTATACATTACATTATTATATCAAACTTTAAAAAAGAAGAGTTCATTCGTCTCACAGTTGTGTCTATGCTAATAGTCCTTACATCCATTGAGATTACATTCCTTGCACCGGAGCATACCTATTTGATTCTGGTGGTCCTCCGATGCATAGCACGGTACCACCGGTTCGATATCAACGTCCAAAATGAAAGTTAATTTCGTCCATTTTGGACGCCATGTATTCCCGCTGAATAAATTTGAGGGATGCTCCTCTTCCAGTGGGAACCACTTCCTTCGTGGTAGGAATTTGAGTCCATTTCCTGATGTTTACACACCTGTAAGGCGTTGTGATTGTGGCATGCACATTTCCGCCAAAATGGATCTTTAGATCCACTTCTTTTTTGTCCTTTATATCTTGCACCGCCTCTTAAATACTATCTGTGGCATCTACAAAATTTTTCCATCCATGGACAGACATTGACCCTTATTTGTTGGCTAGTCCTCTTGATCAAAAGCCTAATGTCTACCCGACACTCTCCTTCTCTCCTCAAAACTCTGACTACTCTACCCTCTCCCGACTCAAATCTAAAAAGTGTAACATCCATTGTGGCTTGTCTCAGTGAATTTTCAAAGTGACAGAGAACTTTTACTGTACCCCAACTTTTATATGGAATGAACTTCAACAAGTCGAAACTAGCTTCTTTGGTTACATAAAATACAGACATGGTTTTTCTCCGCTTTAAAGCGGAATTCCGCTTCGAGAATCGGTAAATTCCGCTCGTTTTTATAATTTCCGCTCTTTCGTAAATTCCGGAATTTGACAAATCCGTTATAGAATCGATGTTTTACCTTTGCCGTTTCGCAATGTGTCATGATTTCTAATTGGTCAATAGGTAACCATTCGACCAATCAACGATTAGTATTCATCCGAAACACTGAGCAAAGGAAATTTGCGACTATTCCTTGCCAGCCGGATCGAACTTTCGTCGGGTTTTTTTTTTTTTGTATTTGAACTTAAGAGAAATGTCTAAAAGCATATGGTAGGTCGTTCAGAGGGGAGAGCTAGACGTAAAGGCCCTTGACTTCGGCATTATCGGCGAGCTATACATGCATATAGCATATAGCATATTGCTAACAGTAATACAATTACCACAATCATCTTTCCACTTCAATTGACACTTCGCAACTAATTAATTGTTTGACCTCTACTTTGCACGTGCGTATCGGGGTTGACCTCGCTCGTGCGTCCAGCGCTGGTCCAATTTGCATAGAATACATATGTGGAGGGTATATCAACGAGTCGGCTTTTTTCTGATGTCTGATGGATTTTTAATAGTTTTATATTTTAATGAATTCTTTTTTCTTCATTAATTACTTTTCATTATTTTACATAGTTATTTAATTTAGGGGGGAGGGTCATTTTTTTGTTTTTGTTTTTTTTAATGTTATTGATGTTTTGTTTTTTGTTTTCGTTTACTTTATCATGTTTATTGCAAATCAAAATGACCAACCCCATAATTTAGAACAATTGCTCCTTCTATTGGGGACATGCCAGAATCTATCATTTTAATGGTTGTTTTTAACAGTCGGCAATTTTCTCTTGAATACATGTCACAATTTAACATATGTGCGAAAGCTATAAAGATTTCAAATTTGGTCCCCTATGTTCCGCATTCTCGCATTTTTGATTTTTTCATATAGCAATCAATGTCTCTATACTCTTCTCTCAAGAAAGACTGAAGTAGTGGACCATTTCTTGAAATGTGGTCTACTGTCAAGTGCCGCAATTTCATGTGGTTTTGTTGAGTATTAGAAATAAACAATAATATTGCTCTAAAAAGACAATTCCCATCTCCTAATACTCGACGTGAAGATTGTTTCGATGAATACTGTAAGTTCAGCTTTTCACAAAAACTTCTCTTTTCATTCTCATCAAGAACTCTTGGTTCTTTGTGAACATTTGTCTCCATTTTTTTCAATTATGACATCATCATCGCTGTCATCTGTACCCGTTTCCTCTTCTAATGCATTTCTGATTAAAATGAAAAATAATTAATCATTCTAACTTAAGAAAAGAAAAAAAGCATGTATTTTTTATAGAAAAAAAGTAAACTGTACCTATTCTGTATATTTGATATTTTCTCCTGAATACAATCATGATTTTGTGGTACGTTGTAGTTTTTGGCCCACTCCAATGTCACTTTGTTATCGGTCATACTACATATTTCCGTCAAATTTAATGCGCATTAGATTTAAGCAGCGTTCACTACGAGAATCTAATGCGCATAAGTTTATTCGCATTAGATTTTGCCGTGAGCGCAAAGCGAATCTAATTCGCTTTAAATCTGGCGCATGCGTATATGATTAACTATAATTCTACAATACGTTTACATCATAACTTGGCACTTTTAATCACCCTCGGGCCTCGAAACGTAGAATAAAAGGTTAAGATACTTGATTTCATTCACAATGGACACTGTACTACGTCTCTCATTGACTCACGTAGAGTAACATTGCATTATGACGTCATCTTATCTGATAATGACGTCATGCTATGCATGCATTAGCTTAACTTACGAAGAGTTAAATTATTTTGAGAAAAACAATATATAGGCATGCATTCGACCTTTTTACTATCAAAAGTATACGACTCTCAGTCCAAATGTACCAAAATCTAATGCGCATTAGAATCCGTCGTATGAAAGCAATGCGAATCAAATTCCCATTAGAATAAAGTGCATCAAATCTAATGCGAATTTGATTTAATTTAATGCGCATTCGTGTGAACGGGGCATAAGTCTACAAAGGGTCTAGATAGAGGAAAAAGGAGCCAAATAATATTTATTTGAGTATTTAAATCTACATATACCTCTATACATTGTAGGTGGTGCTACTTGTATGAATTAGAGCTGCGCATCCTTAATTCAAAATGTTACTTTTAAAGGTCTATAACTGCGAATGTATGTTAGAAAATTTGAATTTATACAAATGAGAATGTATACTTTTTTATAAAAAGAAAGATTTTGCTTTCCAAAATGATGTTAAATAAATTAATTTTCAGGGTCACCGTCCCTTTATACTAAAACAAATAAGTCTGTCAATGTAAGTATTTCAATTCGTTGATAAATCGTCGTTGTAGAACTATAAGGTCGTAAGTGGTAGATACGACAAAAATAGGATTGTCATAAATAATTACTCTTCCTATGATTCTAGATAGGATATGAAAAATGATTTAAATACACCGACGCGTTTCCATGGTAACTGCCTTTGAAATTTTGTCGTAAGTAAACTTTCAAAAAGTTGATGGAAATATAAGAACGTATCTACCACTTATGATGTTTCTTTACCATAAATATATTCAAGGCATTTGGTAATAAAGTCCTATGTGTCACTTACGACCTTTTGGAGAACAAAAACACCAAAACACAACAGCAGCATGCTGCAACATGACAGAGAGTGAGTAAGAACATTTTCGGCGGTTCCAAAGTACTGATTTAATGTAATTTTCCTTTTAAAAGGAAGTATGTTGCTCAATATTATTTAAACTGCTCCTAAATCAAAACTTTCTGTGTTGTTGGACAGTCTGCAAAAAACAAAACTGGTTTGCATGTACTTACGACCCTTTACCACATACATAAAGTATTGCCCCAAAATGCCAAAACACCATACCTAATCTGGCAAAATCTTGCATTATCTATATCTTACTTGAAATATAGATTTATGTATACATTCATGTATTGGGATACAGAGCACAGTAATTATTATTTTTCCTTTAATACCACCGAATGCAATTGAGTCCGTTTTCTCCTCTCATGCAGATACGACCTTTTGTTTCCAACTCCTGGAGTCAGTATGGTACATGCTTCTATTATGCATGTTATTAGTAAAGTACTACTACATGACGAATTTGATCTTGAATGTTGAAATGACTTGCAAATTATGCAGCCATATGATGATAAAGCTTACTGTTGTAAAAGAGGAAAATAGGAGGAAGAATGAGGAAGAGAGACGGAATGAGATCGGGGTTAAATTAAAGAGAGAGAGAGAGAGAAAGATATAGAAAGAGTGAGAGAGAGATTAAATTGTAAATCCTTTGTCCTATACAAGATATCAAATTTACAGGATTTAAAGCAGCAATATGCAACTTTCTGTAATACTAATTTTTTTATTTTGTAGACTTGTCATGCAGAGCTTGTTCCGTGTATTTTGAAAAGTTGAAAAACACTGAAAAGGAGATAATCACTGTAAGCAACATCTACAGGCGATCATGCACTTCATTAAAACATCAAGTAATGCAAAATGACGTTCCAGATTTTATAAAACATTTATGGGCTGCCCACGTTTTAAATGACCACAATCGATTGGATCTATTACAATTCAAAGAATTCACAGCTCAACAATAAAATACGTTATCATTTGAAAACAGTTCATTGTAAAAATCATGGCAGACTTGAGTGATGATGAAGATGACATTGTTTTGAGTGATTTGGCCAAGACGTTGAAACAAAGTAATGACAAAGACGAAGAAGACGAAGATGACATACCATTACAACAGATTGCTGCTCAGCTGGATAGACATAACAATACACATGAACTGCATATTGATGCCTCTACTGACCATGGTTATTACTTTCACGAAAAGACAGGTGAAGTTGATATCAGCAAGGACAGTGCTGGTTCCAATAGTGATGATAATAATTCTACTCAGAACATGTTGGATGTTATATCTCCAGATTTTTCCTCAAACCAGACTGAAGACAACTGTGCATGTCTGGAACTTGAGTACAACAATAACTACAACAACAACAACATGTCTTCCACAATGGAAGTAGATGGCATCTTTGATCTTCAAGATACGGTTATTTGTGAAAACATATCATTAGAAGATACACAGTCTTTTTTTGTTTTTGTTTAATTGCTTTGGTTCCTGTTTTATCCTGATTTTGTATGCCTTCGGTTTCTGATTTTCTGAATTGTCGATTTTTTGCTGTATACAGGGATATGGTCATTATCCATATTTGTCATTCTGTCCAAAACATAGAGGACATCAATACTTTATATCCTCTATTTAGCAACGAAATCTCACCAATTCTGAATCTAAGTGGTTTTGACGACAATGGAAATGAAGTATGGAGTATCATTCAAAGTATAGAAGGGGAACAATAAGCCTCATATGATACATGTACAGAACATGCCGCCGTTGGGACAAATGATGAAACAACAAACACAGATACATCAATCTCTACAGGTACAGAGGACACTGATACATCGCAAACAGACTGCGGAACAGATGACGGCAATTATATAGCAAAAAGACAATCAAGAAGGAAAAGAAAAAATCCTGGACAGTGGAAACAGAGTATTAGAAAAAGAAGGAGAAATAATGGTGAAGATTACGAAACAAGTAAAGGGAAGAAAATACAGAGGCGTTGCATGAAAAGAGCAAACTGTAAATGTAAATTTAAATGTAAAGACAAAATAAGTGAAGAGGATCAAAGATTGATCTTTCAAAATTACTGGACGAAGACATACGATGATGCAAATAGAGTACATCAGAGAGAATGTAATTAAAAAGGAGAAACGGCGGAAAACTACACAAGAACACTCACGAAGGAAGAACACATATAAGTATTTCTTAAAAAGAAAGGATGAAACTGACGAACAAATAGTTTGTAAAAGCTTTTTTTCTAGGGACGCATAATGTAAGAGAGATGACGGTTCTCTATAAATTAAACAGACAAGAAGACAGAGGTCGAATTACTGATAAAAGAGGACGTAGGAAGGATCAGGGTACACGCAAAATTTCAGAGGAGCACAGAGAATATATTAGGAAACACATCAATTATTTTCCAGCAGTGGAATCTCATTATTGTAGAAAGTCCTCGCAAAGGAAATATCTCGAAGAAACACTATCAATTAGAAAAATGTATGAACTGTACAAAGAAAAATGCTCTGCTGATGACAAGGTTCCCCAAAAGTATTGGTTGTATGATCATATCTTTGCCACTGAGTTTAACATAGGATTCCACAAACCGAAAAAAAGATGTTTGCACATTTTGTGATTCTTTTACAAACTTTCAGAATCAGAAAAGAAAGAACGGAGAGAAGAACATAAGGCACATTTAAGAAGAAAAGAGGAAGCGAGGGAACAGAAAAACAGAGACAAACAAATTACTATAGAAAATGATAAAGTACAGGTCCTGAACTTTGACTTGCAAAAAGTTCTTATCACTCAAAAGCTGTTTGTCACAGATGCGTACTATAGTCGCAAACTAGCAACAGACAATTTTACAATATATGACATGGAATCTAAAGGAGTCGTCTGCAATGTCTGGTGGGAAACCGAAGCTAAGAGAGGAAGCTGTGAAATTGTCACATGTCCGTCTGATACACTTTTATGTCACAAATTTTCACAGACAACGCATGTATTTCTGAGCATAAATTGTGTTTCACATTTAAATTCAAATACTTTAAAAATGCTTCTGATCAAGGCATAGATATTATATTTAATGCGATTTAGGCCTTCCTAAAGTCCTTTTGTTCCTAAATAAGAAAATTTTATCTCAATGTCAAATATTGACGCTAATTAATTTTTGCCATTTCATTTTCAAATTAAAGATATTAATTTTGTTGATTTATAATTCTGGTCCCGAAATTAATTTTAATGGACATTTTGCCTTGTTGGGAGTTTGTATTTGACTTTTTTTTTTTTGTGCTTTTCAAGATGAAAACTGCATCTAATGTTTTAAAAAACCTCTAATGAACATTTAATATAGTATACCATAGTAAACAGTTACTTTTTCTCACAACATTAGATACATATTGAAACATCTAAGAGATTATCTATTCAAGGACAATTTATCTATGTCTATCATTAAAAAGCAACAGGGTATCTCTAAGTCAATATAGAATTTTTTTACAAAGATTGTTAAATGCCTGTTTCAAATACTGTTTACTACAGTGTCCTATAGTAAATTTTCACTAGGGTTAGGTTTCATATGAAGTTCATCGTCGTTTTGAAATATTCGTATTGATATTTTTATCTGTTGATTGAAGAGTGAAATAAAGAGTTTGAATTTATCCTGATTTGATATTATTGATTGAGTACAGTATTAAATTACACTAGTTAGTGTTGTGTTGTGACTGTGACACTTTCTATAAAGTGTTAGTACATACCAAGTGTCCAGCCTTTATATAATCAGTTTTGTTGTAGCGCAGGAATCCATTGCGGGTGTAACTAGCAAAGCAAGAGACACTTACTTCTGCCAGGCACTCTATTATTGGTGTCACAGTGACTGCATCAGTTCATCCGTATTTTACATTTTTGTCAAACTTCTTCCCTTTTCCGTTAGAAGCTGGAAGAAAAATTCCCTGCGAGGGGTTCGAATCAAACGTTATATCTTTTTTATGGTGTGTTGCAGTTTCACATCCAGTGACCAGCCTTTATATATTCAGCTTTTTGTTGCACAAGCGGGTGCACTGACTTCTCCCATGCACCTAGCTGGTCTCACACCTGGTTTGCATGGGTCCATGAATGTACACTGTGGTTCTCTGTTGTTGGTGTCACAGCGACAGTGCATCAGGTCTTTCGTATTTTTCATTACAAACCCTATCAATGTTTATGAATGATAGTACTACACTTATTAATAAAATTATCATATTGATACATTTAAAACGTCGGAAGTAGAACTTACTACTACCCTTAATATCACATTGATACATTTAAAATATCGTAAGTGGCACTTATGACCTTCATGTTTGTATACTGATTATAGACAAAATGATGAAAACGTCGTAAGTGGCAGATACGACTCGTTATGTCATTGTGTATTGACACATTTTCTGTGAATTAAAAGGTTGCTTCGATTGTTTTCCCCATAAAAGTTGTAATCATGTAATTTAGTCAATGAAAACAACTTAAACGGACAATATATCACTAGAAGTATGCTTAATACACAGAAAACCATTCCTATTATCAAAATACCAGCGCCGAACAGTTTTTTTTTTCACTTTACTCAGAAAAATGAAAATTTGTAAGATACGACCTTATAGTTCAACAGCGACAAAATGAGTATTTAGATGTCATACAAAGGAGGGGATCTTCAACAACACCCATTATGTCCGTCAATGCCAACATGTGTGCCAATTTTAACGTGTCAAAGGGTTTTAATGCATACACAAATGAGTATATCAATGTCTGCATTTGAAATGAGTATGTCAATATCAAGATGAGTATGTCAATGTCACTGCATTGACAAATGCTTCTGTCAATATCAACACATTGAAAAACGAGCCTGTCAATGTGTAAATGCATTGACAAATCTTTCAGTCAACGTCAACGTGTCAATGCATTGACAAATCTTTCAGTACATGTCAACGTGTCAATGAATTGACAAATGAGTATCCAGAATAAATGCATTAATGAATTGTCAATGTCAGCATGTCAATGCATTTACAATAATAGGTAAACCAAATCACCACTGACGAAAAAAAACATAACACGAGGGACTATTTATTACGTAAACTCAAGTTGACCCCGTTTTTGTAATACTTAAAAAGTCCCAGGTTGTTATAATGGACACCGTCATCATAAATTGGCTTCTTCGATTTTTTTAACCCCGAGATAGTACAGTAATCGATTCGAGGGTGGTTCATAACTGCCTACTTCAACAACCGGTTAAACACAGTTACGAGATCGTTATATACCCGAAGTGACACGTAGCGGGTTCATAACAAGTTCTGTCCTCAGAATGAATTGTAGAATCTATACGTTTCAAGTTGTACCGATGCTTCAACATTGAACAAAGGGACAGCAGTCTTCTGTTGCGTCGCGTTTGTCCAATCAATCAGATGTGGATCCTAAAAAATTCTAAGGAACTTTTGGAAGATTTAAAAGCCACCAATTTCAATCATATAACCAGTAGAAAGTCTTTCGACTTCTCCACGCTCTACACTACCATCCCACACCAAAAACTCAAAAACAGACTTGTCAATATTATTCGCAACACCTTTCTGTCAAAAAATGGTAATAGGAGATACAAATACCTCGTCATAGGGTGTGATGATACTTATTACGTGAAGGAGCACTCTGATTCAAACAAAAAGTATACCGAAGACGATATCATCCGGATGCTGGAGTTTTTGATTGGCAACAATTTTGGTGTGTTTGAAGGAACCGTATTCCAGCAGATATTCGGAATCCCCATGGGTACCAATTGCGCCCCACTGCTTGTGGACTTTTATATTCATACTTCTTTGATGTTTATCCAGATCATACCCTCCGATGTTAATAATAATGGCGGATGGTTAAAGGGCGTTGATTTCCATCTCCAATCGTCTGACATGGCCTGAAAGTAACAAACGATCACCGTTAATATTAAACAAATGACAATCTATGGGTGGATGGAAGTTAAAATCAATAAATCCACGTTGCTCCATGAAAGACTTAAAACGCTTGACGTGGGAACTTCTTTGTCGGCCATTGATGGTTTTGTTATTCTTTGACGGAACAGCAGTAAAAACGCAGCAAAACAGCATTGAAAAATTATAATTCCAAAGTAAAATTACCTTTGAAAAGACGTACAACAGACGCAGGAATAATGTCAATAGCAATCAAGATTTCCGTGAAAATACTTCCAGATTTACAAAAAAGAGCCTTGTCGTCGAGGCGCTAGATGAAAACAGAATGATGCACGCTCTTAGTCAGACCACGTAGAATGTAAATGGGGTTCAATAAGGGGTGTATGTGGGACAGAGTGGACTCAGGTTCGGATTTAATAGTTTATTCCATGATAAAAAGGTGGTAGCACAGCCAAACATGCATACAGCTGAAAATACAAAGTAAAGGATCATAAATATAATTCAAAACTCAAAGATACTGCATAAATCAAGGCATTAATATATTTAATATATGTCACGATACATATGACCTTCAGGAAGAGTGACTTTGACCTAACAATTTGACCTACATCACAATTAAGTCAAATGATAGGTAAGTGTTATTAAAGGTATATGCTACACATAGTTTACTTAATTACTAAACATGTGATTCATGCCTAGTTAAGAGTGACCATGTTTCTAGACTACCAATACATGATGTATCGCACAAGTGAGAATCGCACATACATAGTGAGAATAGTACATACATGCACATAGATAACCATAAAAAGATGCAAGTACTCCGTTCCAAAACAAAGGAGGGGATCTCCAACAACACCAGGTTGTAGCATCCACAGCAAAACCTCAAAACACCCAATGCAAAAACACATAGCAGACAAGAACAAAAAGAGACGCGCAAGGGACAAGGAACGTCAACGCACAACACAGAAACGTCAAACACAAAGGACAACACATAAACCAACGAGACCAATGGGCAACCGGTGCCGACTTAGGACGGCCATTTTATAAGATTGATAAGGAATGCCAGCATGTGAGTTGTGGTAAAAGGCTACAAATAATCAAGAAAAAAGAAGGGAGGAGATCTCCAACAAGACTCCGTTGCAGCATCAACAGTAAAACACCAAAACACCCGATGCAAAAACACAAAAGACGAGTACAGCACGAGATGGAAAAGAGACACATGACATGTAAACATCAAACACAAAAGACTACACATAAACCGACGAGACCAATGGGTAACCGGTGCCGACTTTGTCACGTAAGTAGCAAATGGTGTGGTTATCCTGGATTACGTGCGCACAACCCTCTCACTTCTCCAAATACCCAGAGGTCTCGAAGAACGTACAATTGTGGTGTAAAACAACTTCCTCTTTGTAAGATGACATCACACAAACAAGACCGCGAAACGCAGAGGCCCCAGAGACACAGATGAATATGTAAATGGATATAAAAAGAGGGCATGCTTAATACAGTCCGTGCTCTGCCGGCAGTAGCGAGCTCGTGTATGTAATCACCCGAGGAGTCCGACTGACATTCAGAGAGGACAGCTGGTTGGGGCCCTGTCTTCTCTAAAGAGGTTTGGACAGGGCCCGTCATGGAGTCCCGTCGTCACAGTCAGTCAGAGTGCAAGTCTAAAGGATGCGCTTGTACAAGACTGGTGATTGGTCAATACCAAGCCTAGTGTCCGTCTGGTGACATTAGGATCATATCAACGGTATAAAAGGCGTTTGATGATTCTGACGCATTTTCGATGGTTATGCTGCCTACCTTTGATCCTTTTTATTTTGTTTATCATATCACCATAAAAGACAGGTTGTGTAATACCCAAAGTAATGTACTCTGTTGCATGTATAGATCCGAATTTTAAAAGAAGTTGACTGTAATTTTTGTAAAATTTCCAGAAAGTCTTAACTAGTTTATGAAAGCGGAAACCTTGACCTAAAAGTTTTTTGGTAATTTGTAAATTTCTACTGTGAAAATCCAAAATATCAGTACATGCTCTAGCGTACCGGATGAGCTGTGATATGTAAATGCCGTATGACGGTAATCTTGGAACATCACCGTCAAGCCAGGGGAAATTCACTATCTTGAATCCAAAATCATCCCTTTTGTCATATACACTTGTATGAATCTTTCCGTTTACAATTTTGATATTTAGGTCCAAAAAGGGTGTTTCTGTATTTGAAAGGTTTGCCTTATTAAGGGTTAATTCTTGTGGATAAAATTCATTCTTATATAATTCAAAAGCAGGATTGTCAATGGTTAGAATATCATCCAGATACCTAGAAGTATTATTGAAAAATTTCAGCTCATCAAATTTTCTTTGCTTTTGAAGATTTTGGATAAATTCTTTTTCATAAGTGTATAGAAATAAATCTGCAACAAGAGGCGCACAGTTAGTACCCATAGGAATTCCTACAACCTGCTTGTATAGATCCTCACCAAATGTAACATAAATATTGTCCAAGAGGAAGGGCAAGGCATTACACAGGTCACTACATGTCCATGATTTTATGATTTGTAGTCTGTCGAGGAAAAGAAACCCTTCAGATGTACAAATGTAAGTTTTTCTCGATCAAAACACCAGTTAATGCGATTAGAAAATCGATCATTAATTTTGTCATGAGGAAGGGTGGTGTACATATTTGAGAAGTCGTATGAAGAGATCGTATTGGCTTGGAAATTTCCAGATTTCATTTTTTCAATCACATCCCCTGAATTCTTAATAGACCAAAAAAAAATTTACATCGTTCTTGTTTAGAACCGTTTCACAATATCTAGTTATGTATTCTTTAATAGCGGTAAGTGCTGACGTCAGATTTCTAGACAAAATTGTAGTGGAGCAGTTACTAGAATTAGCAATAAATCGAAATTTGTATGGAGACTTGTGCAGTTTCGGTGTGCAATATAGTGTTGGGAGATCTAATTTAGAAATATTGATATTGAATGAGAACAGTTCACTGTTATGCTTGCCTAAAATGTTAGATGCACTTATACTGCATACCTAAAATGCATAAGAATCCGTACAAACAACGTTTCATCGCTAGTTCCTCAAAATGTTCTACCAAATCTGTATCGATCTTACTCACCAAAGTTTTATCTGAAATCAAATCTGGGCTACAAAAATATTGTTCGACAGTATATTCTCGCAGTGGTATCAACCAGATGTGGATTTTAAAGAATTCGAAGGAACTTTTAGAACATCTTAAGTCCACTCATTTTAGTAGAGTCCATTCGATCAAAGCCTGTGATTTTTCGACACTTTACACTACAATTCCACATTCTAAATCGAAAGAAAGACTCGCAAAAATTATAAGCAATGCGTTTACAAGTAAGAACGGTAATCGCAAATACAAATTTATTGTTGTTAACTATGACAAAACCTACTTTGTAAAAGAAAAGTCAGATTCTGAAAATAAGTACACTGAAACAGACATTATTCAGATGTTAAACTTTCTGATCGACTACATTTTTGTGGTGTTTGGAGGAAAGGTCTTCCAGCAAATTGTCGGAATTCCAATGGGGACCAATTGTGCCCCACTCCTCGCCGACATTTTCCTTTACTCGTACGAAGCTGAATTCATTCAATCTTTGGTCTCTGAAGGGAAAAGATACTTAGCTTCTGACTTCAACTTCACTTACAGATACATAGACGATGCGTTGTCCATCAATAATCCAAAATTCGCGGATTACCTGAGCAGTATCTATCCTTCGGAGCTTGAAGTCAAAGAAACTACAGATACAAATAATTCAGCATCCTATTTGGACATAATGTTGTCGTAGGACACTGATGGTCATATGAACACCTCACTCTATGACAAACGTGACGACTTCAATTTCAGCTTTACGAACTTTCTTTTTCTGAGTAGCAACATCCCTTCATCGCCTGCTTATGGCGTGTTCATATCTCAGTTGATACGCTATGCCAGAGCAAGTACCAAATATACGGATTTTGTTCTGAGAGCTAGGCGTCTTTCAGATAAGCTTCTCAGTCAGGGATATGTTTGTGACCGACTTACATCGTCACTGAGGAAGTTCTACGGTCGATATGGGGAACTCGTCATACACTATGATGTAAACGTCTTCAAATTGAATAGCATCATTCAAGAACAGATAAATTGGCTACATGGACCAGACATGCACGTTTCGGGTACTCAACCCTCGTCAGTGATCCTCAAATCTAAACAATGTAATATGTCATAAAAAGTATGAAACTTACTATGTCGAAAAAGCGTACCGAAAGACGTAGCAGGATGGGTGGGATATGATGCTACAGGACCCACGTTTTAGAAATTTCAGGAAATTTGATAACCGAAATTTTAGAATGCGTTGAAATAAAGATCAACCGAAATTGATCGAACTTGGCTACATGTGCCCTCGGGGACTCCTGGTCCACCAGCAGTGACACTCACCAAGTGGTATAAATGTAAACGTCTTCAAATTGAATAGCATCATTCAAGAACAGATAAATTGGCTACATGGACCAGACATGCACGTTTGATGTCCCACTATCAAGAATGCATAATGTCCCACTATCAAGAATGTTGGATGATATTCTGTCAGACCATTTGAACCATCCAACCAAAGATTGTACTCTATATCTTCCAAAATGGAAGTAACCGGATGTGACAGTTCTACCGAATTGAAGCGACGGGTGTTGCATGCAAGCAGGAGATGCTTACTCTTCCTGGGCACCTGGTCTCACTCTCGTATCGGGAGTTCGCTTCTTTTCATATGGTGGATATTTTTGTTTTTGTTTGCTTTGGTTCCTCTTTTATCCTGATTTTGTATGCCTTCAGTTTCTGATTTTCTGAATTATCGATTTTGTACTGTAGACAGGGATATGGTCATTATCCATATTTGTCATTTCATTGCTTTTGATATATGTATTAGTAGACGAAAGTTCCGAAATCAAAGTTGATATGTAGTAACGTTTTCAAATGATAATGGTGTTGTTGGCTGCTTTATCAGCTGGTGCAAAGGCATATTTTTCATGTAATTTACTTAGTTTGGATTTGAAATATCTTTCTGATTTGGAACATGGATTTTAAAAAAGATGAGGGATTTTATGGAAGTTATCTATTCGAATATCCGTTATATCTGAAATAAGTTTTTTCCAGTCATTCAGAGCATGCGGTTCGACTCCTTCTGGTTTACACCATCTTTTCGTATAATTATCTAAGGCTTCCGTAAGCACTTCACGGCATTTGACAAAATCTATCTTGGATGGGATTTCTACCTTTTCATAATGAACATTCATGTATCTTGATAAATTTGTCGCGAGATATTTCTGCAAAAAACAATCATAAGAACACAGAACAAAATGTTACAAAATATGACAGAAACAGCTTTCCATACTTCAGTTGTAAACACAGTACGAATTTGCATATTATATGGCATTACACAAAAAGGGTTCCATACAATTTCTAACCAATTAGCGTGAATCTAATTAACAACACAATATTTTAGAAATATCTCGCGACAAATTTATCAAGATACATGAATGTTCATTATGAAAAGGTAGAAAGGAAAATTGACTTACATTGTGAGCTTACAAAGATAAAAAAGTCCAACACAAAAAATCATGTCACACATTTAGCTTAACAAAGAAATCGAAAGTAAAACTGACTCTTCCAGGTAAAACATACATAGTAATTTTACGAAGCGTACAAAGAAAGATAACTCTAGTCACTGGAAAAAAAGAAAGGTACAGAATACAAGGTAAAATTCAATTGACAGACAGTTAACTCCTCGCCTGATATCTATCAGATATCACATATACAACACAAGGAAGACGTAAGTGAGTTCACTGTTCAAGTAATACAACGAGTTCGGTCACTGGTCGAATGTAAGTAGTCGCTTTGGTGCCCTTGATGACCCGGATCTCTGCTTTACGAATGAGACCGTCTTGACTGGGTAAAGTTCGGAGCACAATGCCCATGGGCCAGTTGTTGCGCGAAGCGTCTTTCTCACGGAGAAGCACAATGTCTCCTCTGAGATCGCTTTTGCTGTCTAACCACTTACGACGGGGCTGTAACGTCTGTATATATTCGGTTCTCCACCTTTTTCAAAAGATGGACGACAGATTCTGGACCCTTTTCCATTGTTTGAGAAGTAACTCTTTCGGATCGCAATCGGATTGCTCTAGACAACTCTGATCATTTTCAGTCTTCTGTTTGAGAAGCACTGCCAGAGTGAGTATGAACAGTGATTCTTCATCAGAAGAAACCGGAAGTAGAGGTCTAGAGTTGATGATGGATGTCACTTCCGCTAAGAATGTGGTAAGTACTTCCTGGGTGGTAGTGCGGGATCCGTACTCAAGCAGCATCGAGTCAAGAATTCGACGTGTCGTCCTTATCATCCTCTCTCGCACCCCTACCATGTGCGAAGAGTGTGGAGAGTTTAATATCGCACAAGTGTATCGCACAAGTGAGAATCGATTAAATAAAATGGCGGAGGGAGCTGGTGGACGCGAAGATTTTGTATTGGAAAGTTGGAGACGGAAAAGAATTCGAGAGTTAGTGCAAAGTATAGCCAGCAAGAACAAATCAAAGCAGCAAAAGTTGATTGGAAAGGATCCAGACTTGGAAACACCCCAAAAGAGACCACGTGGAAGTGGAAGACATCCAATATTGACGTTACAGATTGAATGGCTCCATCAAACGAGAGGAAAATACAGACAAGTTACATGCCGGAAAAAGAGGAGGAACAAGAATCTATGAATTTAATAGGGATGATGATCAATCAATTGAAACAGTCCTCAATTATGCCAAGAAAATCTTCTTTCCAGGTGGAAAAATGATATGGGTGAATTGACTGACATGGAAATCAAGCTTTCAATTTGAAGACGTTTAACATTTATGCCACTTAATGAGTGTCACTGCTGGTGAACCAGGAGTCCCCGAGGGCACATGTAGCCAAGTTCGATAAATTTCGGTCGATCGTTTCTTCAACGCATTCTACAATTTCTGTAATCAAAATTTCTTGAAATTTCTAAAATGTGGGTCCTGCAGCATCACATCCCACCCATCCTGCTACGTCTTTCGGTACGCTTTTTCGACATAGTAACTTTCATACATTTTTGGCATATTACATTGTTTAGATTTGAGGATCACTGACGAGGGTAAAGTACCCGAAACGTGCATGCCTGGTCCATGCTGCCAATTCATCTGTTATTAAATGATGCTATTCAATTTGAAGACGTTTAGCATTTCCTCATATACTGGAGAAGCCATTCAAAAAATCACTGGAACTGATGGTAAAGACTGTTGTCTTCAAGAATACCTGAAATATATCGGTGTCTATTCATCACAGTATTATTTGTACTTGAGAACTTCTTACAATGCCAGAGCAAGTACCATATGTACGGATTCTTTGACTCATTTGTGTCACACTTATGCCCTTTGCCGTGTGGAGCTCGTAAAAAAGTTCCCCGCGAGGGGTTTGACAGTAAGTGTTTTGAATATTTTTCCCTGACATTGTCGCCATAGCACTTTCTATATAGACGTGGCCTCAGACAGTGCATGCATTTTATATATTCTTTTCATTTTCGTGCGTGAACATCGACGGCGGGTGCGGCTAGCCAACAGGGGATGCTTACTCCTCCCGGGCACCTGGTCCCACCTCTAGCTTGCTAGGGGTCCGTCGATGCTCAATTTGGTGCTCTATTGTGAGTGCTGTTGGGATTATCGTCGGGATCTTCTTTGACTCATTTGTTCTGAGAGCTAGGCGTCTTTCAGATAAGCTTCTCAGTCAGGGATATGTTTGTTACCGAATAACATCATCACTGAGGGAGTTCTACGGTCGCTATGGGGAACTCGTCATACACTATGATGTCCCACTCTCAAGAATGTTGGATGATATTCTGTCATAGACCATTTGAATCATCCAACCAAAGATTGTACTCTATGTCTTCCGAAATGGAAGTTACCGGATGTGACAGTTCCACCGAATTGAAGCGGCGGGTGTTGCATGCAAGCAGGAGATGCTTACTCTTCCTGGGCACCTGGTCTCCTTCCCATATCGGGAGTTCGCTTCTTTTCATAAGGTGGATGTTTGTGTTTGTTTGCTTTGGTCCCTGTTTTATCCTGATTTTGTATGCCTTCGGTTTCTGATTTTCTGAATTATCGATTTTGTGCTGTATACAGGGATATGGTCATTATCCATATTTGTCATTACTTTCGATGACTGCTTTCAAGAAACATACATACATGATCCTGATATAAAGAGAAGTGAGTATAAACCATTAGAAAATGGGTTTAGAGTTACAGGAGTAACAGTTAAACAAATGGCCACTTTGAGTCAGTCAGAAACTAATCCTACTATGTTCGAATACCCATTAGCTACATAGAATACGAAGGGAATTGTTTACACACCTGAAGAGATAACTGGATTTGAGACACCATAAAATCAGCAACTGCTCCTTGGAGTAATATATAAAGAACATAATTGCGGTGCATATTGTCAGTGGTATAGAAACGGAGAAGTCTTAATGAGTGGAAGTGACCTTTGTTTTATCCCTGTAACTGAACCGGGAGAATATATTGTAAGTGTGAGCGAAAACGACTTATTACAAGAAAATTGGACCTGCTCCGAGCCGGTATTAAACCGGGATCGTTGGCGTGGAATACCAGAGCGTTACCGAGTGAGCTAAAAGGTCAACCCGATAGCCCATTCAGCAAAAAATCTCAATTTTTATTTTAAAATCGCTGATTTCTGGAAAATCTTGATTACCATGAAATGTGTCATTATTATCTATATTCAGAAGTGTTCCTGGGTAAACATAGTTTGTCCTTCTAAGTCATATGCATTTCAAGTATCCTCTGTAAGTTTAATTAGTATTTTAGGGCAAAAATATGTTTTACATGTATATAAATTTATAGCCTGAAGAAAAATATGTCTCATATTTCAAACTATGACTATTATCTTCTGTATTTTCTATTTAACTGTTTGGTTTTACTTAACTTAATCATCATTTAATTCTCATCTTGTGAAACGTTACTACTAGTATGTGATAAAACATATTTCGAGGTTATGTATTGCTAGATTTTTGAGAATAAAAGCTTGCTTTTCTTTGTGACCTGTGAAGGCCTTATATGCCACAAGGCACGAAGGAGATAGATAACAGGTTTCTTTGTGACCTAATATTTAATACTTAAAATGTATTTTACCCCAAATATAACAATATTACACAAAATTAAAGAGAAATGATATATAAGGTTAGAAAGAATAAACAGTTATATAGGAAGTACAGGAGATAATAGTCATAGTTTGAAATATGAGACTTTCTATAGTAATTCTCTTAATTTAGGCTATATATTTATATAAAACATATTTTTTGCCCCAAGATATGAATGAAATAAACAGAGGATACTTGACATGCATATGACTTAGAAGGACAAAATATGATATATCCAGGAACACTTATGAATATAAATAATAATGACAAATTTCATTGTAATAAAGATTTTCCAGAAATCAGCGATTTTTAAATTAAATTGAGATTTTTTCCCAAAATAGCAAGATAAGCAATGAAATCTCCTCTAACTCATTAAACTTGATCACTTTTATGCCATCAAATTGTATGAAACCTCTCCTGCTTTCATGAAATAAAAAATAAAAATTTCAAAAAATTTTCACTGAAATAAGTGATTTTAGCACATTATTAGGTTTTTTGCCCCAAAATATCATGTATAACATGTAAATTAACTTTCAGTTATCAAATGACATTCCTATTACTTTATAATAAGAAACAGCATAATATCAAAGCTAGAATATATCAATATAGGCAGGTTAAAAAAGCTAGTACTTATTTTCTTAAAATAAGTGTTATTTGCATAAAAATACATATTTTATCCAAAAATGTTGGTTTTAATGAATAATTACATTTAAGCTCACAATCATCTGACAAGATGATTACTTTCTAAAAGATAATTGCTTTAAATCTATAATTTTAGCAAAGATAATGAATTAATAGAATTTTCCCAGAAATCTGTTACTTTTAGACAAAAAAAACAGGCATTTTGCCCCAAAATTTAGTAGAAAATATACCTTTTATGTTTCAAATAAGTAGTTCTATAGATTCAATAAATATTCAAAAGAAATCAGTGATGTTTGGATGAAAAATAGGTTTTTTCCCCAAAATACTTTAATTTTGAATGAAATATAATTAAAATGATATAGACTGAAAAAATAATTTAGAAAATAGCTTTCAATCATTGCTTGCATACTTAGATAGGGTTCTTTAAATCAATATACAGAAATCTAAGATTTCTAATTGAAAATTCAGTTTTCTGTATAAATTCTTAATATCGAAGATTTCGCAAAAAATAAAGAATATGAAATGTATGTCATTTGAAAGAAGAAACTTTTTTAAATCATCATTGGACAATCATATGCAATATTGACGAATTGAGTAGTAGGAACAACTTAATAGCAGTTCTCTGTAAGGACCAAAATAATATAAATAGCTCGTGGAAACAGCATGTCTCCAATTTTGAAGATTTTTGATGCGGAATGTGTATAAGACGTACTGAGACAAAAATAAACTTCCTTTTACAAATTAAGTTTTCGTTGCAATGGAAAACATGTTTGAAATTTTACGCATCAGTAGAATACTTGTAACATGGCTTTTTCACAAGGCTCGTTTCCATGGTAACAGCTATTGTAGTCAACTGAAACTTCCTTAATTTTTCTTTTTATATCTTTAATAGTATAAATATTACACAAGAAGTATGTTTCTGCCCGCTATTCTCTTTGTCAATATGCTCAAAATGTAGGCAAAATCCTGCTTTGAAGAGGCCCTTTTTAAGACCGAAAAAGCTCCTAATTTAACATGATTTTGCTCAAATTTAAGGGCAAATAATCTGAAATGTCAGGCTAACTTGATTTTTACTGCCAATTATCTTTAAAGTTAAATCCTCGATCTTTAAGAATATGTTAATATTTGAGTGGGACCTTTTCACAATTTTATTCAAAAGGGTATAAAAAAAGGTTACCATGGTGACATTCTGGTCAGTGCTATTACACAAAGAGTAATTTACTGGTAATTTTTCAGCTGTCCGTTATATATTTTTAAACATTTTTTATCAGTGCATATAAAAGAGCATAATTGATTAAATAATCACCTTAAAATTTTTCAAGGTTACAGGACCCAATGTCAAAGTCATTCTGAATGTGATTCACAAAACTTGGCAAAATTCTGTGATTTTCATAAATATGAGAGGCAGATACTCAAAAATCATGTGGTATTGAGTAAAACAAACACATACATAGTGATTTTGGATATATCCCCTATTTATTGACCAAAGTTGCAAAAATCTCAAAATTAATGATATCATGATTTCTGTCTGGGGCTTATTTTTTTAAGAGAAATGTTTTGAACAAAAAATTGTAATGTTTTTCCATCTATCGGTCCTAATTTTAGAAAGTATTTTTGATACAAATATATGACAGTCAAGCCTAAATTTAGTAACAACAAATAACAACAAAAATACAAATTTTATTGAAATTGGAACCTATAATTTGAATTGACCTTGAACGTAGAGTCAATGACCTTGAAAAATTTTGCAAGTGCTCAAATAAAGAATAACTTCTTCTGTTGTCCCTACATAAAGCTAAAGCAATATAATTTATTTAAACCATGCTAAAAATCAATTTGAAAAGATATAGTCATCATGTGTCAAATGAAAAGTTACAATGGCAACCATTTTTGACTTCAAAATGTAGGAAAACAAAACGAGGTCCCACTTATTTATTCAGTGATTATATCTGTCATATGAAATCTATTTTGTTCTGACAACAGTGATGGTGTTATCAGCCTGACATTTTGTGTTATTTTTGCTTAAAAATGGTAAAAATTAGACAAAAACAGGCCTTGATTTTGACCTTATTTTATGGCAATTTTTGACTGATTTTGATGTAATAGGATCCGGCTAATTGAAAGAAATGTCAAAAATGTGTTATTTTTTCTTAAAATAGAGGTTTTAAGGATTATAATTTGTTAATACCAATTAACTTTGACAATGGTTTCCATGGCAACATAATAACCAAAGATGACTTATTTGACCATTTGTTTAGTGCTATAAATAGACAGACCTCGTTTCCATGGCAATTGGAAGATTTATTTAAAAAAAATTGTTATTTTTGTATTCAGGGCATTATACATACCATTTATAGAGAAAGTCATTAAAATCCATGACATGCTGTTTCCAAATATTTTGGTCCTTACAGAGAATTGATGTGATTGACAAGATAAAATCTAGAAATTTTCAAGCCAATACGATTGCTTCATACGATTTTTCAAATATGTACACCACGCTTCCTCACGACAAGATCAGTGATCAATTGTCCAAACTCATTAAATGGTGCTATAATCGAGAGGGGAAAACTTATATTTGTACATCTGAATCAAAGGGTTTTTTTCTCCGCTACAGAATACAAATCATACAAATCATGGACATGTAGCGACCTGTGTAGTGCCTTGTCCTTCCTGTTGGACAACATTTATGTAAGATTTGGTGAACATCTCTAGAAGCAGGTTGTAGGGATTCCTATGGGTACAAATGGTGCGCCTCTTGTTGCAGATTTATTTTTATACACATATGAACAGATATTTATTCAGGGTCTTCAAGGGCAAGGAAAACTTGATGATGCGAGGTGCTTCATTGGTACTTCTAGGTACCTGAATGATATTCTGACCATTGATAACCCTGTTTTTGAAAAGTATAAAGATGTTATTTATCCACAAGAATTGACTCTTAACAAGGCAAACTTTACAGACACTGAAACACCTTTTTTGGACTAAATATCAAAATTGTCAATGGAGAAATTCATACAAGTGTATATGACAAACGAGATGATTTTGGATTCAACATAGTAAATTTCCCCTGGCTTGACGTTGATGTCCCTAGATTACCGTCATACGGTATCTACATTTCACAGCTCATCCGGTATGCTAGAGCATGTACTGATGTTTTAGATTTTCATAATAGAAATCTACAAATTACAAAGAAACTTTTAGGTCAAGGTTTTCGCTTTCACAAACTAGTAAAGACTTTCTGGAAATTTTACAAAAATTATTGTAAACTTCTATTGAAATTCGGACCTATACATGCAACAGTATATTACTTTGGTTTTTTCACAACCCTCATTTTATGGTGACATAACTCACGAAATAAGGAGGACCGAGTGTGTTAGAATCATTAAACGCCTTTTACATCGTGGATATGATCCTTCTGTCACCAGACGAACACTTTTTTGGCTTGGTACTTGACCAATCTACAGCCTTGTACCAGCGCATTCTTAAGGATTGCACTCTGACTGACTGTGACGAGAGGACTCCATGACGGGCCCTTTCGAAACCTCTTTAGAGAAGACAGGGCCCTGACCAACTGTCCTCCCTGAATCTCAGTCGGACTCCTTGGGCGATCACATGCATGAGCCCGCTACAGCCAGCAGAGCACGGACTGTATTTCATACGCCTTATGTTTTTATATCCATTTAGATATCCATCTGTGCGTTTCTTGGCCCCTGTGTCATGCTGTCAGTTTGTACGTTCTTCTTTTGAAATTCGGACCCATACAAGCAACGGAGTATATTACTTTAGGTATTTCACAACCTGCATTTTATGGTGACATAATTAACAAAATAAGAAGGATCAAAGGTAGACAGCAAATGTATCGAATATGCGTCAGAGTCATCAAACGCCTTTTATACCGTGGATATGATCCTAATGTCACCAGACGGACACTAAGCTTGGTACTTGACCAATATACAGTCTTGTACGAGCGCATTCCTAAGACTTGCACTCTGACTGACTTTGACGACGGGACTCCATGACGGGCCCTGTCCAAACCTCCTTAGAGAAGACAGGGCCCCGACCACCTGTCCTCTCTGAATGTCAGTCGGACTCCTCGGGTGATAACATATATGAGCTCGCTACAGCCGGCAGAGCACGGACTGTATTACGCACGTCCTCTTTTTATATCCATTAACATATTCATCTGTGTTGCTTGGACCCCTGTGTTTTACGGTCTTGTTTGTGTGTGGTCATCTAACAATGAGGAGGTTGTTTTACACCATAATTGTGCGTTCTTCGAGACCTCTGGGAAATCGGAATAGTGGGAGGGTTGTGCGCACGTAATCCAGGATAACCACACCGTCTGCTATTTACGTGGCAGATGGCCGTCCTAAGTCGGCACCGGTTGCCCATTGTCTCGTTGGTTTATGTGTAGTCTTTTATGTTTCATGTTTCTATGTTGTGAGTTGGTGTTCCTTGTCCCTTTTGCGTCTCTTTCTGTGGGTGTCTGTTCTGTGTTTTTTGCATGGGTGTTTTGGGATTTTGCTGTGGGTGCTGCAACCTGGTGTTGTTGGAGATCCCCTCCTTTCTTTGATATTAAAATTTTCTTGAATTTCTTTGAAATTTAGCAAAAATTCAACTTTTTTACCCCAAAACACACAGTAAAAATAGGAATTGAAAATTGAAACTTATTTCAATTTACAATAACACCAAAAATACTACATATTCACACTTTTCAATTTTTTAAATCAACAACCATATAAAAGTTACAATTTTTTTTCCTATTTTCATTGATTTTTGCATTAAAAAACAAGGTTTTCCCCCCAAAACTGTCTTAGCTACCTATTATTCGTTGCTTTCATACATCTTCAAATACTAGAGATATCCACCTATCAGAATATATTGGTCTCATTTATTCACCTCGGATGGTACCAATTACCCCGAATTTGGGGGTCTGGCTCACGGACTATTTCCCGGACATGATCCCATAGCAATATATATATAAACATAACATCAGAAAGTGCATGTATTTTAGACATTGTTATCATTTTCGTGAGTGAACATCGACGGCGGGTGTGACTAGCCAAACAGGGGATGCTTACTCCTCCCGGGCACCTGGTCCCACTTCTAGCTTGCTAGGGATCCGTCAATACTCAATTTTGTGCTCTTTTATGAGTGTTGTTGAGATTATCGTCAGGATCTTCTTTAACTCATGTAATGCAGATGAAATGATTAGATAAACACAGCTTCAATTATAACCAACAAAATTCAATTCAGAATACACTGCTTAATTTGTATAGGAAGTTTCTTCAAATTTGAATTTCATGATTTCAAAAGGTCATAGGTATACACAACACAGATGAACACAACATGGATAACTTTTTCAAAGGTTATTTGGGTTCGAGTGTATTTCTGCATTATGAAGTTCCGATCGACGCAACGGTTTCGGTGGACCGTGGATCGTGACTTCATACTCATCGTCGGAATCAGAGGAATCATCACCACTGATTGACCTAAGAGAGTTCGATGTCATCTGGACTCCTCGCGGCTTTGCCCAAGGGTACCGTTCCTCAGTCATCGATGCCTTCTGTTTTATATTCACCCGATTTATGATTCGCTGGTCATCAGAATCAACCTTTGATGTTACTTGGTAGATATTGAAATGCTCGACGATGCATAAATGCATTATATGAGAAAATATTTTATGATTTTATTTCTATCATGTTTTATCCATATTTTGATAATTTAATTGTTAAATTGAAATACTGTCATGTCAGGACGGGCGGCTCGAATTTTCTCGTAATTTTCTTAGTCAATGATCGTATATTTTTCTAAGAAAACATAAAGTAATCGTAATTTTGTTTTAAGGGGGATATGATATAGATGTATAATTGTTATTCAAACCAGAATGGTCCACGTTGCCAATTTATCTGTTTTAAAATGATGCTTTTCAATTTGAAGACGTTTACATTACTATGTTTTATTTTGTATATTTGATGAAATCAACGTTCATCTGATCACTGATGAGAATTTATTATTCGAAACACGTGTCTGGTACATGTAAATTGATTTGGAATTTTCTTCGAGAAGGTAGAGAGTTGGAACCCTTCGACATTATTGACAATCTGTTCGTAATGTTTACGTACGGCCGAATGCCGATTTCGTACAGGAAGGATGCAACTCACCTTATTTTCACATGTTATACATAGTAACATTCGTAAACCCGTTTAAGATGTATATTAGGTTATCATTTAGTTAATTCCACTTGAAAGTGATTAGAAAGTTGTTAAATCCCGTTTATTTACATCGCGCACTTGTCAAATTCTTCGTTTGCGCCATCTTGGTTGCTGCGTCTGCACGTGCGCGCTAAGCGACCAGCTTCTATGGCGGGACAGTATCAAGACCAGGGTACGGTCTGAGCTTGACGGAAATTGTCTCCCCGAGTTTGAGGAAAGAAATTAAGAGAAGAAAAGAAAATATAGAGAAGAAAAGAAAATATAGAGAAGAAAGATATTTAGAGAAGAAATTAAGAATCAGAAATGAGAGTAAGAAAACAAATATTTTAGAACTAAGACAATTTTTAGAACTTTTTAATTCATAAAATGATTTTCTTATTAAAACCTCCAAAATTCGCCTCCGAGATACGTTTTTGGCTACTTTACATTGCTTTTGGTAAAACTTATGAATGAAACTTAGTATGAAATTAACTTAGGAATATATTTAAGTTAGATTTTGGTACATTAATGATATATTTGGGCTATTTCCCCTTTTCCTCCAAGTTTAGTTGGAGGTCCTCCAAATCCTTCGACTTGGATCCATCCTCCAACTTAACTTAATAATTTTATGAATTGAATATTTTAACTTATAATAAAAAATGTTGAAACTTTAATCAGCCTCCAAATTATTTTGAGTTTGATACCATTTAGATATGAGATACTTGAGTTGAATTCAAGGCTACAGCTAGACGGACCCAATGTACAGAGTATACACAAATTCTTCGTGTTGGCATTGACGACACAAGGTGTTGGCACGACAGAATTTTTGGTGGCAGCGGTGGGATAGCAAAATTGCATTCCTTTAAAATCATGACAGAAAAATGTACCGAAGTCGAAATTTCAAAGTTCTTGAAACTTAAGATGTGTTTTTGACTGAATTCACCTCCGACAAAAACTTAGAAATTGCTATTAGAAATTGAGAACACAAAACAAAGATTATTTGGAGGGAAGCTTTATTTAATGAATCATTTTTAACATGCTGAAAGTCCATTCATCTGAAAAAATGAAAGACAATATAATCTAGCTCTTGTGGAATTCAGCTCAATTAGAAATAATAACACAAATCAAGAAAATTCTTTTTACGCATTGTTTAATTCATAGAAATTGAGGATGGATGACTCAGATGTAGTTACATTTAAGCCAAGGGAGGATGATGATATGGCATGTGGTGGTGATGCTATTTCAAATGATCAGGCAGACATGATAAAAATAATGATAGAATTGAAAGGTTAAATTTCAGAACCAAAAAAGACAAATGAGAAATGAGAGAAAGAATTCGGAGGAAAAGTCAGACGAACAAAGAGAAAGTGAAAGAAGTACAGGGAGAAATGATGGAATGAAAACGATGTCAATGAATTTGCACAAGAGGAGACAACTCCTACAAATCAAGTTCAGAATAGACATCTTAGTTTTCATGACCAACATAGGGAACCTCCAATGTTTCCGATCTATAGCACTCCAATACGAAATATGCAAGTACCAATAAGTGTTGGAGGGGGAAATGTACCTTCTCAAAGCAATAGTCAAATTATGCATAACAAGGTAAAGCCTCAGAAATATGATGGAAGTGAAGATTTTGGTGAGTACTTGACACAGTTTAATCTACTAGCAGAACTAAATGGTCGGAATCAGGTTACAAAGTCTTTGAACAGGTGCTTTGAGTGGAAATGCGAGAGCATTGTTAACTGAACTGAATGAGGACGAGAGGCGAAATTTTGAGAGTTTAATAGGGATTCTTGAAAACAGATTTGGTTCGAAGAATAGAGCTGAGGTTTTTAGGTCAAAGTTACAGGGTAAATTAAAGGGCAAAGACGAAAGTATCCCTGAGCTAGCACAAAACATCAGAAAATTGACGCGCAAAGCTTACCCTACAGCTAGAAATGACACAATTAATGTGTTAGCAATTGAGAATTTCATTGAAGCTTTACCGGACACTGACATAAGACTGCGAATTAAAGAAGTTGGCCCAAAAACTATTATGGAAGCCGAAAGCATTGCTGTGAGGTTGGAGGCTCACATAATAGCACACAAAAACAGGGGGAGACAATCTGTTAAGTCTGCAGATGTAGAAAGTACCGTGAAGTCAGTAGATGTAGAAAGTAAAGGTGATACTTTAACACTTAAAGAAATGAGTGAGGCAATAAATGTACTTACAAAAGAGGTAAAAATTATGCAAAAACAAATAGGTCAGAAGAGAGATATACGAAATGCAAATAGGTAAAACACTCATCAAAATGTGAATGACAGAAGATACGATCAGTATAGAAATTACAGTCAAGGTGTAAATGGAACAAGACCACCTTGGTCAGTTGGTCAGCCTCAATACAATAATAGAGGTCGAGGTCAGAGCTTCAAGACTCAATACCAGAATCAGAAAAATAGAGGTGGAACTCAGGGCCAAATGTACTCAAACATGTGAAGAAATGATCGTCAGGAAAACGATCAAAGGTCGAACCTGGAGGCCGCAGCTCGACGGCATTAAAAAATAGGTCCAAAAGCAAAGATATAAAAATTAGAAGTGTTTCTGCAGAAGATGATGGAATGTATGTCATAGCCAAAATTTGTGACAATAATGTGCCTATGTTAGTAGACACTGGGTCAAAAGTTACTATTTTGAGTAAGAAATTCTATGAAAAAAATCTTAAAATCTAAAAATTATGAGCTCTCACCAATAAAAGCAAGGCTTGTTACTGTGACTGAAGATTTAGCTCCTTCCTAGGGGAAGATTTTAGTGAAACTTAGAGTAGGAAAGACTGAGATTGAACAAGAGGTTTTGATTGCAGACATTGGAGATAAAGGAATTTCTGGTGAAGATTTTCTCAGAATAGGTGTAATGTGTGTCTGACAAATGGATCCTACATGCTAATTAATGGCGAGAAATTACCTCTTGTGCGAGATGTTGATAAAGAAAGTTGTTGTCAGATTCTTGTTGATGAAAATGTTACTATACCTACAAAAACAGAGGTCATAGTGAAGGGGAGAATTTCTGGTGAAGTAAATAGACATTGGGGGCATTATAGAGCCTTTACCAGATTTTATAGAGAAACATGGTTTACTTGTAGCAAAAGAGTTAGTAGATGTACATAGTTCTTTTATACCTTTGAGAATTGCAAATTTTATTTGTGAGGAGAGAAAAAGTCTGTAAACTCATGAAAATTGCTACATATGAAATGAGTAAAAGAAGATTAGTTGAAGAGAGTCAAGGTGAAATTCCTGCTCATTTAAGGGACTTATACAAAGAAAGTTCAAAAGAACTTGAACCTGAACAGAGGTTATAACTAAGAAAACTGCTGAGTGAGTATTCTGAGCTATTTTCTAAGTCGGAGGACGACTTGGGTAGAACGAATATTGTTGAATATGAAATTGATACCTAGGGGATTCGAAACCACCCTATAGAATACCATTAGCAAAGAGAAAAGCAGCAGAAAAAGAAATTGATAATATGGCAAAAAGAGGAGTTATAGAACCCTCATATGGTCCTTGGAGTGGTCCAGTTTTGATGGTTACAAAACCAGATGGGTCTATAAGATTCTGTTGCGACTATAGAAAACTAAATGAGTGTACAAAGAAAGATAACCAACCCTTGCCAAGAAAAGACGACCTCTAGATGCCCTTTCAGGTGCTAAATGGTTTAGTACATTCGATTTAAAATCCGGATTTTGGCAAGTTGGGGTCTCAGAGTCTGACAGACCTACGACTGCATTTTCAATACAAGGCAGTGGCTTGTGGCAATTCACAGTTATGCCTTTTGGCTTATGTAACTCGCCAGCCACATTTGAAAGATTGATGGAAAGAGTGCTATCCAGATTGACTTGGTCAAAGTGTCTTGTATACATTGATGATATAATCGTGTACTCTAGTCAGTTCAGAGAATCAATCGAAAATTTGAGATAAAAAGATTAAAAGATGATTAAAAGAAACAAATCTTAAGCTCAATCCATCTAAATGTAAACTGCTTCAGAAAGATGTATCATTTTTAGGCCATGTAATTAGCCAATCAGGTGTTTCGACTGATCCTAAAAAGATCAAAGACGTGAAAGACTGGCCTGTAAACGAGGTCAGAAGTTTCATAGGACTGTGTTCCTATTATAGTAAATTTGTAAAAGACTTCTCTACTATTGCAAAGCCAATTTTAAAACTGACTGAGAAAAATGCAGAATTTAACTGGACACCAGAATGTGAAAGAGCTCTTCATACATTGATGACTGCCCTTATAGAATCACCAATTCTTGCTTTTCCACAACAAGGTCAATTGTCATAGATACTGACCCAAGCAATGTAGGTATGGGTGCAGTTCTTTCACAAGTTCAAGACGGAGTAAAATGAGCAATATCATATTTTAGTAAATGTTTTAGCAAACAAGAGAGAAAGTACTGGGTCAATAGGCGAGAACTCTTAGCAAGAGTGATGGGAATTAAAGCATTTTATCATTATGTGTATGGGTTAAAGAAGATCCTGATGATAATCTCAACAGCACTCACAATAGAGCACAGAATTGAGCATCATCGACGGACCCCATTTCAACATTTCACTATAAGAAGTGACCATGGAGCTTTAAGATGGCTCTTCAATTTTAAGAAACCAGAAGGTCAGGTTGCCAGATACTTATGACTTCACAATACAACACAGAGCTGGTCGTATTTATAACAACGCTGACGCATTATCAAGAAGGCCGTGTAATGACATACTTTGCAAACAATGTGACCGAATGGAGAGACATTATGGCATGAAATGTCAGAATGAGGCAGAATCAGAGGAACAGAGAACCTCCAATTACTATAGTCAAGAGTTCAAAATAAATGTCAGGAGTTCAAATGAAACTAGAAATAGACAGCCACTAAAAGTTGATAGCCCCAATGTATTCGTCAATGGTGATACAACTTGTATCAAATCTCCAAATGACAACCACACTTAATATAATAGTATGCAGTTAAAGTATACCATTGAGGGAGTTAGCACGATTCTGGTTCCCCAGGACCAGACCTATTTCCCGAGGCGGAGCCGAATGAAATAGGTCTGGTCGAGGGGGACCAGACTCGTGCTAACTCCCTCAATGGTATACTTTAACTGTTTTATTATACCGAAACAAACATTAAACTGAAACAGATATATCTCTTATGAATACCGAAACGAACATTATACAGAAACAAACATATATCTTATGTTCACCTGGTTCCAATGGAAATTCTAATGATTTTTCCTCGCCTTCTCGCCTGAATGACTGAGTAACGGAAAATATAAATTTTGATGATAAGATAAATAGAAACATCATTTATCATACTCATACATGTTAAAATTTTGATTGTTTTATTTTATTGCGGATTAATTCATGTGCTAAGCGGATAGGAGGCGGATTATTCTGTTCGCGTATTAATAGCGTTATTCCATCAACCTTCAACGGCGCTGACTGGCTGATACTGACACACCCCCAAGAAGTTCCGCCCCATTTTGAAACTAACTCCCTAGGGAAGTAGTCATCTCAACTAACACACCCATTTGCTGGGAAATAGTCTACTCAGGCGATTTTCAGGGATTTAGTTACATTTAATGAGTCTCTTTTTATATAGGAACAAATCAGTAGAGGTATAATAATGACTGATAACGGAGAGACAACTACAAACAAGTCTGAAACAAGTATCATTGACCATGATATGACGTGAGTAAGATTATCAAGGAAACAGAGATAGGAGAGTTGATAGAGAAGAATGAGCACTTAAACTGTTCACGTGAGAGTGATAACAGCTCTGGTATAATTATAAGCACATGGGCCCGTGCAACTATCACTGGCATCACTCAAGTGAAAGGTTGTAGGTCAATGTCAGAAAACTCTAGAGTTAAAAGTAAAGAACTTGTAGATGTTAAAACCCTCAGATCAGGTAGACTGAGAGGAAATGAGGTTCACAAACCTCCAAGCACTAGTAATGAGGTCATTGAACCTCCCAAAATTGAATGTAAATATGGAACTCCTAAAAAATTACAAAGGTCAGATTTGAATCTCTCATTATTAATCAGATGGCAAGAAATAGCAAAGTATTGAGTAGTATTGAAATACTTCTGGAATCGCATGGATTCACTCCAAGTCAAGGATGGTATTTTGTGTAAGAAACAAAGGAGGGGATCTCCAACAACACCAGGTTGTAGCACCCACAGCAAAACCCCAAAACACCTAATGCAAAAACACAAAGCAAACAAGCACAGAAAGAGACGCGTAAGGGACAAGGAACGTCAATGCACAACACAGCAACATTAAACACAAAGGACTACACATATACCAACGAGACCAATGGGCAACCGGTGCCGACTTAGGACGGCAATCTGCCACGGAAATAGCAGAAGGTATGGTTATCCTGGATTACGTGGGAAATGGGAAAGTGAAGATGGAAAGAAACTTGAATGACAAATTATCCTGCCAAGAGAACTTAGGACTTATGTACTAACAGAAATGCATAATGCTCCAACATCAGGTCATCTTGGAATCAAGAAAACTATACAAAGGGTGAAAAGGAGATTTTTCTGGTATGGTTTATCTCGAGATGTGAACCGATGGTGTAGGAAATGTGATGTTTGTGCATCAAGAAAAGCTCCTAATAAACGGCAAAGGTCAGCAATGAAACAATACAATGTAGGTGTACCATTAGAGAGAATAGCTCTAGATATATTTGGTCCTTTACCTAAGACAAGAAAGGGAAACAAATATGTTCTCGTAATTTGTGACTACTTCACAAAGTAGGTTGAGACAATTCAACTGAAGAATCAAGAAGCGCAAACAGTAGCAAGAAAGTTTGTGAGTCATTTTGTGACAAAGAATGGAGTACCTAGAATGATACATACAGATCAAGGTTCAAATTTTGAGTCACAACTTTTCAAAGAAATGTGCAAAGTACTAAATTCTGAGAAGACAAGAACCACGGCATATAGGCCAAAGTCTGACGGACTTGCAGAAAGGGCAAATCGCACAATTCAGAACATGTTAGGATCATATGTTAATGGCAATCAAACAATATGGGATTAATATATATCTCTGGTTACAATGGCGTACAATACTTCTGTGCAAACTTCTACTTGTTTCAGCCCGAGCCAGATGATGTATGGAAGGGAGATGACTCTTCCTCTTGATCTTATACTTGGTAAACCTGTGAGTTCTGAGATTGAGATGCAAATGAGTTGACTGATAAAATGGCGGAAATACACAATTTAGCTAGGAAAAACTTAGAATTGTCATCTGGTGTGCAAAAGAGAGCGTATGATCACAAGATTAAACAAAATACTTACTGTGTAGGAGATGCTGTGTGGTTTTATGAACCTAAAAGTAAGAAAAGAAATAAGGACAAGAAACTTGCTAGGCCCTGGACGGGACCATTTATCATCACAAGAAAGCTAAATGATGTTATTTACAAGATTGAAAAAAATGCTAAAAGCAAAGCAAAAATTGTGCATAATGATCGCCTTAAAGCATATCTCGAAGGAAATAAGCCAACTTGGTTTAAAGTGTAAATATAACTGAATATTGAATTCACAACTTTTTACTTGATATAATGAAGAAAGATTATGGTGACATACTTTTTCATTGAGGTATTTGTTACTTACAGGAGTGGGAGTGTACCATCTGTAGAAAACCATTTGCCAGACACGAACTATGCCAGCGACATGTACAGGAGTTTCACTCTGGATTCGTGTTTTAGTGTCTCAACTGTCAGGGCACCTTCAATAGAAGAAACTATAACCACAAATGCACAAAAACTGAGATCAGACTACAGGACTTGTGGTAGCATCAGATGGAAGCAGAGGAGATGAAGGCTTCAACTGCTACGTGAATGGAAGGCCGATACTCAGCCAAAATTGATAAAACATATTGGAGGGAGAACTGAGAGTAGGAAAAGGAAAAGGAGCCACTCACCTGCAGCAGTATAAAACATCCGGAGAATTTAACATCGAGAGGAAAGCTCAGGGGCCAGATCAAAGACTCAAGCGTCAAAGAGAAAGGAACGGGGGCGTCCCAAGAAGAGATCTTATAAGAGTCGTTCTGTGTGTAGTACAGCCTCCGCGTCCTCCAGCTCTAGATCGCCTACTACTCGGAGGAAGGAATCTTCATCGACCTCACCATCAAGAGGTCTAACATCTCCATCACCGATCAACCTGACTCCTCCTAGAGAAGACAACCCGGCAGCACCATCAGCCGCAAAAGCTCTATCTATGACATCAAAGACTCCTCCATCTGAAACACGCACTGCTGTAAAGAACTTGAAAGAACTACTAGAGTCTATGGCTACGCCGGCAAAATCATCGAAGTCAAACAGCGTCCCTCCAACACCTGGCAATTTTTTTGAATTATCTCCCAATTATCACGTATTAACATGCTCTTCAAGTAACATCTCACAAGTTACCGCACAGTTTCCACCAGCTCAGGAGTCACCACGTCATCAGTCTCCTGAATCTCATTACCCAACTGCACCTTAAACTCAAACACAGCAGTCTCAAACATCCTTAGCTCCTTCCCCTGTCAGCAAAAATCCACCTCCATATCAATCATCTCCTCCATCACCTTCGGCGGACACTTACCAACCAATCACCATTTCAGAATCAGCAACATCAGTTCCAGAACTTATCACAGGACCTCTCGTAGGACTAAACATCAATACTCTATCTTTGGCATCACTAGAAAATCAGAAGAATAACCGTATTGGATTGAACATTTCAGGAAGTTTTTTTTTATAACAACTGCGCATACACTCAGAAAGGAGCCCTGTTCGATTTTCTTTAAGATGATGGAGAAGGACACACCATTCCGAGTAACCGATTCGAATAAATTCTTCTTTGACAGTGATGCAACACATTTTCCTCTTATTCTAAATTACTTGAGGAATGGAGCGAAGGTTGACAAAGAAGCTCTCCCAGTAAACAAACGAACACTCCGTGAAATTCTTCATGAGGCTCGATATTACAACCTGCGCAAACTTCAAACTGCTGTATTACGACGCATGTATGACCTCCAGTGCTTTTAACGTTTTGGACCAACCAACTAAAAGAAGATCAGGAAATCTATGTGTAAGAAAGTGTGAATATTTCTAAGTGCTATATATATATATAATGTGCAAAAAATCAATTGTGTGAAATTATTATATCAAATATCATTGTGCCTCCGAAATTCAACGTATTCTACAAATTCATGGAAATCCAAAATCTTACTAAATACCGCACAAATTCTCCGACTCCGAGATACTATCATCCGAAAGATGATGATCCTCCAACAGATACCCCCAACAACAACTTGACACAGCACGAAAAGCCGAGTTTCCACATTTTGGAAACCACATGGAAACCATATGGAAACCTGAGGTTGACAGTTTCCAAGTGGTTTCCAAGGCATGGAAACCCGGATCAAGTTTCCATGTAGTTTCCACCAGGTTTCCATAATGGAAACCTGGTTGAGTAGTTTCCACGAGGTTTCCTTTGTATGGAAACTGATTATTTTTTTCCATTAAATATATTGTATGAATTATTTCCCATGTAGTATCATATGACAATATGGTTTGTAGTTTCGAAAGTATAAAAACTTTTCACTTTTTTTCTTTTTCAAACGTATACAATTTTGTTAAGTTTCCACAAGGTTTCCATAATGGGAACTTCGTGGATAGTTTTCATTGTGTGTAAATCTACTCTATCTTTATGACTCGAGAGCTTTCTGTGAGTGACCAACTTTCCCTCTGGTGTTTTCTCATGTTTCATTTGACCTTTTCAGTTAAATTTCATTCAATATAATCATGTAATGCCACAGTGCTTGATATCAATCTCCTTAATAAAATTCTTGTGCAAAGGCCCACCAAACTTAGGAGCAGATGCATACAAAGTGATTCAATTAATATGTGCTATACTTAAGGTATCCGTTGTACAAATAAATATCAAGTGTATTTTGTAGTTAGAATCATGGCATATTTTTATAAATATACCTAATACAACATAAATAATGGTTTCTATCATCAAAGGTCAGCATGCCGACCGTCGCTCAAGCCACGGAAACTATCGAGACACTGCCGAAGATTACCGAGATCATTTTAACGCTGTTTAAATGGACGAGACGTCCGCGAGATCTCCATTTGTACATTGGATACGTTAATAATAACATACAAATTCATAAGTTAATTTGGATTTTATTTCCTTGTACATAAAGATTCACAATAATTTAAAAATGATTTCAAACAATTTAGATGTTACAGTATTGTGTTTCAATTTCAATTGTAAACATATTAGCATACAGGCAATTTGGGAGTTCCGGGTCTTTCACTTATTTAAGATGGAAAGTAAAATTTGGTATTTTCTACAAAGAAAACTTTCAATATTGAACATGTTGAATAACAAAGTAATCACTAATTACAAAAATTAGTTCTCATTTCAAAATTACAAAACAAAACAAAATCACAAACAATTACAAACAAATGATACTGGAAAATTCTATTGTAGATAATTCTATTTGGAAAAAAAAAATGAATGGAGTCAATATATCAAAATCGAACAAAACTAAAAATTTCAAGCTCTTCTTGAAGGAAAAGATAGCAGCCACAATTCAACTGACATATTCATGAAATATACTTTTTAAGAATTTCAAGTGATGTATAACTCTGCCTTATACATTTGTCTGTGCGTGGCAATGTGTAAATACAAGTATAGAATGCTAAACATCTTTAAATTCAATAGCATCATTTTAGATCGGATAAAATTTCAGCATGGACCAGACATGCACGTTTCGGGTACTTAACCCTCGTCAGTGATCCTCAATAAACATACCATCATAATAATAAAACAGCATTATGATGAATATTTCATTTTTAACATTTTTACTCAATACTAGCGTTTAAATACATCAATAATTAATACTGATAATCATCAAATGCATCTCATCCCTCATGCAAATGTTCCATTCCATAATCTGGGACAGTAATAACATCACAGATACCCAGAATCTTAATAGCAAAAAGATAATGATTTTGAATTCTCTATCAAAAATAAATTGACTGTATACATAGTGGATTCATTCCATATAAGCTTCCCAATTTGACAAAAGGGTAAAAGTACATATCATGCAAATAGACATAATAATGAATCATACGTAATGGACTATTTAAACTACCGGTATTCAAAACTGATTCAAAAATAGAAGTTATTTACATTAAGAAATGACAAATGAAAATTAAGTGTACTTTGTAATACAAGTTCAGAGATTCACCCGATTCTTTTGACATGAACATACACACTACAGAAAAAAAAGACAAATGTAAAATGCATAAGACAGAATGGCAAGATTGTCTTCATATCCAAAACCAAAGGCAACAGTACAAAAGGATAACTGTAAAATTCATTTAATAAGAATCTTGAGGTAAATATATTCATATTCAAGATTCAAAAGATGAAGTTCTGAAGACAACGTAATAACCCTGTGTTTGAGAATAGAGTATGTATAGGTTTATAATTTAACATGTTAATGATGTTTGAAGCAAATAAATATTTGACAGTTGACCTTTTTGTTCTTCTTCACAGACTTATCCTGACATCATTGATAGTCATGTTCAAATGTAAAGACGCGGACAATTGGCACTAACAATAATAAATGATTGATGTCCCCTTTTCTCAACAGTCCATGCACACTTTCCTTGTAGTTTATGTACTGGCAAAAATGATGCTGCCCCTTCATTTATCTGCTTGGCAGAAAATACTGCTACAGGTGGAAGATAACCTAAATTGTCATCTGTTGACTTATACCAGTCCACTACAGCGAAGAGGTGGTCCAAATATTTTCCATCAAGCTCTAGTGTGTGAAGAATATAATGTTTTACACAGCCTGGTCTTAGATCGGCATGCCCAGGATTCACTGATCCATCATTCGAGGCCCACTTTGCCAAGACAACTTTGTAATTCATTCCCCTTGTACTAGAAGAACTGCCAAACATCTCATTATTCCATTCAATGGTATGGTAAACTTTTGCCAATCTTGCAACGTTTCTGGAATCTATTGTTCTCCCGTACATCAAGGAATACACTTCAACTAATTTGGATCGGTCACCTCCCTGAAGTAAAGAAACCTGATATGATTTCAGTGGAGAAAGAAGTGACAAGTCACTCCAGATCTGACACGGAACTTCACAGACAGGCATGTTCAATGCAGAATACATCTCAACAGACATAAAGTTTACTTCTTCTGTATTGTTAAGCTCAGAGACAGTCTTAAAGGCTATGTTGAAGTCTTCACCAAGATCTTTGAACTTAATGTCAGCAGCAAATCCAATTTGTTGAAATTTTCGCATGAGCTGAACTTCTACTGATCTATTGTTGGTTGGGAAGTCGGCAAGAAATCCATTATAGCGTTCAAAACTGAAAGCCCAAAAGCCATAAATGCTGCCATAATTCTCGATGCATTCAACCAAATGCCCGTGAAGATGTATGTTTGGCGTTAAGAATTCAGGTCCATACAGTTCCTCTACATCTTTTGTAAACTGCAGAAAAAGACGATGAGCAATCCTAAGGCGTGTTTTAGGAATGGTAGGTTGACACAAATGTCTGCATGCAAGGACAAACCTTTGCCAAGCTTTCAGGTGGTCACTCTGTAGAATTCCACTCAAGCAGAACAAAGAGTATATCAGCACCCAATTTTTCCACTCTTCTGCTGTGAAAGTTCCGTAATTTGATGCTATGTTGGTAGGGATGCGACCTATGTCTGACGATGTTTGAAGTTTCTTAATTTTCTCGGAAATGAGTACAAGATCTTCTTTACAGATAATGTCTCTATCAATCCATGTCACAAACATCTTCTTTGCTGTTCCCAGAAAAAGGTTGTGCATGGGTTCAACAACAGAAAATCTTGAAGGGTGGAAGTACTCAAGGTCCAACAATTTGGTGTACTTGAAGCCAGACTCCTTCTGAATTTCCTTCTGTTTTGTCAGCGTATTTGCTTTTATGGCACGGTTTGCATATTTCAGGTGGTCTTCTCTACTACGCGACTTCCACTTTGAATCAACAGGACCACAGTACCTGCTTCCATCTTTGTCAAGGAACTTAATGTCACAAAGAGAACATCCTTGAATAGCTGCATGACCCATAAATCCAGATAATTTTCTAGCTGCCGGGATGTCGGATGATGCACATAATAACGTTACACCAATTTTCTCTGGACGTCCTTTTATCGTTAAAGTCAATCCATTCTGTAGAAGCATAAGTTCCTGCACTAAAGGTTCCAAGAAAGAATTCAAGTCTGAAGGCTCTTTTGATAAATTAGGTATAATACCCACTAATATGACATTCTCCATTTTGAATCGTGCAGTTCTAGGTAAATTTAGAATAACCATATATACAACTCCAACGGAATAATCTGGCCTACGCTTAAAAGGTTGAAACCAGTCAACATTAATCATAACGGCATAATTGTTATCTTCGCACAAAAAAGGCTTGTCCTGGAAATGAAGGAACTCTTTCCAGATTCTTCCATCAAATACATCTCCAAGTAAATCAGAGGTACTTCCATTATTTCTGTTTTTCCATTTACTGCACTCCTCTTTTAGACCTGGTCTTGAAAGAATTGTTTCAAAGCTGTTGATAATACTTTTGAAGCTATACAATTTCAGAGGGTAATACTTCCTTGTACTCTTCAGCTGGACTTCTCGCACTAGGGTTGCTCCGCATTTATGTTTTCCCCTCTTTCTGAAGTTAGGACTTTGTTTGTCAACTTGGCATCCATAAAGTATGTTTGAACACTTCAGCACTACTGTCCGTCCATCCGATTCCTTCACAACATCACTGTATCTATACAGAGCTGTGCAGTTTGGGCAAACTATGAACTTGGAAAAATCATCGCGATCAAAGTTTGTTAGTTTTCTCAGCATATACACAGTCACTGGAAATATTCCTGATATAGCTTTGCAGATTGTACTGAAGGTTCCAAGAAGGATAAATAACTTCGAAAATATGACAAGAATGTGTTCCATGCATCTATCACTCAAGGAATATGAGCACTGAAGGAAGAGTACGCAATTGAGAACCCAATGTACAAATTTCATGATTTGATTATTGTCCTGTTGCACAACTGTTGATGAATCACACACATCTCTGTCAATGTCGTTTTCATTTTCTGAGTCCCAATGCTGTATCTGATCCTCATCTGTCTGAAAACACTCGTCTTGATCCTACAAAAAATGAAAAACAAGAATGATATACATGTACAACCTAGATGATTCATGAAAATTCTACATGGCTAGTGCAGTGGACTCCACTTATTTGACAATCACATAGCTGGGTCATTTGACTTGAATTTCTCTGCACCTATTATATGTTTAAATTTTGCCGTAATCAAATGGACTTAATCCAATTGCAATATCCCGTTTATTTGACTCAAAAAATTTCTAAAACTCCAAATTTTCCAAAGTAGATTTCACAAATTTGCCATATCTGACCATACAATGATATAAGTATGAAGATCCTAAAACTAAAAGAATGTTGATATGTGTACATAGAGCCTTTTCGTGTCATTTTGTGCAGTGTGCGAAATTAACCGTGGCCCAATGGCCAATTTCTACAGTGAATTGGATCGGTCTATAGTAGTTGAAAAATAAAACACCGCTAAAGACGGTATGGCCGGATTGCAAAGTAAGTTTTTGTCACTAACTGGGTCAAGGTCAATAGGTCAAATAATACAGCATAAATTGAAAGGTTTTGTCAGAAGCAATCTACATGTATAAAATAAAGTTTCTACTGCATACAGTTCCATAGATTTTGCTTAAACCAGGAACTTTAACCAAAATCCTTAACTAGGTCAAAGTCCAAGGTCAAGGTCACTAGGTCAAATGTTACGGCATAAATTGAAAGGTCTTGTCATGGGCAAGCTTCATTAATAATAAAATAGCAATCCAAGGAATGCTTGTGTCGCCTGCGAAGCGGTTTGATTATTATTCTAGAAAGTGGATCAAAATTCTTGAAAAGTAGGTCTAGGTAAAATATCTAGGTCAAGGTCAAAAGGTCAAATTTTATGGTCTGTGTAGAAAGGTCTTGTCACAAGGAATACACATGTGAAATACCAAAGCCCTATCACTTACCAATCAAAAGATATATCCATTCTTAATTTTTTTTGAAAAGTAGGTCAAATATGTAGGTCAAGGTCAAAAGGTAAAAAAAATAATGGTATGTGTAGAATGGCATTGTTACAAGGAAAATACATGTGAAATATCAAAGCCCTATCACCTACCAATCAAAAGATATAGCCAATATTACTTTTCTTGAAAAGTAGGTCAAATATCTAGATCAAGGTCAAAAGGTCAAATTTAATGGTCTGTATAGAAAGGTCTTGTCAGAAGGAATACACATGTGAAATATCGAAGCCCTATCACTTACCAATCAAAAGATATAGTGAATCTTATCTTTTTTTCAAAAGTAGGTCAAATATCTAGGTCAAGGTCACAAGGTCAAAAATTATGGTATGCGTAGAAAGGTCTTGCCACAAGGATTGCACATCTGAAATATCAAAGTCCTAACACTCACCAATAAAAAGATATATCCATTCTTAATTTTTTTTGAAAAGTAGGTCAAATATGTAGGTCAAGGTCACTAGGTCAAAAGTTATTGTATGTGTAGAAAGGTCTTGTCACAAGGAATACAGATGTGAAATATCAAAGTCCTATCACTTACCAATCAAAAGATATAGCGAATCTTATCTTTTTTTCAAAAGTAGGTCAAATATCTAGGTCAAGGTCACAAGGTCAAAAATTATGGTATGTGTAGAAAGGTCTTGCCACAAGGATTGCACATGTGAAATATCAAAGCCCTATCACCTACCAATCAAAAGATATATCCATTCTTAATTTTTTTGAAAAGTAGGTCAAATATGTAGGTCAAGGTCACTAGGTCAAAAATTATGGTATGTGTAAGAAGGTCTTGTCACAAGGAATACACATGTGAAATATCAAAGCCCTATCACTTACCAATCAAAAGTTATGGGCTGTGACATCCAAAGTGTGACAGACAGACAGACAGACGGACGGACAGACGGACAACGGACAAAGTGATCCCTAAGTGTCGCTATGCTTCGCAGGCGACACAATAAAGTTTCTACTGCATACAGTACCATAGATTTTGCTTAAATCAGGAACTTTAACCAAAATTTTTGAGTAGGTCAAAGTCGAAGGTCAAGGTCACTAGGTCAAATGTTACGGCATAAATTGAAAGGTCTTGTCATGGGCAAGCTTCATGTATAATATAAAGTTTCTACTACATATAGTTACTCAAATTTTGCCTCAACCAGAAACTTTAACCAAAATTTTTGAGTAGGTCAAAGTCGAAGGTCAAGGTCACTAGGTCAAAGCATGATAAACATGAAAATGTGTAATAAAAGTGAATTTTTTGTGCATTTTCAATTATTCGACATTTTTTGTCATCTGTACCCCTACCTTTTCAAACTGCAATCAACATCTTTCATCAAATTTATTTGAATAAAATACCTACTAGGAATCTTATAATACTCTATATTTTTATCCTGACCAACTTTTATCTCTATTGGAAGGAAAACACACGAGAAATAATTGAGTGAATTTCAGGGCTAAATCCAGCCCTTATCTTTTAACAGCTCCTTTGTTGATATGCAGGTAAGAAAAGTACATTACCTCACTCTGAGAGTCATCATGATTTTCAGAGGTAGCAGCATTGATAGTAGTGTTTCTAGTATCTGTGACTGGACTATCGTCATGATCATTGGATTCCTCATCTAAAAATATAAACCAAATCATCAGATCATAGTTATTATGGTTATAAACTATTTTGTTTTACATAATCATGCATCTTCTCAAGATACATACATGGGTAATATGAAAGCCCTAAATTTCATACCCTTTTAATGAAAGTGGGACGGAATGACAGACGGACGAACTAATCATTATATCATATATATATATATATATATATATATATATATGCCTCCTTGGTCAAATGACCGGGGGATAAAAATATGTGTCGCCTGCAGCAGCTTAATTATTGTTAACTTTGATGTCATAGAAATTCAATAAACCATAAACTGCTAAAGGAGGTAAGGCCGGATTGCGAAGTGTTTGTATTAGATGACGTATACATTTTGGCGCAGACAGAAAGGTCAAAGGTCATTAAAATACTATTGCACAATGAAAAAAGCTATGGTCATAAGGAATCTAAATGTGAAATATCAAAGCCCTACCCCTTGTAGTTCAATGTCAAGGTCATTTGATTAAAAGTCATGATATCAAAGATTCAAATGAAAGGTCTGGTAATGAGGATTCTACAGCTGAAATACCAAAATCGTACCTCTTATAATTTAAAAGTAGGTCAAAGGTCAATGTCAAGGTCACTAGGTCAAAAGTCATGATATCAAATGAAAGTTCTGGTCATGAGAAATCCATATGTGAAATATCAAAGCCCTACCTCTTATAGTTCAAAGTTAGGTCAAAGGTCAATGTCAAGGTCACTAGGTCAAAAGTCATGATATGAAATGAAAGTTCTGGTAATGAGTAATCCATTTGTGAAATATCAAAACCCTACCTCTTATAGTTCAAAAGTAGGTCAAAGGTCAATGTCAAGGTCACTAGGTCAAAAGTCATGATATCAAATGAAAGTTCTGGTCATGAGGAATTCATTTGTGAAGTATCAAAACCCTACCTCTTATAGTTCAAAGGTAGGTCAAAGGTCAAGGTCACTAGGTCAAAACTCATGATATCAAATAATGTATCTGGTCATTAAGATTCCATTAGACTGCAAATAGAATATCACACATATTATTTTTAATATCCGAGATAAAGGATTTCAAAAAATAATACCACACCCATTGTCCAAGATCCTAGGGGTCAGGGGCTTCTAGCTCAAATGAACTATCAATGACATAATAATACTACAGCTCCATTATATTGCATAAACAACTAAATTTCCATCATTAATAGCTTAAGAAGAGTTGAGAGCACAACTATGTACGAGAAAATGACCACACCCATTTTCTAAGACCCTGGCAGTTAGGGGCTCAAACAAAATATCAGGTGCACAACTAGACCACAGACCAATCATATTGCATCAATGATTAAGTCTCCATCATTTATAGTGTCAGAGGAGTTGCGAGCACAAGATTACATAGAGTTATATTGGAGAAAATGACCATGCCCATTTTCTAAGACCCTGGCGGTTAGGGGCTCAAACAAAATATCAGGTGCACAACTAGACCACAGACCCATCATACTGCAAAAAGAATTAAGTCTCCATCATTTAAAGTGTAAGAGGAGTTGCGAACCCAAGATTACATAGAGTTATATAGGAGAAAATGACCACACCCGTTTTCTAAGACCTTGGGGGTCAGGGGCTAAAAAAAATATCAGGTGCACAACAAGAGCACAGACCCATCATATTGCAAAAAGAATTAAGTCTCCATCATTTATAGTGTCATAGGAGTTACAAGCACAACATTACAAAGAGTGTTATAGCTGAAAATGACCACACCCGTTTTCTAAGATCCTGGGGTTCAGGGGCTTAAACAAAATATCAGGTGCACAACTAGACCACAGACCCATCATATTGCAAAAAGAATTAAGTCTCCATCATTTATAGTGTCAGAGTAGTTGCGATCCTAAGATTACATTGAGTTATATAGGAGAAAATGACCACACCCATTTTCTAAGACCCTGGGGGACAGGGGCTAAAATAAATATCAGGTGCACAACTACACCACAGACCCATCATATTGCAAAAAGAAATAAGTCTCCATCATTTATAGTGTCAGAGGAATTGCGAGCACAAGATTACAGTGAGTGTTATAGCTGAAAATGACCACACCCGTTTTCTAAAACCCTGGGGTTCAGGGACTTAAACAAAATATCAGGTGCACAACTAGACCACAGACCCATCATATTGCAAAAAGAATTAAGTCTCCATCATTTATAGTGTCAGCGGAGTTGTGAGCACAAGATTACATACAGTTATATTGGTGAAAATGACCACACCCATTTTCTAAGACCCTGGGGGTCAGGGGCTCAAACAAAATATCAGGTGCACAACTAGACCACAGATCCATCACATTGCAAAAAGAATTAAGTCTCCATCATTTATAGTGTCAGAGGAGTTGCGAGCACAAGATTCAGTAGAGTTATATAGGAGAAAATGACCACACCCATTTTCTCATACCCTCGGGGTCAGGGGCTGAAACAAAATATCTGAAGCACTACTAGACCACAGACCCATCATATTGCAAAAAGAATTAAGTCTCCATCATTTAAAGTTTTAGAGGAGTTGGGAGCACAATATTACATAGAGTTATATAGGAGAAAATGACCACACCCTTTTTCTAAGACCCTGGGGGTCAGAGGCTCAAACAAAATGTCAGGTGCACAACTAGACCACAGACCAAGTATATTGCAAAAAGAGTTACACTTTTACCTCTTATAGTTTCAGAGGAGTTGCGAGCATTATTTGAAGTGACCTCAAGCGATTCTCAGTTTTGATATTCTGAGCATAATAATGATGGTGCACAACTAGACCACCTATCAAGTAGAATGCAAAAGGAATTAACTTTCTATTACCTATGGTTTCAGAGGAGTTGCGAGCACAAGAATTGTTTATGGCCGGACAGTCGGCCGAACGACGGGGTATCGCATAAGCTCGACTGGTCTGAGACCAGTAGAGCTAAAAATATGACAGCACTATCACGTAAAGACATTTCTAGAACTCCTTAACTGGGCTGACAGACAGGTGTATCCTATTTAGTAATTTAACCCCCCCCCCCATTAACTTTGCAGGGCTATAAATATAATAAATTTTAAATGCTATGGCCTTATGCTGAACTGAAATTATTCTTACCTGAACTGTCTCGGCAACGATAGCTGCGGCGATCATCATTTCTAGGTGATTGTAGAGGTCTCTTGCGTTGTTTTAACAAATGGTCATACACTGTTCGTCGTGGGAGATTCTTATCACAATGGTAGCAGTACCGCAGGTCAGACATTACGCAGATCTAAAATAAAAAGAAGAAAGAATCAAACTAGGGCATTCTCTTGTCTATTTTGAAGTAATGGTACCTGTATCCTAGACATGCTAGAGGAAGGAATTTATGACATTTCATTAATGAACAAAGAAAATTATGGAAGAATGGTCATAGACCAGTATCATTAGTATAGAGCTAAAAATCAATTATTACACTAAATTCTGATCTAGAACAGAAAAGGCCCCTTTTTGGATCATATATACATGTATATCGATTGATTATAAAGAACTAAGGTCATTTTTTTACACAATATGAATAATTTAACATTTTATAAATAAGAAAAAAAATCATTCCAAGGAATGCATGTGTCGCCTGCGAAACATAGCGACACTCAGATATCACTTTTATAAGGTGTGACATCCAAGTATGACAGACAGACAGACAACGGGCAAAGTGTTCCCTAAATGTCACTATGCTTCGCAGGCGACACAATTATGAAAAACTTGTTTGTCATCTCATCAGAATTCCTGTATTCATGGTATTAAATATCTATAAAGTAAAGAGGGGTAACTGAGGGGTCACCAGCCAAAACTAGAACTGCCATTAAGTGGACGAATTATACCCCCCACGGGACGTTTTTTCATAAATGGGACCATTTATGATGCAACATGAAAAGCCTAACATTTATAGTATGCAACAAATCTGCTTTCAAATCTTTTTAACTTAAACTGCAACATAAGTCCAAAGTCAAGGTCAAAAGGTCATCAGGGTTCTCATTAAGAGCCGGCGACCGGCGATTTCTCGCCTCCTACTTTGGGTAAAATCGCCGCCTACTTTCCTTAAAAAAGTGCCATATCTCAATTTCTTTAAAATTGAACGCGCACTAAAGGAAATTACGTTGTCCTTTAAAAAACAATGTCACTATACATGTTGCGCGATAAATACTTCCGTAACTACAGTGAGTAAATATTGATTTCAATGCGGCGTGACAGGTCATTTTACGGCATCGTATATTAAAGAAGTACAATAGGACGATTAGATCTCGACTTTTCATGCCTGTAAAATCGTATAGTAAAATTGTTAAATACGAAAATTGTATAGTTATTGACCACGCTTGCGTGTTTCGTATACTTTTCTACCTCGGTCTATTTTCTGTATGTAAACAACGTACTAGTAATCCTACGAACAATATCAAGAATTCATTGTAATATTGAGTCTATTGATGCTTATGACAATAACTGCTGAGTGAGTGATCACGCTTGCAGAATTCAAAACGTCTCATACTCGTTCGTAGACCGAGCGTTCGTCAAACTACTCAATGCTCTCAAATATTTCGGGAGGAAGATTTTTTTTATTTCAAAAATAGAAGTTCACACTGAGGAGAGCGCCATAAAAATATATCAAAGTATCAATATTATGACTGATAGTTCAAAGCTTCCATGGACAAAAAAGCTAGGGGTGGGCGAAAAGGGGGGGGGGGTAGCTAAACATAAAATATTGATTTAGTTTTCAATCTATTTGGATAGAAAGAAAACAAGTATTTCTCAGTTCTCTATACAGTAAAGCGTTAGAAATTGTTCACAAAACTTGTTATAAAAGTACTATTGAAGGAAAAAATCTACAGTATTTTTTACTGTCTAGGCTGGAAATGCCCTCCATTGCCTTGTAAATTTCATAAATTAAGTACTTAATTTTATGGCATTTTATAGAGTCTAAATGGCGGGAAATGCCCTCAATTGCCTTCTAACTTAAAAAAAATTTGCGGGGGAGCATGCCCTGGACCCCCCTAGAGGACACAGGGCGATCGCATAAGCTCGACTGGTCTTTGACCAGTATAGCTAAAAATCATTCGTTTTGCTGATTCATTCCCTATTAAGGGGCAAAACTCTGACATCCCTTTGACTTTGACAAGTTGGATAATTGTACGTAAAACATTGCGTATATACACTGCCATCCATAAATAACTATACAAACAAGGAAATCATTCTAAATTCTTTATGACTTTATCCTAATTTTTCTACTCTGAACTTGAGAGATTCATAATAATTGGCTTCACATAATTCAAAATTATGAATTGTGATTACAAAAATTTAAAATAGAAACTTTTTCATCGACACATTTTTTTCAAAAATTGTCATTTTCATATAAAAATAAAGCCTGTGTTTGTGAATCACGAATGCCCCCGGTGGCATCTTTGTAGGTATAAACGCCATTTTCTGTTGAGTATGTGAAAGGTCAAAGTCAAGGTGACGAAGTCAAAACTTTTTTTATCAATGAAATGGTCTTCTCACAAGGAATACACATGTGAAATATGAAAGCCCTATCACTTACTATTCAAAAGTTATGCCCAATGTTAAAGTTTTTGAAAAGTAGGTCAAAGGTCAAGGTCACGAGGTCAAAAATTTTGGTATCAATGGAAAGGTCTTGTCACAAGGAATACACATGTGAAATATGAAAGCCCTATCACTCACCATTCAAAAGTTATGCCCAATGTTAAAGTTTTTAGTTCGGACAAACAGACAGACAGACGGACAGGCCAAAAACTATATGCCCCCGAATCTGTGATTCCGGGGGCATAAATAAACAAAAATTTAAATATTTGGGGAAAATTTGTTAAAAATGATGTCTTTAAAGTTCATCTTCAGAATTATACAACAATGGGTTTAAAACTGTTAATATTCTAACAGCAAAATGAGCAGAAATAGTGTATACTAATTCATGGATGGCAGTGTACATCTATTGAATTTTAAGAAATCAGTAAAACGGGTGATTTTTTTAATTCATCTTTATTTAATTAATTGGAAAACAAAATGTGAAAAGTAAGTAAATTTGGAAGTATAGGTCAGAAAAGCTGTAATTTTTTTTCTTTACAAGAGGATGCCCTGAGATAAAAAAAAAAAATCCCGACCCACTGACCCCATTTTTTTCAGGATGTGACAGTAAACATAGCTATATTTTTGGCCATATTGTGAAGATGAGACCTTGACCTTGGAGTCTGACCCACTTTTGAAAAACTTTAACCTTGGCCATAGCTATTGAATGGCAAGTGATAGGGCTTTCATATTTCACTTGTGTATTTCTTGTGACAAAACCTTTCCATGGATACTAAAAATTTTTTACCTTGTGACCTTGACCTTGGATTTGACCTACTTTTGCAGGTTTTTTTCCCTTGCTTATGGGCCTAATTTTCGCCCCTTTCCAATGCCATACCTCTACTATTTTTCCCAAAAAATCACTCTTAAATTCCCAAAGAGGAATCACGAAAAAATCACCTGAGAAAATATGACTCAAAACCTTTGTGATCTACTGTCAAAGACATATCAACTGTGCAAGTTTGAACTTTCTAGCACTTATAATAGAGAAATAAAACTTCTTAACATTGATACCCAAATCTTCCGAACATGTGCACTAGAGCGGAAAATATAGGTCATGACCTACATTTGAACGTAGATTCGTTATCTACTCTTAAAGACACATCATCTGTGCAAGTTTGAACGTCCTAGCACTTGTAATAGAGAAATAAAACTTCTTAACATACTAGTGCGGACACAGACGCTGATAACAGGGTGATAGCATAAGCTCCCTCTTACTTCTTGAGGTGAGCCAAAAACCAAAAATGGACACTGTAGAATAATGTGCTCTAGGGCGCAACAAGTTGCCGATTTTATGGGCTATTTTTTATCAAAATGGGACTATGGCGCAGGCACATGGCCTTCCAAATCCCTGGAGGGGAGGGGGGGGGGGGAGGGTAAGGAGAGGTATCATCCTGTCCACCCCCCCCCCCTACATAAACACACAAATGAATGTTTCATGCAAGATCATACCTCCTACATAACTGATGTGTGTTTATGTAGGCCTAGGGGGTATGACCTCGCATGAAACAATGCAGGCAGGGGGGGGGGGGGGGGGGCGGGGGCTAACCCATCCAGCCAAAACCCCTCCTCTTATTCTGCCCTATATAACATGTATAAAGATAGTAACACTACTGATCATACAACTGGTAACAAATTACGAAAATTCAAAATGTATCAGTACTAAGAATTTAAAAAATAAAAAGCAATCAGCAGTATATCGATACAATATATATTACATTGCATTGGTTGGTAAGAGGTCATAATACAGCTTTTTTTCACAGTAAATATGTAGTTAAAGAAGCTGAGATGATATGCTTGAAACTTACAACTATCCAAAACCAAACGCATCGCTAACGTATTGACTGAAACTTGAATATATCAGTAGAGAATGGTATTCGCACTCATCAACATCCGGTACCAAAATGGCCTATGTAATCTTTAACCGAAAGAAAATTATGTGTAAATGTGCTTAATTGTTGCTAACCAAATAAAATGATTATGATGGGACCCTCATTCAAAACGATCTTGAAAATGAATGTAATAAATAAGGATATAATGTTTCCAATTTCTAAATCAAAACTTTAAGAAAGTTAGTTTGAGGGTATATATCATCTCTTTTAAATCTCGCGCCAACAATGCTAAAGTGTTTTAAAAATCATTCTTTCCACCTTTCATGAATAAATAATTGACAAAACCTTTTTTCACTGTATATCTCTTTAATAAATAAAAACAATAACTTTACAAAATAATAAAACATTTGAAAATCTCATACTCACTGTTCATCCGGGTCTTTCTACGTCACATCCGCCCAAGCCAAATTTGAATTTTTCCAAGAAAGAGACGATGGCGGCTACGGAGAACTCTACGCTTTTACAGACATTGCTCGCTAAAGTCAACGCCTTGCAAGAAAAGCTCGACAATGTACCATCTCCAAGACAGTCCAGCAAACTTCAAGTACCAAAAGATTGCCAGGTATCGTTAGATTCTCTTACTATTGTATCTCGGCTTACGTCAATGTAAATTTATAGCTTTACTCGCACTGGTATATGGGCAATTGTGGATACTTATTTTCTTTCTAACTTATATTAGGAGGGAATACTCCATTCTTGTTATTCCTTTATACGTTAGAAAGTGAAATAATCCCTCAAAAGTCATTTGTGGGCCGAGTAGTCCTTACTCACCTGGCTGGGAAACTTCAACTGTTCAAATCGACATTTTTTCATATTGGGAAATTTTGACTAGTAAATGAGAATTTTTAACTCATTTTGTTGAATTTTCCATGAGTTGTATCCCAAATTTGGCTGATGGATAGCCTTAAACCATGAAGGGGGAGGGTGAGAGAGGTACCCCCCACCCCCTCACTGTTACTTTTGCAATATGCCTACAGGCTATATACCTAAGCTCATTTGGATGGGAAAGTTAAAAGTATTAAGTTTTTTCAGTTTTTAGATCAGAATCATGAATCACACAACTTTTGATGGGAATCACTTGCAAGGGCCGAGTGGGTATGGGAGGGGCCCAGCCAGGTGAGGGGCCCGGGGTTACCCCCTCCCATTGGTTGGGGTTTGGGGGGGGGGCCTCCCCGGAGAAAATTTACAAAAAATGAAGTAATTTGATGGCATTTGAAGCGTATTTGAACTGAATTTAGAAGTGATTACGTGCATGATTCAGTCGGTGTCAGTAACAATAATTTATAGTATATATAAAAAATAAAAAATTCTACATTTTCTGAAGCTGTATTGTTTTTGCACGGCATGCAGTTCTAAGTTAACATGCTTAGGATTTTCCAAGGAAAGGGTGGATCAAGAAAAATTAAAAGGACAGAGAGGTCAGACCGGGGGTGGGGGGGGGGGGGAGGGGGGCAGCCATAAATTCACATAAAAGCTAGGCAAAAATCAGCAATTTTTGTAATTCCGGATGGAATCCAAATCCCCTAACATCACCCTATAGTTCCACGCTTTGTTTAAATTTTTGTTAGGTGTAGAAAATAAGTAAATGATGATAAATTTTGAAAAACAAGAGATCATGGGTGCCCAATACTCTGCATTGTCCATATAGAAAGGTACATGTATAATTATTCATTGGTAATTCAATTCTGAAAACAAATAAAACATGCATTTTTAACTGTTTGCAAAAATTCTTCGAGATGCTGGTCCAAATCTGGTCAAACAATTTTAAATGTTCAATGACCTGAAAAAAAAAACAAAACAAAACAAAAACTAAAAAAAAAAAAATCTTAAAAAAGTAAAAACAAATTGTCAATTTTTTAGATGGTTATAATTCAACTTATATTGAAGATTTGGTAATAAAATATTTGTGTTTTATGACTTGCATATAACTTTTATTCCCGATCCATCCCTCTGTATTCCCTCAGATGAAGAAATTCCTATATGAACGTGATCTAATGTAGGTTGTTGTTCATGTACATGTACAAACGATGAACATGGCAGCAATGCATCCTTTCCGACTTTGTAATGTATTCCCGAGAAAATTTTGGAAAATTTATTCAAATCAGTGGTTTCAGGGGATTTTTGGGGCTATTTCTGACTATTTTTATACGAATCATAGATTTTTGTTAGGTAACAGCCCCCCCCCCCCCACCCCCAGCTGAATCTGCCACTGAATTTGATAAATAATAAAATGGTATTAGGCAGCCACTGGTCTTAACAATTTTAAGACAGAATATATTACTTTTCAGTTTTATAATAAGGAGGATAATTATAATTTATATATTTAAGGGTCATCATAAGTTCAAGTTTTTCCTTAATAATGTTAATAAGGATGTTAATTTTGATTTTTAGAGAACTGTGCGTGAAGTCCTACAGAAGATGGAGCAAGACAGAGATGAGCCTTTGAACATCAATTATGCAGAGTGAGTCTTTCTACTCTCTATACTTTTGTAAGACATTTTTAGCCCCAAAAATTGAAATATTCTATCTGTATCCATTTTTGCGCTGCCAACTTTTAGTGACCATTTCCAAGTAATTTTTATGCCCCCGGTCATTAAAAGGGTGTGTACCAGAGATTATTTTCGTCAGGTATTATCAAAATATGATGAAAGCTTAAAGTTGAATCCACAATAGTCTGAATTCTTAATTCTGGTTCGGATGTTAACCCTATCACCTATCCAAACGATATTTGGATATATATGCATCAAGAAGGGAAGATCCCTATTTTGGGGTAAATACTGATGTCAAAGGTCAAGGTCTCTGTTATGAAAAATATACTTATAATAATGGTTTCTGGATGATAATTTAAGAACTCTTTCACCTCACTTTATATTTTAAATGAAATATCTCTTGAACCATTTACAGTATCACTAAATTCATATTTTAGTACATGTTATGTCCCAAAGGTTGCACATTAATTGCCCAAGATCATGTTGTCAAGGTCACTTACACTTTTAAGGAGGTATTAAACACTTGGACGCCAAATTCAATTTTTCTAAAAATTTCTGAAATTATATAATTCATGTCAGTCCTTGACTATGCAAACTTTCATTTGATTCTATCCACAGGAAATTTTTCTACGAGACTTTGAAATATGCATTAACCGACGTTTTCGTGAATTTCTTGATGACGTCATAATATTGAAAGTGCCATACTAGTTCTCGTAAAGCTATTGAAAATTAATTTTGATTTCACTTCCAAAATGTCCATAGATATATTGCACTTACATATGGAAAAGATCAAATGAATTGTGTTTTAAACACAGGCTGGATACTTGAATAAAAGATAACACTGTCGCTAAGAAAAATTGCAATTTCGAGCCAGTTTACTGTAGTTGCTAGTTAATTATTAGGAATCCTGTGGATGAATATTTGTCAAAAACCATCAAAAGTATCAAGAATGTCCAGGGATGATTTCATGATTAAATGGGAAAAATTGAATTTAGGATTAAAATAATTTACAAGGCTTTATATTTTCCATTTTTTACTTCCAAAATCGTCCATTTTCAATGAAGTGACATCCGCTTTCCTGTAACGTAAATTTGTCAACGAATACACTGTGATGAAGATTTAATTTTATATTTTATACATGCTAAGTTTCAATGCAATACGCTTAGTAATAATGTTTTTATTGTATTTTGAATGCGAAGGTTTGTGACGCCATTTTTTCCCGATAACGTCGAAATGACGTCGTGGTTTGCTCATGGATAAAACTCCCAAAGTCCTAAATTTCGAAAATCACCATAATTTCTTCAAATGACGCTGGATTTTTTTCAAACTTCATCAGGATACTTAAATGTGTGTATCAATCAGATTATCAAATGTTTTAAGGGAGTTAAGACTGTACTTTTCCTAGGAAGCAAGAAAACAAATAATGCCGCTGCCATCTTGGTGTTCAAACCCTCCTTAAGTAAATTGTACAGTACATGCTTAGGTGTCTGGGCTAATTGTCTCTTAAACCGTTTTCCTTATCACTTCACCTATTAGTTATTTAAGAAATAACAACTAGCTAGCAATGGTTTATTGTCCAGTAATTCCACGAGTCGCATGAACCAATCAAATTATCTGATTTGATTTGTTCATGTGACGAGTGGAATTACTGGACAATGAATCACAGCTAGCTAATTGTGATCTCTATTCTAATATAGCACGTGAATGGGCGAAGCGTAGCGCACTGGAAGTTTGTTGGAGATTTTACACCAGGCCATCGAGTTCTATGGTACATATAGGGAGAAATTTTCAAGTCATATTGGAATAGTAATTAGTCCCCTACCGGCAATGCGGAAGGGGACTCTTAGTTTACTCTCGGTCTGTCTGACCGTCCGTCCGTCTGTCTGTCCCATTTTCAGTTTCTGGACTTTTTTATGCTGTTGTTGCATATATTGAACCCATTTTAGGTATGTGATCGATATATCTCAATGTGATACAGATCAAGTTTGAGTTTGCTTTTGATTGACCTTATGTTACAAGAGTTATGGCCTTTGGACTTGGCAAATTTTAATTTTTTTTATGAAAATTTCAGTTTTCTTGACTTTTTTTGTCTGTTGTTGCATATATTGAACTCATTTTTGGTATATGGATATATCTCAATGTGATACAGATCAAGTTTGAGTTTGCTTTTATTTAATACCATGATTGTGACCTTTGACCTACTTTTGACCTTTGACCTACTTTTAAACTATTAGGGGTAGGCGAGGGCTTTGATATTTCACATATATATTTCTCATGATGAGAGCTTTCAATTAAGATCATGGCATTTGACCTAGTAACCTTGATCTTGACCTTTGACCTACTTTTTAACTATTAGGGATTGGGCTTTGATATTTCTCATAGAAATTCCTCATGATGAGATCTTTCGTTTAATATCATGACTTTTGACCTAGTGACCTTGATCTTGACCTTTGACCAACTTTTTAACTAAAGGGATAGGGCTTTGATATTTCATATCATAATAGATATGATATTTCATAATAGATTCCTCATGACCAGAGCTTTCATTTGATACCATGACTTTTGACCTAAAGTACTAACATATTTTTAAGAAAACGGAAATTTACCTGTTATTTGCAAATGGTAAAATAGAATAATTGGAAAATTGAAATGGTAATACAGAAGGAAAAGCACTACTCAAAAACTTAGCTTTTCAAGCCTTACAAGACATCATTTTTGGTGTACTCATTAGAAAATAGCAATATTTTACGCTTACAAATCGACGAAGTCATTTTTCTCAACAAGGGTCAAGTATGTTAAAAGTAACAGCAACTCCTATTCATATAGGTAGATATTCACTGATCATTGAGGCATAAATATATTGTGTCGCATCTTGATTATGGCTATTGTATCATTCAAACTTGACCAGTGTAGAGTTTATGGACTTTGCGCATGAAAAAGATGATTTAACGCGTTGTTCCCTATGTGTAGAACGAAAACGCAAAAATAATAATATTCGAAAATTTCTTTTTCAAACAGTGCTCTAGTAGTTGAACATTTCCCTCGATATTCATATTTATCCATCTTAAAGCGTTTTCATGTAAAATCGAAATTTCTGTTTTCTTAACTCGCTGTTAGTACTTTAGTGACCTTGACCTTTGACCAACTTTTTATCTAAAGGGATAGGGCTTTGATATTTCATATCATAATAGATATTGATATTTCATAATAGATTCCTCATGACCAGAGCTTTCATTTGATACCATGACTTTTGACCTAGTGACCTTGACCTTTGATCTACTTTTAAACTATAAGGGATAGGGCTTTTATATTTAATATGTAGATTCCTCACGAATAGAGCTTTCATTGGATACCATGGTTTGTGACCTTGACCTTTGACCTACTTTTTAGCTCGCCGGGACGAATGTCCGGAGAGCTATTGTCATACCCCCGGTGTCGGCGTCTGCGTTGGCGTCGGCGTGCGCGTGCACAAAAACTTTAACCTTGCTTATAACTTTTAAACCAATACAGATTGGGCTTTTATATTTCACATGTGCATTCCTTGTGACAAGACCTTTCCATGGATACCAAAATTGTTGACCTTGTGACCTTGACCTTGGAGATTGACCTACTTTTGAAAAACTTTAACCTTGGCCATATTTTTTGAATGGTAAGTGATAGGGCTTTGATATTTCACATGTGTATTCCTTGTGACAAGACGTTTCCATGGATACCAAAATTTTTGACCTTGTGACCTTGACCTTGGAGATGATTGACCTACTTTTGAAAAACTGTAACCTTGGCCATATTTTTTGATTGGTAAGTGATAGGGCTTTGATATTTCACATGTGCATTCCTTGTGATAAGACCTTTCATGCCGTACCATAAATTTTTGACCTAGTGACCTTGACCTTGAAATTTTACCTAATTTTCAAAAACTTTAACTTGGGCCATATTTTTTGAATGGTAAGTGATAGGGCTTTGATATTTCACATGTGCATTCCTTGTGATAAGACCTTTCATGCCGTACCATAAATTTTGACCTAGTGACCTTGACCTTGAAATTTTACCTACTTTTCAAAAACTTTAACTTGGGCCATAGCTTCTTTTCCCCCGAATAGGGAGGGGCTTTCATATTTCACATATGCATTCCTTGTTAATCAGAGGAGTTATTTATTGTTGTTGTTGCAATTTACATATGGTTGCCACCGGCGAGCTATGTTGTCATTCTGACAAGTCTGGTTAACTGTAAGGCATATGGCTATGATGTTTAACATATAGATTCCTATGTCATAAATGAATCCGTTTAGAGAAAAACATCCCGCTTCGGGTATAATTCTTCACTTTAAGGGCAGTTCTAGTATTTTTTATATGCCTGTCTTAAGACTGGATGTATTATGTTGTAGCGATGTCTGTGTGTCCGTCTTCACGTCTGAGGTCATGCTTCCAATGTTCCAGACTTTTTTATGGAGCCTTTTTGGCCGGATTGCAAAGCAATTCCGGTCTATAGATTGAAGATGTCTGTCCGTCTGCCGTCAACATTTTGGTTAAAGTTTGTGGTTGAGGCAGAATCTAAGGAACTATATGCAGTAAAAAACTTTGTATTATGCATGAAGCTTGCCCATCACAAGACCTTTCAATTTATGCCATAACATTTGACCTAGTGACCTTGACCTTGGACTTTGACCTAGTTAAAAATTTGTTTAAAGTTCCTGGTTGAGGCAAAGTCTAAGGTACTATATGCTGTAGAAACTTTATATTATACATGAAGTTTGCCCATCACAAGACCTTTAAATTCATGCCATAACATTTGACCTAGTGACCTTGACCTTGGACTTTGACCTAGTTAAAGATTTTGGTTAAAGTTTCTGGTTGAAGCAAAATCTCAGGATCTGTTTGCATTAGAAACTTCATATTATACATGTAGGTTGACTTTGACCTAGTTAAAGATTTTGGACATTTGGTTAAAGTTTCTGGTCAAAGGAAGTTCTAAGGAACTGTATGCAGTAGAAACTTTATATTATTCATGTATGTTTCAATTTGTCATACACATGTAGCATTTTACCTAGTGACCTTGGACTTTGACCTAGATAAAGATTTTGGTAAAGTTTCTTGTTGAAACAAAATCTCAAGAACTATCAACACAGTAGAAACATAATATTATAAGGTAGGTTGCCTCTGATAAGACCTTTCAATATATGTCGTAATATTTGACCTAGTGACCTTGACCCAGTTAGTGACAAAAACTTACTTTGCAATCCGGCCATACCATCTTTAGTGGTGTATTTTTAGCTCACCTCGACGAAGTTGAGATGAGCTTATGCTATAACCCCGGCGTCCGCGTCCCCGTCCCCGTCCGCGTCCGCGTCCGGTTAAAGTTTTTGGGCAACTCAGTATCTGACAAAGTACTGATGCTACAGTAACCAAACTTGCACAAGTGATTCATCTTGGGATGCTGAGGTGAACCCATGCATCGGATGCAGCATCTGACCTACATTTTCCGGTTGAATAACTTTGTCAATGTCTGGTTAAAGTTTTTGGGGTAGTTCAGTATCTGACAAAGTACTGATGCTACAGTAACCAAACTTGCACAAGTGATTCATCTTGAGATGCTGAGGTGAACCCATGCATCGGATGCAGCATCTGACCTACTTTTTCCGCTTGAGTGATTTTGCCTTATAAGGCCAATATTGAGCAAAGTATAAGTGCTACATGTACCAAACTTGCATATTGGATGTATCTTTGATCAAACTTTCATAAAATGACCTTGACCTACTTTTGTCACTTGAGTGATTTTGCCTTTAAAGGCCAATATTGAGCAAAGTATAAGTGCTTCATGTACCAAACTTGCATATTGGATGTATCTTTGATCAAACTTTCATAAAATGACCGTGACCTACTTTTTTCACTCGAGTGATTTTGCCTTGAAAGGCCAATATTGAGCAAAGTATAGGTGCTACATGTACCAAACTTGCATATTGGATGTATCTTTGATCAAACTTTCATAAAATGACCTTGACCCACTTTTTCCACTTGAGTGATTTTGCCTTTAAAGGCCAATATTGAGCAAAGTATAAGTGCTACATGTACCAAACTTGCATATTGGATGTATCATTGATCAAACTTTCATAAAATGACCTTGACCTACTTTTTTCACTTGAGTGATTTTGCCTTTAAAGGCCAATATTGAGCAAAGTATAGGTGCTACATGTACCAAACTTGCATATTGGATGTATCTTTGATCAAACTTTCATAAAATGACCTTGACCTACTTTTTCCCACTTTAGTGATTTTCTTATTATACATGTACTTAGAGATATGTTTCAATTGAACTTTGCTGCCGCGAGGTGAGCTTCGTAATCTTTGATTACACTATGTTTAAAATTTAAAAGTACAATGAGTCATGAAATTACACCATTTGTAATATTTTAGGATCAAGAACAACGAGGAGGCCATGCAGAGAGTAGTATCTGAGACAAGGAAGCTGTTCAAGGATCAGAATTGGAGCAGAGGGACATTAGAAGGTTCACTTGATTTAGCTTTTAAGTTTTAATGTTTGTTTCACTTGTGTATGTATTATTAGTTATACAGTGTTTTACTGGGAGGATACCGAAATTTATTGGGTCGATGAAAAAAGTTGTATTCACCTTGCCCAGTACAAATTTTTAAATCGACCAAATATATTTTTTTTAACTTTCCTGTAAAATACTGTATAACAGATTTATCCCACCGATGGCTTTTTGTTTGTGTTTTTTACGTCAACATATTTTAAAGCATATTGCTGACGTCAACAGGGTAAATTAAGCATCTTAGTAGAAGCAGGATATCAGTAATATGATATGAAATAAAATTTGGTTTTTTCTTGACCAATCAGATGTCAAATATTTGGCCAGAAGTGGAATAAATATATATAAAACCAGGCATTCATGCCACCCTTTATTTGCCATAATATTCCTATAAATTCCCTATAAGTGTACCACTGTGCTGTACAGTAGACTACTGTTAATTGTCTGAAGGGATTTGTCAGTGAGTCCACAAGTAAGAGGTCAAAATTTTACTTTCAATCTTTATTGAACTTTTGATGTAAGTTATCCATGTTGAGAAATTAAGACCGATTGATTTTCAAGCTCAGAGGTCAAGGTCAAAAATAGTCAACAATAGAAAATGCTAGAGGCCACAGTTTATTTTCAATATTCATCAAACTTTGCATGTAAGGTGTCTCTTTGATGGCGAGAGAACAACACCTGTAGATTTTTAAGGTCAATGTCATAATGGGCGATATTAGAAAAAACTTGTTCAAATTATTAAAATAATAACATTGAAATTTTTTGCCACACAAATGAATGCTGAAATGCATGGCTTGTGTTTTTATGAACCCGTAACTGAAGATTCGGGGGCATATAGTTTTTGGTCTGTTTGTCCGCAAAAACTTTAACCTTAGCCATAATTTTTGAATGGTAAGTGATAGGGTTTTCATATTTCACATGTTTTTTTTGCACATGTGTATTCCTTGTGACAAGACCTTTCCATGGATACCAAAAACTTTTGACCTTGTGACCTTGACCTTGGAGTTTGACCTACTTTTGAAAAACTTTAACCTTGGCTATTACTTTTGAATGGTACATGATAGGGCTTTCATATTTCACATGTGCATTCCTTGTGACAAGACCTTTCCATGGATACCAAAATTTTTCACCTTGTGACCTTGACCTTGGAGTTTTAACTTATATTGAAAATTTAAAAATTAGTCATAACATTTGAATGGTAAGTGATAGGGCTTTCATATTTTACATGAATTCCATGTGGCAAGACTTTTCCATGGATAATAAATTTGACCTTGTGACCTTGACCTCAAATGTGGAACTACATTTCATCTATTTTACTGACAAAGATGCCAATGGGGGCATTCGTGTTTCACTAACACAGGTTCTATTATTATTAGAATCTATCAACCCTTTGTACAGGAACAGTAAATTTCAACCCCAAGTATCACAGATTTGCAAAGAATTTGATTCAAGGGTGGGATTTTCCTGTCCCTGTACAAAGGGGTGTTTATTTTCTCTCACTGGTAAATTTTTACATATTAAATTTAGATGTATTTGCAATTATAAGATGTAGTTATTCATTACAAACAATATGATTATTCAAATTTTTTTTGTTTTAAACTTCTAATTTTCTCTTCATTTTTATATAGAAGCATTCAAGAATGTTCTGGTGAATAAAAGGGTCCAGCAGAAGAGGCAAGAGAGGGGGAAACATGAGCGCCATAGGGATCAGGCAAAACGCAGCAAGCGTATTCGTGCGGTAAAAGACCTTTTTACTTAAACAAAACAGATTTAGAATATTTAAATATAAGGCCATACCAAATTAATTAAATGCTCTTTGGATTTCCTTCATTTTTTTCAAAATTAAAAAAAATTTTTTTAAAATGATTTGCTCACCCGCCTCATAAAACTTCTGGCTTAATGAATCTTGTTGTGTGTGTTTTGTTAGGAGCAAATTTGTTACAAATATGGCAATAAAAGTCAAGGAGGTAGAAATGTTAGAAATTTTTTTTCTTACCGTTGTAATGTCATTTATGTGCAATTAATTTTCACGCTCGCTTCTTAAAAACAAAATTACTTAAGAAAAATGAAAACTTCATATTTTACTCGCTGGTACTTCAATACTTAAAAAAATTCAAATTTTTGCTTGTACCCTTTTTTTTACAAGAAAAAATTAATTTGGTATGGTCTAAATTAAAGAAATTTTTCACACTAACTGTTTTGAATTGGTCCCCTACAGGCTTGCCATAGAGTTTCCACCTCATTGTCTATCATTCTGTCCATCTGTGCTATCACACTAAAGATCAGGTTTAGGTTTGACTTTGGCTCTGGACTATAATGTTTAATACAAGCATACGAAGTAAAATTGCAGGACATAGATTTGTGCCAGTAGGGGACTTCTATCACTGTCCAAAACTTCTTTGGTTCTTTGCTTCTACTGTCAAGGTTATGTACATAACACATTGCTATAACTTACTGTATATTACAAGTCAACTTTGCAGAGATGGTCAATCAATTGATAAGAACATTGCTAGTTTTATGTCTCCTTGGAGGCAAAACAGTTTAACATACTTGTATGTAGGGATCATCCTATCTCGTCTTGAAGTCACATTTTCAGAGAATTTCAATTTTTCCAATTAAAAAATGTCTCTTTAAATGTGTGATGTTCAAGATTTGGTGATCCAAGGATTTCTTTATGAAAAGTTTAAAAATATATTATGATAATGTAATAATGAAACTAGGCTTTTTATTTCATTTCCCTCTATCTTTATATTTCAGTACGTTGTGATGCATTATGTTTGGGTTTTTTTTTACAGAAAGTAGAGAGGAGAAAAAGAGCCTTAGCTGCCATTTGCTGGTCCCCATCAACCAAAAAAGATGTAGAAGGCATTCTCAATCCTTCCTTCACTTCCCCGGAGAAGTCCGATGATGAATTAGGCGGTCGGTACAGGATCCCTTTTATATGGGAGAGCTCAACCTTGGCCAGAAAGAAGAGAGCTTTGGATGAGAAATATCGCAATGATGTATTGAAGACAGACCAAGCAAGGCGACAACTGTGCTTCGTGACAGATCATCCGTCAGAATCTATCTTAAAGACACCACCAAAGGATTCCCCAACCTGGGTAATCTCATCTCGATATGAGGGGTGACTTTAACTTTTCGAAAAAAGTGATACTAGTAGCAAATCTTATTGTTGAACAATTTTAAGTTGACATAGAAGTAATGTAATAGTAGCTATTTAAAGAAGTAATGTAATAGTAGCTATTCAAGTTTTGAGTCATTTATGATATATTTATGATATACCTGTTGCCAAATAACTATCAATCCTTCCATTAATTGGTGCAATTTTATATCAATTTTTAAATTTTTTTGTAGCCATTTTTAACAAGTATAGCTTTAAATTCTGTTTTAAGAATACATATATTTATTTGTCCCGAGTCTGTGTGTATGATTACAAACTACCGTAGTTGTTAATGTTTATGTTATTATGTGATACAGTGTGTTTACAATTATTAATTATTCTAGGTTATAATTAATGACTTTGAAATAACAAATGTTACAGGGTAGAAATTACTATTAGTCAGGTGTCTTTGAATTTAGCCTTTACTTGCAGTTTAAATCCTCGAACACATATATCAATAGTAGCTATTAATGGGTTTGAAGTTTTAATGTACAGTGTATCATATTGTTGTTGATATTTATTCATATGATATCCAACTTGCAGCTTATTTGAGAAGCAATTTATATTTATTTATAAATTTTTTATTATGGATATTTCAACAGATAGATTATTGATGCATCTCAAGAAACCAAATGTATTTAATATAGTCAATAGAAGCTTTAATATATTTTTTTAATTAATGTTTTTGATAAGAAATTTAGATTTTATTACAATATTGTACATGTGGGTTTGTATGTCACCTACGATGCAAGGTCGACATATGGGAGTCACTCTGTCTGGTATATACTTTTACTATTCATCTATACTCACACCCAATGAGGGTAATGCATGCCTGCATATCTAGAGTCACACATGTACCTGTACTTGAACAGAGCTAATTTATTCATGTATAGTGTTGTTTCTTTATATATTTTAATATTATTTATTACTTTGGAACATGTATTTCCAGAAGCTTACTATGAACAAACTCTTCTTCAAACATACCATGACGTTTTATAGATATTTATTTACAAAATCTTGAATGCATAATTATGTTATTATTTTTGATTCATCATTGTTAAAATTTTGTGCTTAACTTTTGTGTACAGATGAGAAATGTGATAGCATTTGATACATGTATCTGATCAAATTTTCAATAAATTCATGTTACTGAAATTTATAGAGTTGTGTTATTGATTTTCATAGGATATATAATTTATAACAGATTCACAGATCTAGAAGTGTAATGGAACAATAAACAAATTATGGACAATTAACAACTATGACAATATATGTAATAGAAATATGCTATTTTCAACATGAATACACACATCCACAACAGTGAATGGGCATGATTTCCATATTTCTTCCATGTTGTTTCCAAGCGAGGAAACCTGCACTGTACATGGGTTTACACGAGATGGAACCTACATGGAAACCTCCCGTTTCCATTCGGATTCCAAGTGGTTTCCATCATGGAAACTATCCTTGTATATGGGTTTACACAGGGTGGAAACTGCATGGAAACCTCTGGTTTCCATTCGGATTCCAAGTGGTTTCCATCGTGGAAACCGGGCGGTTAGCGCTTTCCAAACGCATGGAAACCACTGGTTTCCACAATGGAAACCTGATGGAAACCACGTGGAAACCGCGGGTTTCCAAGTGGTTTCCACCAGGTTTCCAAGGTATGGAAACCTGTTTTTTCGTGCTGTGTGAGTGCCTGATGCTCCTCCCTATGGACACTGTAAGGTATAACAATCATTTTCAGGGAAGTGAGATCATGGACACTTTATTTAAATAATCATAATGCTAATTATCATTCATATCTTTAAATTTCTATTCACTTAAAATTAATGTGTTTCATTATAGAATGCTTCATCGTTCATATACTTGATGTTTAAAGGTAAATGGAGTGAGTTTACTATACCTTTCTATAGATGTTGAAGAAATAACGCACATTTTTTATATTACATTACATAATGGGTAATTTTCCAATTTATCATTCTATTATTCATTCATGCACTCTAATAATGTAATTTTCACTTACCTTAATTCACTGGACTGAGAAAATGATAACTCTGGGGACCAAAGTTTCGTAGAAGGGGGGCTCTGAAATGCTCGACAGTGCAAAAATGCAATATATCAGAACATATTTTATGCTTTCATTTCTTTCATGTTTTATCCTAATTTGATAATTAAATTGTTAAATTGATATACTGTCATGACAGGACGGGCGGCTCGAATTTACTCGTAAATTTCTAAGTCAACGATAGTATATTTTTCTAAGAAAGCGTAAAGTAATCCTAATTTTGTTTGAAGGGGGATATTATATAGATGTATAATTGTTATTCAAACCAGAATTACTATGTATTTTTTCTGTTTATTGATGAAATCAACTTTGACAATCTGTTCGTAATGTTTACGTACGGCCGATCGCCGACTTCGTACAGGATGGATGCAACTCACCTTATTTTCACATGTTACTTATACATGGGGTTTGACAGTAAGTGTTTTGAATACTTTCCCTGACATGGTCGCCATAGCACTTTCTACATAGAAATGGCCTCAGACAGTGCAGTTCATGTTTTTCATATGTTTTCATTTTCGTGCATGATCATCGTAGGCGGGTGCCGCTAGCCAACAGGGGATGCTTACTCCTCCCGGGCACCTGGTCCCACCTCTAGCTTGCTAGGGGTCCGTCGATGCTCACTTTGGTGGTCTTTTGTGAGTGCTGTTGAGATTATCGTCAGGATCCTCTTTAACTCATTATAGTAACATTCGTAAACCCGGTTAAGATTCAATCTCTGAGGGTGAACATTAGGTTATCATTAAGTTAATTCCACTTGAAAGTGATCAGAAAGTTGTTTATTTACATCGCGCACTTGTCAAATTCTTCGTTTGCGCCATCTTGGTTGCTGCGTCTGCACGTGCGCGCTAAGCGACCAGTTGCTATGGCGGGACAGTCTAAAGACCCGGGTACGGTCTGAGCTTGACGGAAATTGTATCCCCGAGTTCGAGGAAAGACCTAAGTAATTAAGAGAAGAAAAGAAATTATAGAGAAAAAGAGAAATTAAGAGAAGAAATTACGAAGGAGAAATGAGCGTAAGAAAACAAATATTTTGGAACTAAGACAATTTTTAGAACTTTTTAATTCATAAAATGATTTTCTTAGTGAAACCTCCATAATTCGCCTCCGAGATACGTTTTTGGCTACTTTACATTACTTTTGGTAAAACTTATGAATGAAACTTAGTATGAAATTGAAATATGAGATACTTGAGTTGGATTCAAGGCTAGAGCTAGACGGACCCAATGTACAGAGTGTACACAAATTCTTCGTATCGGCATTGACGACATAGGGTGTTGGCACGACAATATGTCGGTCGCAATCCAAAATCTTGGTCACAATATATTCTTTGGAGTCCCAGGCGTCCTGGATTTTAGTTCTGTGAAGAACCCGATTCCTGAGATTAACTATAGCCCCGATCGGTATCTCATGCTGGTCGCATTTTATCCCGATTCTCTGCTCTGACCAAAGCAGAAGATCGAAGCTTCCCACCTGCTTTTTCATACGCGGCCTTCTTACGCTGAATGTGCTGTTTTAAATATTCACCAGGAGATACTACATCATCCTCCTCCTCCCCCTCAAAGTTTAGGAGAGTATCCACAAGTAGACGAGGATTTCGCCCGAGAAAGAAATTAAATGGCGCAAATCCAGTAGATGAGTAAATGGTTGAATTATATACAAAGAGAAGCTCAGGTAAATGGTTCGGCCATCGACGCTTTTCACGTGGTGACAGTGTTGCCTTGTTGATAGTAGGGAGTTGTATGGGTTTTCTTCACACTATACATTTTGAATAGTTCAGCAATTAAGGCACTTTCAAAATTCCGCTGACCGCCGTATTTCAGAAATCAAAAGAGGTTGATAACTGCATATGTTTTTGCATTTCTACTATGTTTTCTGGTTTATAGCTCTTCAATGTAAATATCGCGTCTCATCTAGCTTCACGTCAAACGCAGATTGAAGCTAGAGCTTGCAATCTAATTGTAGGAGGCAAACAACTGTCCTTTGGTAGGGACATCACTGTAGAATTACATGTTGGCATCCTGGAAAGTGCGTCAGTAGCTGAATTTAGTATACCCGGCCGATACTTTATCGTGAGATTGTACTGTTTCACGGTCCGTCTCTGCTCAGTAGCTCCTAGTGTAGCGCTTGTTTGCCGTTAGCTTGTATGGTTGTTATCTGTTATAATTTATGAAAGTAGATCCGAACAGGTAGTCTTTAAACTTTTCGGTGACTGACCATTTAATGGCCAAAAGCTCTACAACTACAGAACTGTAGTTGAATCGTTACGTTCGGCGGGACGTAGTGAATAGGCTTCGTCCTCCAAGTTTGCGTCCGTTTCGAGGACGAAGGGTTTAGAACAATCGGTTAATCCAAAGACGTCTGTTGATGAAAGTTGCGCTTTGAATTGATTAAACGCACGATCACAGTCCTCTGACCACAATATCGGGAGCATGCTATTTGTTTTTTTTTTTTGTACACTACTTTCTTTGTTGCATAAGAGATTATATAAGGTCTTAGCTAGCTGAGCGTCCTTCGGAACAAAGCGCAGGTAATAGCTTGTGAATCAAAGAAAGCTACGTATTTTTTCACAGTCCCCGGTGTCGGTCAACCACGAATTTCTTTTGATATGTCCTCCTTCTCTGCAACCATAAGACCTTCTTTAGGTCGTTGAGCTTGAGCTCTGATCGAACATCTTTTAATATTTCGGTCAGTTCAGAATCATGAGACATGGGTGACGCTTGCTCCCCATTTTGTTTCGGTTTTTCGTGGTCTTGACATAAGAGTATAGCTTCCTCTCGCTACTCCGAAAATGCTTTGTCTTTGTGGATGCGGATTAGTTTGTTTCAGTTCACGACGTAAACCATGGTTCGTGTACGTTTTCTACCATATGGTTTCTTAACATATATTCTTATCGATGCGATATAAACGATCAAATGTAAGACGTCTTCAAATTGAATAGCATCATTTTAGAACAGATAGATTGGCAACATTGGCCAGACATGCACGTTTCGGGTACTTAACCCTCGTCAGTGATCCTGAAATCTAAACAATTAATATGCCAAAAAAGTATGAAAGTTACTTTGTCGAAAAGGCGTTCAGAAAGACGGAGAAGGAAAATTTCGACATGATTATGTAGGATAATTCCTCGTTTGATAGAACTCCAAGAGTAGTTCCGAGGCAGTTGACCTCTCGCAAAATACTTCTTGTAGTATGTCTAGTACGATATTAGACAATGGAGGGGATCTCCAACAACACCAGGTTGTAGCACCCACAGCAAAACCCCACAACCCCCAATGCAAAAACACAAAGCAGACAAGCACAGAAAGAGACGCATAAGGGACTAGGAACGTCAACGCACAACACAGAAACATTAAACACAAATGACTGCACGTAAACCAACGAGACCAATGGGCAACCGGTGCCGACTTAGGACGGCAATCTGCCACGGAAATAGCAGAAGGTATGGTTATCCTGGATTACGTGCGCACAACTCTTCCACTTTTCCGATTACCCAGAGGTTTCGACGAACGTACAATTGTGGTGTAAAACATCCTCCTCACTGTCAGATGACCACACACAAACAAGACCGCAAAACGCAGGGGCCCAAGCAACACAGATGAATATGAAAATGGATATAAAGAGGGCGTACGTAATACAATCCGTGCTCTGCCGCCGCAAGCTCATGTATGTTATCATCCGAGGAGTCCGACTGACATTCAGAGAGGACAGGTGGTCGGGACCCTGTCTTCTCTAAAGAGGTTTGGACAGGGCCCGTCATGGAGTCCCTTCGTCACAGTCAGTCAGAGTGCAAGTTTTTAGAATGCGCTTGTACAAGATTGTAGATTGGTCAAGTACCAAGCCTAGTGTCCGTCTGGTGACATTTGGATCATATCCACGGTATAAAAGGCGTTTGATGATTCTGACGCATTTTCGATAGTGATGTTGTCTATCTTTGATCCTTCTTATCTTGTTAATAATGTCACCATAAAATGCAGGTTGTGAAATACCCAAAGCTATATACTCCGTTGCCTGTATTGGTCCGAATTTCAGAAGAAGCTGACAATAATTTTTGTAAAATTTCCAGAAAGTCTTTACTAGTTTGTGAAAGCGAAAACCTTGTCCTAAAAGTTTCTTGGTAATTTGTAAATTTATACTATGAAAATCCAAAACATCAGTACATGCTCTAGCATACCGGATGAGCTGTGAAATATAGATACAATAGGACGGTAATCTAGGAACATCATCGTCAAGCCAAGGGAAATTTACTATGTTAAATCCAAAATAATCTCTTTTGTCATACACACTTGTATGGATTAGGTGACGTTTTCTTTCCCATTGGACGGTAACGCATTTCCTCTTTGGCAAGTCAATTTAGGTTACTAAGAAAGAAATCGAACTTAATATGTGGATTGATTGTGATACGACGAAGAATCCTGTTTATTTTCAAGGCATCTAATTAAAAGTCGAAGTTTACGGAATTAATCCTGTCCGTCGTACGTGGCATTTTCCAAGGTCAAAGCTACGAGTAACTGTATCTTCATTCATTAGTCCATTTTCCAAATAAAAGATAGGACCGTTCCAAACCTTGATTTTATAGACACAGACACCCGACATCACATCATTTGGCAAAATTTTTAATTTTGACGTCACATCTGATCGCAGCTTGATGTGTTGTCATTCCTTTTATTTTGACGTCACAATGAAGATATCGCGAAATTTTGTGATATCTGGTGTTTGACTGTCTCACGATTTATTGCAGCCGGAACGCTTGGGAGCATTGTTTCTAAAAGGGGCGGATAACTCTTGACACAAAAAGTAGCAGAATAAAAATAAATTGGGCTAAACGACCTTAATTGTTTATCTCAAATTTTAAATATTATTATACAACAAATAATACTCGGATATAATTCATTAGATATAACTGAAATTCCTCTGAAAGGGATTTTTGATATTTTTCAGCCCTGCTAAAGATCCAACGAAAATTGTGCATACACCGTTGGTTTTAAAAGCTGACACAAATGCTCCCCTTTGCACTTCTGGTCAAAATTCAACGATAATCTTTTCTACAAAATCCCAATTATGAAACCTATATAGAATTTTAGTCGGTAAGTACTCTATAAATAGGAATAAAAACGCTATAACGAGGACCAGATTTTAATTAAAATTCATCATTACGGACTCAGAATACACCAAATTCAAGTGGCAATGGAATTTTTAACATTTGTTTTATGGTTTGATACCTTGTAGATGATTTTGTGCCAGTGCCATGTTTCATTTTGGCAATTCTAACCACTTCGCAGCACCGACTTGGGTACATGTGTACTCGCTGTTTACAAACGAGTTTCCATACGTTGACATGAAAGATGGACGCCTGAACAGCATATCGAAGTTTGAAAGGTGACACAAACCCCTTAAGGCAAAGATCGGCATACTATTTTTGGTTTTGGTGACTTCGGTGATATATAAAGTTTACATTCAGACTGTTCCCAATCATTCCCAGCCGGGAATTTAAAAGAAAATAAGCAATAAAATGCAGGTAAACAGATCGCTGGCGAAAAACTGCCCTTGACAACGCCCGATTCATTTCAAAATGCCACAAAATTTACCTGATTAAGTGTTATGACTTGAAACGGTATCTCTATTGCCATCAAAATCACCTGTGTCCTTCTTGTTTACACATGCAGCACAGTCAGTATGACGCGTTTTTAATGACGTGGTACAATGTCGTCATATTCAAAACATTTGTCACGTGACTTCGTTTTTAAACTTCAAAGACAAGTGCCGACTGGCGTTCCGGCTGTTGGAAAATCTTCTATTTAATTTGTAATATTGAGAAGTCAAGTGTATTTGTCATATTCATATATTGTATTGTGAATGATAGCGATTTGTAATGTGAATTCATTATTATATACATATATATAATGTCGAAGGGTTCCAACTCTATACCTTCTTGAAGAAAATTCCAAAACAATTTCCATTTACCAGACACGTGTTTATTATATACATGTAAGACTCATAAGCCCTAGCGGCTGAAAGTTTCAAATAAACGAAACTAAACGTAACCCATATCAGTGCTGTAGAATTACATTTTCCACTTCACTTTTAAGGATTTTACCTAGACTCAATCATAATAAACATTTAAGAAATACCTATCAGTTATTCAGTCTCAAAGTCGACAAACTTTTTCCATAAGAACGGTTGTGAAAATATTTTCGTTGAATGGAATTTTCGTAGAGTACAAAACTTCATGAAGAATGTACTTTGTTGCCTTGTTACGTTAGTGTATCAAAAAGCAGACGATGACAGTTTGTTAAAGGGACGGTGTCCCTGAAAATTAATTTTACAAAATTTTGTAATGCAAAATCTTTCTTTTCATATTATGAAAGTATACATTCTCATTTGTACAAATTCAAATTTTCAGGCCAATCTAACGCATACTTTCGCCGTTATAGACCGCAGCTCTAATTCATTCCACTAGCGCCACCTACAATGTATGGAGTTTTTACTATAGAGGTATACGGAAATTTAATTGTTACAAAATCGACAATATTAGAGTGGTTACTGCATATTTTCAATTAAAACTTTTTCTGGCTCATTTTTTCCTCTATCTAGACCGGTTTGAGTAAAATTTACATTTTCAATAAAAAATTATTTTCAGGGACACTGTATCTTTAAGTTATCTCCTTCCATCTTTGTGTATACCTATAGATGTTAAACGTCTTCCAATATTCAATAGCATACGGGTTTTGTTTTGGGAGCTAGGCGTCTTTAAGATAAGCTTCTCAGTCAGGAAAATGTTTGTGACCGACAAACATCGTCACTGAGGAAGTTCTACGGTCGATATGGCGAACTCGTCACTATGATGCCCCCATCTCCAGGATGGTAGATGATATTCTGTCATAGACCATTTGAATCATCCAACCAAAGATTGTACTCTATGTCTTCAAAAAATGGAAGTTACCGGATGTGACAGTTCTACCGAATTGAAGCGGCGGGCGTTGCATGCAAGCAGGAGATGCTTACTCTTCCTGGGCACCTGGTCTCACTCCCATATCGGAAGTTCCCTTTTTTACATATGGTGGAGGTTTTTGTTTGTTTGCTTTGGTTCCTGTTTTATCCTGATTTTGTATGCCTTCCGTTTCTGATTTTCTGAATTATCGATTTTGTGCTGTATACAGGGATGTGGTCATTATCCATATTTGTAATCCTTTAAGAACAGATTAATTTCCAGCATGGACCAGAATATAAAAACAAGTTTGCCTCACAAATATATTTACATTGAAAAGTAATGATTAGGATTTCACAAGGAAAATAATATTTTATTTTATTTTAAGTCAACAGACCTTTTAACAGCAATTCTCTGTAAGAACCAAAGAATTTCAAGTCATGTTGGCACAGCATGTCATGGATTTTTTAGATTTTTAGTATGGAAGTTCAATATGCAGTACTAGTATGTAAATCAACCCCAGTTTTTTCAAAAAGGTTGTCGTTGCCATGGTAACCGTGTCTGAAGTTTCAAAAATCGAGAAAATTTATAGGACGAGGCATATTTGTAGGCTTCGTTACGATCGAAACAGGTACTTTTTTTATCAGAAATTGTTTTGATTTTTTTTCTTTTAATCCTTATTATTATGCATATTTGTAAAGTTTTACATTCATCTCGGATGCCTTTTGTATACAAGATGAAAAATTGGGCCAAAACAGGGTATAAAAAGGCTCTGTTTTGGGCTCCTAAAGACCTTTTTTTTGCACGTTTTTACTGTTTTACAAGGTTGAAAGTCTATCATAAAAGCACCAATTTCTGAAGTCCAAGTTCTAGTTATCCAAATAGTATCATCTTTGAACTATACATTAATATAAAAAAATAATTGGGCTAATTTGTCCTTTTATATGTAAAGCAGCATCAAATTTAGTTGCTATAGCAACAATCGGCTAAAAGGTTCACATACGATGAATTTAAACACAACCTCTATCAAACTATCTACGCATGATGTTTAAACAGAAGTTCATGTATACATCTATCAGAGGCGTTTTAATATAAAAATGACATTGAAAATATTTCAAGGTCACCCATTGAATTTCCAAGGTCATTAAACTTTAAGTAACCAAATTAGACAAAAATCCTGATTTTTCATAAAACGAAGGTGCCAATATTTTAGAAACCTTGAAATATTGAACTAAACAGTTATTTGCCATAAAATGATACATGTATCACTATTTTCTTAGAACTATTGATAACGTTTCTTTACATCTTCGAATATCTAAATTCTTCGTGAGCATTTTGATAAAAAAGGGATGAAATCTGTATTTTCTTGTTTTTTGACGAAAACATATTTTCCTATTAAATTGCTCAAGTTCAATAAATTCTAAGATGTTTCTTTCTTATATTCATGTACTTTAATAATAAATATGACCTATCAAACTATTCAAATAAAAAAAAATCATTAAAATCGGTAACAAAAAAATAAAAAAATCAATATTTTATGCAAAATTTGAGTCTCAAAGTATAAATGACCTTGAACATCAAGCCAATGACCTTGAACATTTTAATTGTGCTTATGTAAAAGATTTAAGTCAGATCTATTCATGCATACATTTTGACAATCTTATGTAACTATAAAGAGGAATTAAATCAATTTCAAAGAATATATAAAACAAGCAAAATGGTCTAATGTTGTCATGGCAACGGTCTTTGACGACAGAATTTAGGTAAAACTCTTAATATACCCACTCCAATTTTCGTTCATTTTATTTGTCAATAAACATATATTTCCTTTGATGAAAATCACTGGTCTCCTATTGGTGCCTTTTGTGATATTTAAGATTGAAAATGGTCAAAAACACACTAAATTGGCCCTTATTTTCAGCTCTTTTTTTCGCTTCATTTTGACTTATTTTGGCTTAATACAATAAGCTTCCTGTAATAATTATCACATAACTAAATGTACTAAGTAAGAATAGAAGTAAGGAAGAATAGATTATATGAAGATGAACAAGCTGTTACAGTGGTATCCATGGCAACGAAGTCTCCGGAGCTGGCTTATTTCATGGTCCCAAAAATGCTATAAATAGAATGACATCGTTACCATGACAACCAGAGGTCACATTGGCCGAAAAGTGTTATTTTCATGGTCACTACTTAATATATACCTATTATACCGAAATTCATCAAATCCATGACATACCGTGCCGATCGATTTTGGTCCTTACAGAGAATGGCTATTAATAAGAAAACTCATTTCTTTGTTTCCCTTTTCCGCTTAGAGATCGTTTGTACGTTGAAGATGATCTTGCAATGGAAAATATCATTTTCCTGGGATCGATTCTTTCACTGAGACATCTGAGTTATACCTCTTTACCCAATAATTTTGCGTTAGTACAGTTACAGTTGTAGAGGGTTGTTGGCCGGAGAGTGTTTAACATAAATGTTAGAAATAAGATAATGGAGGACGCTGTCCGTGACGTATGGACGTAGTCCTCTTAAAGATAACACATCCAACCCACCCCGCTACGTCTTCCGGTATATTTTTTGGGCTTGATAAGTTTTATACTTTTTGGTCAGTGTCACTGCTGGTGGACCAAGAGTCCCCGAGGGCACATGTAGCCAAGTTCGATCAACTTCGGTTAATCGTCTGTCTCTTTAACGCATTTGAAATTTTCTGTTACAAAACTTCTTGAAATTTCTAAAACGTGGGTCGTGAAGCATGATATCCCACCAATTCTGCTACGTCGTTTTGGTGCATTTTTCGACATAATCATTTTCATACTTTTTGGCTATTTTACATTGTTTAGACTGAGGATCACTGACGAGGGTTTAGTATCCGAAACGTGCATGTCTGTTCCATGCTGTAAATTTATCAGATCTTAAATGATGCTATTGAATTTAAAGAGGTTTAACATTTGAACTACTTGGTGAGTGTCACTGCTGGTGGACCAAGAGTCCCCGAGGGCACATGTAGCCAAGTTCGATCAACTTCGGTTGATCGTCTGTCTCTTTAACGCATTTGAAATTTTCTGTTACAAAACTTCTTGAAATTTCTAAAACGTGGGTCCTGTAGCATCATATCCCACCAATTCTGCTACGTCTTTTTGGTACATTTTTGGACATAATCATTTTCATACATTTTGACCATTTTACATTGTTTAGACTGAGGATCACTGACGAGGGTTTAGTACCCGAAACGTGCATGTCTGTTCCATGCTGTAAATTTATCAGGTTCTATCTTCTCTAAAGAGGTTTGGACAGGGCCCGTCATTCAATATTATCTATATTTATCTATGTTTCTATTTCTTCATTTATATGCTATTTGTTTTGACTGATTAATTTACATATTTATTCTTTTTGAATCAGTGATACTCTTTTTGTCTACATACGTACATGTATAAAGGGGATCTCCAACAACACCAGGTTGTAGCACCCAAAGCAAAACCTCTAAACACCCAATACAAAACACAAAGCAGACAAGCACAGAAAGAGACGCATAAGGGACTGGGAACGTCAACGCACAACACAGAAACATTAAACACAAAGGACTACATCATCCGCCTGCATGCTATGGCTTTGCCATTATTCATACTATACAATGAGAAATTTGACAAAGTTATATTTTATTGTTCGTAGAAGCTTTTAAATTATGAATTTTGGAATCTGATTTCAGGTGTCGTGTTTGACTTTCATTTACCGACATGCATCGTAGAACAAGGAGATAAAAAAGTAAAAAAAAAAACTCTCATTACGAGGAGTATTATCAAGTAGAAAGCAGGAAAAACGAAAAACATAATAAAATTGATATAAAAAACGAAAAACGAAGAAGGGTAATCATAGGTTGCCTACATTTGACGACCTTTTGCTATGTCAAAAGCAACTGGTGTACATGTTGCAGTTTTCAAATTCAAATTTGAACCTTTGAAATCAACGCCTAGCTACAGTTCTTAATGTGTCCGGTCGGTATTCTAAATATTATTGGTTCAAACCTCGTTGGTATTGCGGTTCAAGCAACATGACTACAGACACTTATATATATCGTATAGGGAAGGGATCGATCTCCATCAAGATATGATAGGATAGGATCTTCAACAAGACTGGGTTGCAGCACCAACGGCCACACTCCAACACACCCTAAGTGATAACATAGAGAATAATACGGAAGTGTTTTGACTCTATAAGTTGCTACGTCAATCGATACATTTTTGAACATAATACTTTTCACTTTCTTTGGCCATATTGAGGATCAATGTCGAGGGTTAAGTACCCGAAAGGTGCATGTCTGGTTCGTGCTGCAAATGTGTCTGTTCTTAAATGATGCTATTGAATTTGAAGAAGTTTTACATCTATACCTTCTTGAGGAAACTTTAAAACTAAATTCTCGTGCACCAGACACGTGTTCCGAAACTGAATCCTCATCAAAAGACACACACAGCAAGAGACACAAAAAGGGCAAGGAACACGACATAAAACACAAAATACCACAATTATCAATGAGACCCATGGGCAATCGGTCTCTACTTAGAAAGACCATCTGCTAAGTTAGTGGCAGATGGTGTGATTATCCGGTTATCCAATCAGACTAAGCAAAGTACAGATATATTTACGAAGAACGCCCTTGTCCGTATTGTGTGAACTTGTCTGTGTTGTTTTTCTCAATTTACCCATCGTAGATCTTATTAATGCATACCTTACTTTATGTGGCAAACAATTAAAGAATCAAATTGTACTTGCGAAGTCGACAAGGTTTGTTTGTAGCCTAGAAGAAGGTTAAAATAGAGTCACAAAGCAGAATTGTTTTTAAACAAATGTTAAGGAATGTTTCCTTCCAAATAAATGTGGCCTTTTATGCCTTGTATTTTGTAAAAGCGTTCGATAAATTCTGTCGGATTCGTTTCCTTGATATTGAGTTCTAGAAGTCATAACAATCAAAGTAGAAGCCATAAATAAATGTCATATGGATTAAAGTTTCCATACTCATGTTGTAGAAGTCTCGCGCTTCAGTCATCGTAGGTTAAGATTGAAGAATTCTATCGTTAAAATATTTCATGATTTAGGGCCTTCAGTAATTCAATTATTATTTGTAAGTTGATTTGTATGGAACGCTATGACTATCTTCGTGAAACAGGACACTGCTCGTGAAATATATTGATGAATATATTAATAAAACAAACACCGAATTGATTCTCAAACGGTTAAATCGATTTCACCATCTCCTTATGATACCAACGAAACCCGTTGAGATTTTATTTGGCGGTTTTTTAAATATGTTTTTTCAATATACATGTACTAAATCGTCAATGTTGAAATATAATGTTGTCATGTTATGTCATGCTAAACAATTTTACTATGTTGTGATTAAACTATAATATGCTGTTGTCATGTTATGTTATGCTAAACACTTTACTATGTTGTGATTAAACTATATTATGTTGCTGTCATTTTATGTTACGCTAGTCGACAGTTATATAATGTTGTTACTTTACTATAATATGTTTAGATGGGTTTCCAGGTGTCGAATTTAAACCCAACTATTTAACTAGACTGTCGAAATAGTACTTTTTGCAAGTAAATGTGTAATTATTTGAGGCTTTGTCCGCTGGTGTGATGACATAATGTTCTTGGAGGTAGGTAAGCTCTGTGATAACATCAGGGTCTTTAAAAATAGACACGAATCTGGTGTTTGCAGTTGATTTTAATCGGTTAATTCTAGATAAAAGTAACCCTCTGATGGATTTTATCCATTCTGAAAGGGTGTCGAGCTGTACATCCTCTTTCTTTGCCCAACGTCTTGCATATTCCTCACAAGAGTCCATGATAATTTTGACATTTTGGTTCCATGTAAAGGACATACTTTCTCTGTATTTGGGACCCTTTTTAACAATTCTCTCAACTTGTCGTTCTTGACTATACTAAGGTCACTAGTAATAAAAAAAAAGAAATGGCCTTATTGAAAAAAAAATATGTGTGAATACATCTGATCAAGTTTAATTTTGTTTTCGATTGACCTATTTTTACAGGAGTTATGGCCCTTGGACTTGGATATTTTTGGATTTTCAGTTTCCGGACTTTTCTTGGCTGTTGATGTAGATATTGAGTTGACTTTTGTGTCGCCTGCGAAGCATAGCGACACTTAGGGGTCACTTTGTCCGTCTGTCTGTCACACTTGGATGTCACACCCTATAAAAGTGAATCCTCAGTGCGCTATGTTTCTCAGGCGACACATGCATACCTTGGAATGATTTTTGGTATTAAAGTATCATACAGGTCAATGATGCAGAAGGGTTCCAACTCTTTGCCTTCTTGGAGAAAATTTCAAACCAAATTACATGCGCCAGACAAGTGTTTCGAATATTAAATTATCATCAGTGATGTTTCCAGCCAAAGTGATTTTAACCCGGATTTATTACCCGAAACGTGCATGTCTGGTTCATGCTGTAAATTTATCTGCTCTAAAATGATGCTAATGAATTTGAAGACGTTTAACATTTGTACCACTTGGTGAGTGCCCTTGCTGGTGGACGAAGAGTCCCCGAGGGCACATTTAGCCAAGTTTTATCAATTTGGTTTGGTCATTTCTTCGAACGCATGTGAAAATTTCTGTTTACAAAATGTTCTGACATTTCTAAAACCTGGGTCCTGTAGCAACATATCTCAGTCATTTTGCTACGTCTTTCAGTATATTTTGCACATACTTTTCACAAATTTTGGTCATATTACATTGTTTAGATTGAGGATCACTGACGAGGGTTTTTTTTACGCGAAACGTGCATGTCTGGCCCATGCTGTAAATTTATCTGCTCTAAAATGATGCTAATGAATTTGAAGACGTTAAACTGTCATAAGCAGCCCAAATTAATTTCACTTGCGCCCTCTGGTGTTATTTTTAGAATTTATTTTTTTTTGCATTTACTTTATAGAGAGTGCGCGGCTCCAAATTTCCTCCATGGTCGATTCAGTAGCATATTCAAATAAAGTCTATGTTCAAAATAGTATTGGATGGATGGTGCTAAGATGCTAACCTCCTTTTATTTCGATGATATTGTTCGGTGAAATGGCAAGTTTCCGAAATAGCAAAGAAATACATATGATGTCACATTGATAAAGGGCAAAAACAAAGCTTCTTTCGGGTGACAGAGCTGGAAAGAAGTATTTAAAGGGACGGTATCCTAATTTCAATGGAAACTGAGGAGCTTCTTTAATTTTTGTCTAGCGCAACCTCAGTTTCAAATGCGTCCTTCATAAAGTGTGTGGGAAAAATCGGCGGTCCAGAGCTCGTTGTATATCTTATGATTATCGGTGTATTTTCCATTGCCAGTCCAAAAATAATGCATGTGCATTGAGTTGAAACATACATCTGTTGATTCCTACCCGAAAATGTGAAAAATAATCCATTTAAACCACGATTCTGCCGTGTTTTATCTACCGATTGTACTCTCTGCAGTCTCCGCCATGATTCTACTATATTTGTACCACGTGATCAGCATTTTGAGGCCCCACGTGGTACAAATATAGTAGAATCATGGCGGAGACTGCAGAGAGTACAATCGGTATATAAAACACGGCAGAATCGTTGTTTAAATGGATTATTTTTCACATTTTCGGGTAGGAATCAACAGATGTATGTTTCAACTCAATGCACATGCATTATTTTTGGACTGGCAATGGAAAATACACCGATAATCATAAGATATACAACGAGCTCTGGACCGCCGATTTTTCCCACACACTTTATGAAGGACGCATTTGAAACTGAGGTTGCGCTAGACAAAAATTAAAGAAGCTCCTCAGTTTCCATTGAAATTAACGGTATCCCTGAAAATTAATTAATTTTACAAAATTTTGTAATGCAAAATCTTTCTGTTCATATGAAAGTATACATTTTCATTTGTACAAATTCAAATTTTCAGGCCAGTCTAACGCACACTTTCGCAGTTATAGACCTTTAAAAGCGTCATTTTGAATTTGGGGTGCGCAGCTCTAATTCATTCCACTAGCGCCACCTAGAATGTATTGAATTTTTACTATAGTAGCTATAACAGGCATGCGCGAGTTAACGCACTTTCCCATTCTGCTCCTTGTTAAATAGGTCAGTTTAGGTTGCAAATTCATGGTGGTATTGACATAATAAATGTATTATTTAATATCTAATCAATTGATTTGAAGGTTTATCTCAACATAGAAATTAATATATCTCCAAGAAATGATCTAGAAATAAGTAATTTTCTAATTTGAAATCAATGACTTACTACGCGAACAAAGAATTCAGTCGCCATTTTGACCTCTTCATGACATATGTAAATTGCCTATTTTGCATACAAGCACGTGTTTCATCTGGGTCAGTGGGATGTTTTCTTTTAGGGAACATATCAAAGTTATATTTTGATACCCAACATGACGTATGCACCCCATATATGGAAAACGGCAGTGAAAATAACACGATGGTTCGACTTTAACGGCGCCTAGCTCTTAAGTCTATAGAGGTATACGGAAATTTAATTATTACAAAATCGACAATATTAGAGTAGTTACTGCATGCTTTCAAATAAAACTTTTTCTGGCTCATTTTTTCCTCTATCTAGACCATTTGGAGTAAAATTTACATTTTCAATAAAAAAGTATTTTCAGGGACACTGCATCTTTAATACACCTGACAAACATCAGGTCACGTGGAACGATTTTAACTGCTTCACACTGCAACGAGATTTAAGTGTTTATTATAAAGGTTCCAACTCTATATCTTCATGAAGAAAATTTCAAACCAATAAGATAAAATTGAAGTTGGGTTTTGATTTACCTGTTCTTATGAAAGATATGGTTTCTTAGCAAATGTCATGAAATTCTCCAGACCTTTTCTAATACATATATTGAACTTATTTTGATGTGGAATTCATCTTTAAAAGTTCCCCGCGAGGGATTTGACAGCAAGTGTTTTGAATATTTTCCCTGACATGGTCGCATTTGCACTTTCTACCCGAAACGTGCATGTGTGGTCCATGCTGTTAATTCATCTGGTCTTAAATGATGCTATTGAATTTGAAGACGTTTGACATTCTATATAGATATAACCCATGACAGTGCAATGCATGCATTTTATATATTGTTTTTATTTTCGTGCATGAACATCGACGGCGGGTGCGGTTAGCCAACAGGAGAAGCTTACTCCTCCCGGGCACCTGGTCCTACCTCTAATTTGCAAGGAATCCCTCGATGCTCAATTTGGTGCTCTATTGTGAGTGCTGTTGAGAATATTGTCAGGATCTTTGGGGTAAGAACAGGTCAAGGCAGACCTGCCGGAATGGATTAATGCCAGTAGGGGACCTATATCGCTTGCGATTCAGAAATTTATTTTAAGAAATATTTTATCTCGTGGATTTCACCAATACAAAAATACACACGTCGTACAATTTTAAGCCTATTCAGAATGGATTTTTAGATCGGAGTAGGTCCAATACTGTACTATGTTAATAGCATTAAAAAAAAAAGAAGTAATCCTTATATTTATGTATACTCTCTCATTTTTATGAAAATAAAACCTGTATTCTAATGCATTTCGTTTAAAACGCGCATTCTGGTTAAGCGATGTAAAAACTGCCAGGGGATTCGTTCTTTTCGATTTTACAGGCCTTCTTTTGATTCGTGAAGATATCTGACGAAAAAGCAATGTGACGTCATGAAGTTCCACTGTTTCCGTGAATTTTATGGTGGTTTCCAAAGAATTTGATGACGTCACAATACTTTGACGTATACCTGCACAAATGGGAAGTAACTGTATTTTGAGAAGACCTTATTCACGTTTCTCTGCATTTTGCTATAACATCATGCTTTCCTATGGCGACGTCGTTAAAAGCAGACGTTTTCGAGCTCTTCGCTGACCAAGGCATTAGAATAGGGTAATCAATGTTAAACGTCTTCAAATAAACTGATGTTTTGCAAAAACTGTTCTTATATTATGCTTTTGATTTTGAAGATGTTTTACATTCTGACTATATGATACCATAAACAAACCATATAAAATTGTATTGTCACCATATCTTATTGAAAAATAACATCATAGTGCTCATATAAGAAGATTGTCCTTTAACCAGTTATGGCGTTCCATAGATTCAGTCACTTACATCGTATTGTTTAACTACCGATGCATCCGGTCATATGCTGAATACCTAATGTTGAGCCTGGCTCCAGGAAAAAGTCATGTGTACAATGTTTTAGAGAAACAATCGTATTGTTATTTAATTACGCAAAGCTGCTTCTATCGTTAATAAAAACAGTTATGGGATAGTTACAGCAAATATCTGAATGGAGCCAAGGAAATGAAAATGGCAAAATACATTTAGACAGCCATTTTATTTTATCAATGTCTGATAAAGAAGTGGTTAAACGTCTGTTGGATTCGATCAATTCTTATTTTAATTGATGTGAAATGACTTTTATACATGAAATAACATATAACAATTGACAGCTAAATATGGTAAGTGGTTCCGCTTCCTTACTGGCCAGTCTAAAGTTACATCATCATTATACCATCTCTTACCATGCAAGGAGATGTTCATAGCTATATATAGCCAATCGGTACAATAATTCCATATATTCCTTCATGGATAAGGCAGATTGGACAAAAGTTAAACGTCTTCAAATCCAATAGCATCATTTAAGAACTGATCAATTAGCAGCATGGACCACTCATGCATGTTTCGGGCACTTAACCCTCGTCAGTGATCCTCAATCTAAACAATGTAATATTGCCAAACAATGTGACAATTAGTATGTCCAAGTTATGATTTTAAAAAATCTAACTAGTTAACGCCTCATTTTAAGAAGACAGAAGCGAGTTTGAAACTGAAAAAACAGAACAAAACATTTGCTTAGTCGTCATGATGTGTGCCGATCTTTTTGTTGTCTAGTCTGTCTTTTCGCATGTGAAGTTTTGGTATTAAGCTATGGGTGCTGAAACCGAGGCATGTTTGAAATCGTTTCTTTCTTCTACTTTATGCATCTTGGCATTGTGGATAATTAGTATTTAAGTGCATTCACATTTTTACCACGACCAAATCATATTCACAGTGAATAACGCATTTCCTACCACAAGTAGTTCCTCGATCAGTCATTTTTCCCTCTGAAAAAAAATATACTGGTCTTTTTAGCATAACAACTGCAAATGAGTACCGAAGCCAAGTTTTGAAAGAGGTCTTTTTACAAAAATAAAGAGTATGTATCTGTTGAATGTTAATTTTTGTGCTTTTACTGTAACTTCAGGTGATCGTTGTCGTCGACAATAACATGCGATCTACAGAAATTATGGTTTTTTTTATGCTATCCTTGAGTAAAATTTGCCTATTGAGTATTGAAAAGTAAAATGAATATAATAAGAAACAGAGAGTTTTTATTTAAATTCCTACTACAAATAAAATACGAATTAAGTAAGGCTTATGTGAATAATGCATGTTTGCTTTTTGAAACTTCCTTCATTAGACGTTTTCTTTTTTCGCGATTGAAGTCTGTGTCACAGTAAGAAGAAGCTATTATATTTTTACTTCGGTTATGTGTAAGAAGGATTTTCATATTACGACGAAGACGCCGTATGACATCACGTTACGTTATTTAAACAATTTAGTGCTATATTGTTAAACGTCTTAAAATTCAATATTTATGCTTACCCTATAAAAAAATTTTGGCAGTACGTGCTGCCCTATCTTCGATCATTCAAATCCAATTATTCAAAAATCAAATATTGTCTTAAAATTGATTTTCTATTAAATTGTGGACGTTTTTTTTACAAAATTGAAAATATCCCAATTTTTGTAAAGAATTAGAGGGAATGATCTCCTGCATGACCACCCTGCATTCACCTAGCGAAACAAACCCACAAGAAATGAGTTAAAGAAGATCCTGACGATAATCTCAACAACACTCACAATATAGCACGAAATTAAGCATCGACGGACCCATAGCAAGCTAGAGATGGGACCAGGTGCCCGGGAGGAGTAAGCATCCCCTGTTGGCTAGCCGCACCCGCCGTCGATGGTTAAGCACGAAAATGAAAACAATATATAAACTTCATGCACTGTCTGACGTTATGTCTGTATAGAAAGTATATTCAAAACCCACAAGAAAGTAACACAAAAATGACATCATACAAACCCGAAATCGCAATAAAGACACAATATTCACTGGAACATCATACAAAACAATCTTAACAGACGTACAGAAACAATAAACATTGATGATAACACATAAAAGGAAGGAGACCAATGTGCACCCGGCGCCGACTTGAAGTGTTGTAGTATTTGCAAAATATATGACAGTTTCCAAGTAGTCTGGCGTTAGAATACTTCAGACGGGAAACCTTTGAATTCGTGCCAAGAAAATTGGAAAATAAATAGAAAAGGAAATAAAATTAAATGCGGTCTTGATCTTAATTACACTCTCGTGCAACAAAACTATCACTTTAGGACCGAACTTAATTTCATTATCAATTTATTGCATTCTGTGAGGGTTTTAACTTAATTTTACTTTTTGGAGTTTCTCCCTAAACAGAAGTAATCAATTCCCATATATCAAACAAACGATCTCTTTCCCGCTTTTCCTTTCTTAACAATTAAGGTGCTTTGAATTAATATTGGTTTCTTATCGAGAAGAAAGGGAAACGTTTCAGATATTAAATAATTCGAGTGAACCGTCTTTGTAGAGACAAGTTTGAAATATTGTTCTCTTTACGTATATGCATCATTCATGTTTGAAATATATGAACATGTCCTGAGATGTGCGTGGCGTGTATTTATTTTGTATCATAATGTTAAGTTAGAAACCTATGTCTTTCTCTACATTTTTGGACATAATAATGTTCACACTATTTGGCCACTGACGAGGGTTAAGTACCAAAAAAGTGCATGTCTGGTCCATACTGCAAATGTATCTGGTCTTAAATTATGCTGTTCAATTTGAAGACGTTTGACATTGACATACTATTTATTCGCTACACTGAAATATTAAAGAGGTGAAATATTTCAAAACTGAAACTCCCATGATATCAAAGCCAAATAATCATAATTGCATAAAGAATAAATACATCCTGTATACAACCCTGACATGATGAAACTTACAACTCAGAGGACATATTATTGCACGAAAGAACAACAAAAACCTAATCTTGGTCTTCAATACGTATCTAATTCTGCTTGGTGCTTATATTTCAAAACACTTTTTAAAAGACTTTGGAAAAGACATAGCCATATTTGACATGATTCCTGGTTTTATTTGTCTCGAAAATGGTTATAACTCTTTCTTTTTATATGTACAGTACCTGCACTTCTTAATAGGAAAATCATCTCAGATTTCGTAGATTCGAGGGTTATTGTCTTTCAAAATTGTAGTCAACTCATTTGTGTCACACTTATACCCTTTGCCGTGTGGAACTCGTAACAAAGTTCCCCGCGAGGGGTTTGACAGTAGGTGTTTTGAATATTTTCCCTGACATTGTCGCCATAGCACTTTCTATATAGACTTCAACTCAGAGAGTGCATGCATTTCATATATTGTTTTCATTTTTGTGCGTGAACATCGACGGCGGGTGCGGCTAGCCAACAGGGTATGCTTACTCCTCCCGGGCACCTGATCCCACCTCTAGTTTGCTAGGGGTCCGTCGATACTCAATTTGGTACTCTATTGTGAGTGCTGTTGAGATTATCGACAGGATCTTCTTTAACTTATTTGTGTCACACTTATGCCCTTTGCCGTGTGGAGCTCGTAAAAAAGTTCTCCACGAGGGGTTTGACAGTAGGTGTTTAGAATAGACTCCCTGACATTGTCGCCATTGCACTTTCTATATAGACTTCAGTTTCAAAGTCGAAAAGGTAAGGCAACATCATTAGAATGTCCAACGGTTGTGAATTTCGTAATGAATAACAAAAAGAGACCATGTGCCCGGGGAGAGTCGGCGTCTCTCTCTCCTCCCGGGCACCTGGTCCCACCTCTAGCTTGCTTCTTATGCCCTTTGCCGTGTGGAACTCGTAACAATGTTCCCCGCGAGGGGTTTTACAGTAAGTGTTTTGAATACTTTTCCCTGGCATGCTTGCCATAGCAATATCTATAGACAGTGCATGTATTTTAGATATTTTTCATTCTCGTGCGTGACATCGACGGCGGCTGCGGCTAGCCAAACAGGGGATGCTTACTCCTCCCGGGCACCTGGTCCCACATCTAGCTTGCTAGGGGTCAGTAGATGCTCATTTTGTGCTCTATTATTAGTGCTGTTGAGATTATTGTCAGGATCTCGTATAACTCGTTGATTGCAACAGCTTTCAGTTTAACACTTACGTTGACTTGTTTCAATTCGCTACAATGACATGTTTAAGAAGAAAATTATTTAGAATTCACAATGCCTTTATACCAAAGCAAAATACACAAAAAATAAAGCATCAAGAAAACTGTCCTTTATATATTTAAATCTAATGTTATCCAATGACGAAAATGGTCACCTGAATACTTCATGTGACAAACGTGACGACTTCAATTTTGAAATGACAGAGTGTTTATGCCTTCGTCAACTGCCTATGGTATATTCATATCGCCATTCAAGCAAATTATATCCACAACAACGTCATTCTGAGGATAAGAAGACTTACCGAAAAAATACTGAACCCATATGACATTTGTAAGCGACTCACTTTGTTACAGCAAAAATTGTTGGACAATTTAATGAAAATATTAAACATGCCTTTGAATTTCCAGACGTTTATCATTTGGTGAGCGTCACTGCTGGTGGACCAGGAGTCCGAGCCGAGGGCATATGAAGCCAAGATCGATCAACTTCGGCTGATAGTATCTTCAACGCATTCGAACAATTTCTAAAACGCGAGTCCTGTAGCATCATATCCCACCCATCCTACTACGTCTTTCTTAACAATTTGAACATGATAACCTTCACACTGTTTTGCCATAGTACATTGTTTAGACTGAGGACCACCGACGAGGGTCAATTACCGACACATGCATGTCTGGTCCATGCTGCAAATTCATCTGTTTTTTAATTGTGCAATTAGATTTGAAGACGTTTAACATTATAACACATATCGTTGCCCTTCAGATCTTAAGGTTACAACCATCCATCCAAAACACTGAAATAACAAATTTACCGGATATGAATTTCTGTTCTACACGGCCTAAGTGACTTGTGTTGCTCGCAAACAGGAGATGGTAACTCTCCCATGGCATCGATCTCGTTACCTTTCGGGATTCAATTTTTCTTCTTTGCAGATGTTTAAATTGATTGTATTATTTATTTTGAATGTTAAAAGTCTTCAAATTCGATAGCATTATTGAAGAACAGGTACATTTTAAGCATGGGCAAATATGCACGTTTCGGGTACTAAACCCTCGTCAGTGATCCTTAATCTAAACGATGTTATATGCCAAATAGTGTAAACGTTATTATGTCCAAAAATGTATCGAAAGAGGTTGCACGATGGCTAGGATATGATGCTACAGGACCCATTTTTTTTTTAGAAATTTCAAGAAATTTTGATAACAGAGATTTTTGAAAGCGTTGAAGAAACGATCAACCGAAGTTGGCTACATGTGCCCTCTGGGACTCCTGGTCCACCAGCAGTGACACTAACAAAGTGGTACAAAAGTTAAAAGTTTTCAAATTAAATAGCACCATCTAAGAACAGGTAAATTTTCAGCATGGACCAGACATGCACGTTTCGGGTACTGAACCCTCGTCAATGATCCTCAACCTAAACGATGTAATATGCCAAATAGTGTAAACGTTACTATGTCCAAAAATGTACCGAAAGATGTTGCAGGGTGGCTAGGATACGATGCCACAGTACCAAATTTTTTAGAAATTTCAAGAAATTTCGATAACAAAGTTTTGAATGTGTTCTATATTTCTAACTCTATATATGTTCTAACTCTATATCGATATTGTGTTCTTCGGTGTTCACTATCGTTATTATTGCAAATTAAAGCAGCTCGTTCGAGATGCTTAATATGAAATTACATTTATCCAAAATGTCTCAAATGCATATTTTTTGTTTTACACTTTCTCATTTCAGCCTCCTCTAATCTGAGTATTACGTGTCCCTCTTTTTTCCGTAACTGCAAATGTTACTCATCATGTTTGCTTTTGATTTGTAAAATATGACAAGCCTACTATGATATCTGGCGGCCTTTAAAATAATTTAAGCGGCGGCTGCCAAAGAATATGTGGTGTTGTTTTGTCGGTAGAAGCTAGTCTTGTAGGAGATCAGCTCCGATCTTTGGTCGTAAAGGGTGTCTGGTCTTGTCCAATTTGTGTTTGTCCACTATGTGTTTGTGTATTTAGGTGGTTAGTTTTGAGTGTTACGACAAAGTCTGTTTAAATATCCTCTTTGGTGATCTTGTTTTGTGCATAGGGTTGTGCAGGTACATACAAGTTGAGGGAATGAGTAGTAAAATCAGCATCTCGTAAATTGTTGTATTTGCTATAGCTGAGAAAACCCCATAAAAACGAAGACCTCTTGTCAAATATGAATCCATCTGTCGTTTTAGAAATCCATTTCCAGAAAACATACAAAAGACATTAACAATGAATAAATATTCTGGAACACATGAATTCCAGGATTTTTATAATTTTACCAGTAAAACGCCGAGTAACAAATAAGAAGAAAAAGATGAAACATTTTCCATGAAGGCGTTAAAATCTAAATTGATCCATGATATAATAAAACATTGAGTTCTTTAGGCCTTAATGAACGGAACCTCTGATCCTTGAAGTAACGGAATAAATTCCAGGAATCTAATTCGATATCGTGTCTTTATTTGACACTTTTATGCAACATCTGACAATTCAAATATATAACCCCGAACGAATGTCAAGAGATAATAATAAAGGTAGGTGGTAGCTCAGTATAAACCGTATTGCTTCCATTAATGCAAGAGGTAATTGTCGTTACAGACAGAGTGTTGTCATTCAAAGATGTCGTATATTTATCTCTAATTTAGTGTAGTAGCATTTTAGTTCAAGAAATACTGAAGTGTTCAAACTTCGTAGAAAATGAGCAGCCATATGGTCTACACGTACTTCCAATATGTAATTGTTCCAACTCTTAAACTTCTCTTAGAACACTGTAATCAATTTTAATTCACCAGACACATGTTTCAGTTTTGGTCATCTGGCGTATATATATAATCGAATAGTCTTACCGTCGTCGATCATTGCAAACCATTGTAACCTTGGGCAAGTTACTTTACACTACGTTGGACTCTCTCCACCCAGGAGTAAACCGGGTACCTGGCACATGAGACGAGCTTGTAATGTGAATGAAAAGCATTAGCGCCTACACGGCCGCTCTGCTTGTATACTCCTAAGGGAGTTGAGAATGCAATAGATTGTACAGGTCTCACCAGGCAGGTGATTGTAGAAGTCGCGTGAGGCTCAGGCGAACGAGACTATGAACCCTACCTTTTTTACAATCAGTAGTGTTTTAGTTATTTGCTGCTAGCCAACAGGGGATGCTTACTCCTCCCGGGCACCTGGTCCCAACTCTAACTTGCTAGGGGTCCGTCGATGCTCCATTTCGTGCTCTATTGTGAGTGCTGTTGAGATTGTCGTCTGGATCTTCTTTAACTCATTGCTGTAGGTGTTGTTCCTGAGACCTATTGAACAACCACTCCTTTCTTTCAAAGCAAAAATAAAATATACATACTGATTTGTCTATAAGTTGCCTGCGAAAAATTAGACCCTTGGGAAAGTTAGACCCCCTTTATTCTTTAGATGGAAAATATGTTATTACAACCATGACCATATGTGATGTATTCCGGTAAATTTTATCAGCCCGGCAATTCTTGAAGAAATGGGAAACGACGACGATGTAGCACCATACCCAAAATCATCCTATTATGTCTTTCGGTACATATTTGGACAAGACTTTCACAAGTTTTAGCCATATCACATTGTTTAGATCAAGGATCACTTAGTAGGGTTATGTACCCGAAACATGCATGTCAGTTCAATGCTACACATTTATCTCTTCTTATATTATGCTATTGAATTTGAAGACGTTTATTATTTCAAAAGGATTCGATCTCAAAGCATAAAACGTTAGTTAAATCTAAAAAAAAGAAACAAAAGTGATGTTCTTAAATATTGCTATTGATTTGAAAACGTTCAACAATTTAGAATGAAATTTTCGTAATCTTATGTTCTTACATTTACATATAAGGGGGGCTGACAACTTTCCTTGGGTCAAATTATAAATTTTCAACGTAGAGCCGGCCGAACTATTTATTTTCCAGTACTTCAAGGTCGGAATATTTAGTTTAATTCCTAACATTCTTGGAAAGCAAAATAAAGAAGCCCAGTTAAGTCAGGTACAAAAGCAGGAAGTGTTAATGAGTAAAGTACATATTACTATTTCTATATGACTTGAAGCTTATCATATTTGTTAAAATAAAAATGCAATTTTGACTATGCTTGTTTTAATGATAATGCAATGTAATACAAAATTATTATAGACTAAATTCTATGTTTAAATAACACTTGATATTAAATGTAATGGAAGGGTGGATGTAAGGTGCGAGCCTGAAAAAAAAAAATCAAATTCAAGGAATTGTGGTCCCCCGCTTTTTGGTATTTGTCTTTAAAGAAATGCGTAGAGACACCCCTCCCCCATTCTTAAGTTTTCATAATATATCTCATTTTTATCAACATTCTAAATATGAAGATTACACTCCATCCCAAACTTATGGCCGAGGTTGAAGTTTTTAAATGTGGGTCAATCTCCGAGGACGAGGTCACAAGGTCAGAATGTTGTTACCAACAGAAAGGTCTTGTCACAATGAATACACATATGAAATGTGACAGCCCCATCACTTTCCTTTCAAAAGTAATGGTCAAGGTTAAAGTTTTTGAAAAGTATGTCAGACTCCAAGGTCAAGGTCACAAGGTCAAAAATTTTGGTATCCATTGAAAGGTCTTGTCACAAGGAATACACGTGTGTAATATGGAAGCCCTATCACTTTCCATTCAAAAGGTATGGTAAAGGTTAAGTTTTTGATAAGTATGTCAAAGTCCGAGGTCAAGGTCACAAGGCCAAAATTTTTGGTATCCATGGAAAGGTCTTGTCACAAGGAATACATATCTGTAATATGAAAGCCCTATCACTTTCCGTTCAAAAGTTATGGTCGAGGTTAAAGTTTTTAATAAGTAGGTCAAAGTCAAGGTCACAAGGTATCCATTGAAAGGCCTTTTCACAAGGAATACACATGTGTAATATGAAAGCCCTATTACTTTCCATTCAAAAGGTATGGTCAAGGTTTAAGTTTTTGATATGTAGGTCAAAGTTCAAAGTCACAAGATCAAAAATTTTGGTATCCATGGAAAGGTCTTGTGACAAGGAATACACATGTGAAATATCAAATCCCAATCACTTACCATTCAAAAGTTATGCAAAATGTTAAAGTTTTTGAGACTGGCGGATATACGGACGGACGGACGGACGGACGGACGGACGAACCGGTTTTAATGTCCCCGCGCTTTCGCGAAAGCGGGGGACAAAAATTGAGTTTATGACGAGCGAAGCAAGCCGAATTTTTTCAAGTGCTCTTATTTTGTTTCAGACTGTAAGGCGAGCGAAGCGAGCCAAACATTTCTGAATTTTGAAGAAATGTCGGTCAGAATATTTATTTTCTAATACCAAGACGGTCATGTTACTTATTTGCAACATTTTCTTGGTTAGAATGTTAAACGTCTTCAAGTTCGATAGCATTATATTCATTTCCAAAAAGAGCGAGCCAGCCCCCCCCCTCAGGATTAAATAGTCGTCCGCTTAGCACACCAAGGCTAATCAAACTTATGATGATTTAATATCCAATATATTATTATAAGTTCATTGTAATTGATCATTTTTGTCAACATTTTGTGAATGAGATTCACATACAAGATCCATATGCTTTTGCAGACTCAGCAGCAAATGACCACATAATGAAACCATAAACAATAATAAATTTCACCTACGGTCTATGCCTCGTCTTCTCAGTCTGATGATAATTTGGTAAAAAAAAAGACAAGACATTCCTTAATATAACATTGCGTTGTATAACTTTAAAAGGCAACGTGCGGAATAGGTGCCAAATATTCAAGACTGAACAGATAAACATTTATTTACGCGCATCATGTCTTCTTATAAAGAAGCAGTATGAATAATAGATCTAATAGGAACAATGCATGTTCTTTACCGATATTGGGGCGCTGAGATATTTCTGTGTCGCTTCATAGATACGAAGATGAAGTGCCTTCATCTGTATGAATGTTTAACGTCTTCAAATCCATAAGCATCATTTAATAGCAGAAAAAATTACAGCATGGACCATACATGCACGTTTCGGGTACTTAACCCTCGTCAGTGATCCTCAATCTAAACAATTTAATATGGCCAAAATATGTGAAAATTATGTCCTAAATAAACCGAAAAATGAAGCAAGAGTGCTTGGATATGATGCTACAGGACCCAGGTTTCGGAAATTTGAGAAAATTTTTTAAACAAAAATTTCAAATGCGTTGGAAGAAACGACCAACCGAAATTATTTGAACTTGACTACATTTGCCCTCGGGAAGTCCTGGTCCACCAGCAGTGACACCCACCAGGTGGTACAAATGTTTAACGTCTTTAAATTCATTAGCATCATTTTATAGCAGATGAATTTTCAGCATGGACCAGACATACACGTTCCGGGTACTTTACCCTCGTCAATGAACCTCAATCTAAACAATGAAATATGGCCAAAATATGTGAAAATATGTCCTAAATATACCGGAAAATGTAGAAAGATGGCTGGGATATGATGCTAGAGGACCCAGGTTTCAGAAATTTGAGAGCATTTTATAAACAGAAATTTTCAAATGCGTTTGAATAATAGGTGGGGATCTCCAACAACACTAGGTTGCAGTACCCAAAGCTAAACCAAAAACATCCAATACAAAAGACACAGAACAGACACCCATAGAAAGGGACGCAAAAGGGACAAGGAACACCAACTCACACCATAGAAACATTTTACATAAAAGACCACACATTAACCAACGAGACCAATGGGCAACCGGTTCCGACTTAGGACGGCCATATGCCACGGTGTGGTTATCCTGGATAACGTGCGCACAACCCTCCCACTATTCCGATTTACCAGATATCTCGAAGAACGCACGACATTGGTGTAAAACAACTTCCTCACTGTTAAACCACACACAAACAAGACCGTAAAACGCAGGGGTCAAAGCAACACAGATGAATATGTAAATGGATATAAAAGAGGACGTGCGTAAGACAGTCCGTGCTCTGCCGGCTGTAGCGAGCTCATATATGTTATCACCCGAGGAGTCCGACTGACATTCAGAGAAGACAGGTGGTCGGGGCCCTGTCTTCTCTAAGGAGGTTTGGACAGGGCCCGTCGTCACAGTCAGTCAGAGTGCAAGTCTTTGAAGAAGCGACCAACCGAAATTGATCGAACTTGGCGAAACGTGGCCACTACGAGGCATGCCTTTTTCTTTGTCAAATCCCAATTTTGTATACTGTGAATTGCTTTATTTTCGTCAGTACCAATTTTCGTCAATTCTTTCAAAATGACCATTTTGTCAGTACGTAAATTCGTCATCTAAGGGTCCCTAAAATGTAAATGCTTCAATGCAAATGCCAACTTAACATTCTGATAGGCACTATGCGTTTGTTTTCATTGTTTGTTTAACAATTATTGGTAAACAAACAATTGGAGAAAAGCTTGTTGTGAAAACATATCATTTGGTAATTAGAAGTATATTGTATACGACTTTGTGTGCGTATTCAGTTTTTAATGATTTATCATTTGCCGGTTGTAATTTTTCCTTTCTACACAATATTTTGTCGGAAGTATTCACATTCGTCGATACGTAATTTCGTCAAAGGAGGCACTGACGAAAATTGGTACCTGACGAATAAAAACCAATTTACAGTACCTGCCTGTTACACTTCGATTGTCACACCTCACACATATTTGTTTTGAAATTTAACCATCATAATTAACAATAAAAAATACAAATATAACAGAGACGGAAACATAATTTTTGCTCTATACATAAGGATATATATTGTAGATGATTTTACATCAAAGTAAGTAAATTGCTCCTGACTTGACGGATATATTCTTAAACTACTATCGTATGGTATAAACATATCTCAACCTATCCGATACGATAGACATCTACAGGTACTAATGTTTTTAATTTTTCAATGTTAGAATTAGCAAATCGCCGAGACACCGCACACGTTTAGGTCAATGTTTCCATTTTCATAAACAGGTCAAGACTGTCTCGAAATTTAACAAACATTAACTCCTTCAGTTAGTCACCTTAATAGACATTTTTACCGTGACGAACTTCACACTTTGTACTTCGAACTTCGCACTTTGACTTTATAATTGTTTTGCCAAAAAAAAAAAAAACGCGCCAGTAGTACAGGAATTGCAATATACCAATTCCATGAGTTAACTAAGCAATAGGTAGATGACTCTGCTTATGAGTTTATACGTAAATGGCAACTACTCCACTGATACTTCAATGTACGAAGTGCGAAGTTCGAAGTTCGTCACGATGAAAAATGTCTAATGAGATTTACTGTCTAAAGCTTCATTATTTGATGTTTTCATTACGTCCTTTTCAGCTCTGCCGAATTAGCTCTCTATCGTTTTATATTGTTTGTCTTATTGCTTCCTTTGTTCATTGAAATTGTTTGGTCCGTATCTGTTGATTTTCGCAATATACCAGCTATTGACAGTTCACCGTGGCGTATCACGTGATGTGCATATAATCTCTTACAAGGGAATCTCCTTCGATTAAACAAGGTAAATACTGTCTAAATCTACTTTACTTGAAAGTAGTTTATGCCTATCATATGAGCATCATTATTATAAATATGATAGTAATCTTTTATGGTCAAGAATAGAGAAATATTTAGAGAACACTTTAACAGAAAATTTTCTATTTTGTTTACATGTTATGATATGGTGTGCGTAAATAAACAAAACTTTCTGTTCAAGTGTTCTCTGGACATACCTCTATTCTTGAGCAGAATAGATAACCATCATATAATTTATAACGATGATCGTATGATAGGCCTAAAATAAATTCATATAATGTAGATTTAGACAGCATTTACCTTGTTAACCGAAGAGGATTCACATGCAAGATATTATTTTCATATCACGTGATACGCTACGGTGTGACAGTTGAATGGGGTTATGATGGAGAGGAAATGTGTTGGAGAATAATCATCAGGTGATTTTTATAGCACAAAAGGAGATATCATATAAATACAAACTTGATAGATACACTTTTTAAATCTAATAATACGGAAATGTTCAAACTCTCTATACCTTCTTGAAGAAAAATTCAAACCAATTAATATGCACCAGACACGTGTTTCGGATATTAATGTCAAACGTCTTCAAATTCAATAGCATAATTTAAGGGGGTCCAGAACAGTATCAGAAAGAAACCCCGTCGGAAAGCTCTAGATCAATTATGACGTCATAATAGAAACTGCGACATTGGCGCGTTTTTCACAAGAACGTCAGTATTGGGTAACGTAAAAATAAGGGGGAGGGGTGACAAAATCACTATAATTAAAAAACTGACGGTCAAATTTCAATAGGTACTTGTGTGTGTTTCACTTGACATATGAAGAAGATAATATCAAGTTTTTGCGAAAAATAAATGATAGGGTTTCAGATAAACGGACTTTATTATTCAAAATTAACAACTCAAAGATGTTCTGGAAATCGACATAAATTTATCTCCTTTCGACAATTTCTTTTAAAATTCTTAGGAATCATTTATAATTCTATACATATCCGATTGTCCACATCATTTTTAAAGGAGAAATACAGAACTTGTCAATTTTCTGCCTCTACAGAAGATCTGTAACTGTTTTTCATTAACTAAAGTGTATTAATTGTAATGTCACATTTACGGCCCACTTTGGGGCTTTCTGTGGGCATATAAGTAGGTTCGTAGCTTCAAAACTAACGATAACAAATTGATGAAACTTTGCATGTAAAAAAAGTATGTTTCAATTATTAACACTTATAATTTTTAGGAAAATGAGATGATAAGATCTTTATTCAAGTCTGGATGTCCTGGACCTCCCTAAGAACATACAAAGTTGCAGTATGGGCCAGACATGCACTTTTCGGGTACTTAACCCTCGTCAGTGATCCCCAATCTAAACAATGTAATATGGCCAAAGAGTGTGAAATTTATTTTTTAAAAATGCACAGAAGGACGAAGTAGGAAGGGTGAGATATGATGCTACTGGACCCACGTTAGGGAAATGTCGAGAAATTTTGATAAAAGAAATTATCGAAAGCGTTGAAGAAAGAAGATGATCAAGCTTGGCTTCATGTAGCCTCGGGGACTCCTTGTCAAATCATCCTTGGTGCTTCCAGCCAAAACGATCTTTTTACTTTAAACTAATTTTTGTAAATTTATTTAGTTTGGAGTCAATGCTTATACAGGCCTAGGTATAGTTGGTAAAACATAATGCAGTCAATATTCTTTATTAATTATCTAAATTTTTATTGTCATTCCATGGTTATGCATATTCCATCATAATTTTAAACATGCGATGAACTTAAGTATATATAATAATAAACTTCATAATAAGCATGTCACAGTAAAATTGAGACACAGCTCCATCTTTCCTTTAATAATTGCATTTGCTGCAGAGGGGTGATACAAGTACAGGGAATTTTTATCAACTTTCATATAATTATATAAGCAAGACTTCTAACAGCCCCATACGGTTATTCGATTTGTCTGTCTACATCAGCCATGGTGAGGTGATGCTTTTTTTTACAAGAAGTATGAAAGAATTTAAGCCATACGGATAAGTTGAATCTACAATTCCTAAAATATTAGAAATCAATCTTTCTAGTGTGATTCTATAGAAGTCAGTATCCTTATTTTGAAGCTTATCATTCTTTTTTATCACTTCCTTGTTAATATATGTGATAGCTATCATTATGTAAACAAGTCTCTGAAGCAAATTGATAATTAATATGACGTCTTTGTATTGTACAAACAGATTGTAATCGACGTTAGGACACAAATAAAGTGTTCGATTTGGATGAATGTTTCCCATTTTCGTTATCAGTTATATGATTGTATTCTGATATAATGAATAAAATGTCTGTTCTAATTATCATAAGTTTCTTAAAATCAATTTTCTGCCCAAATTATATATGAATGTTGTAATATAGAGATAGTTTGTTGCCGTCAAGACGATATAATGGTGATCAAGTATTCATGAAGGTCACCTTAATTCTAGTCTAGACGTCTATTAAAATAAACCAATGAATTATTTTACACATGGCAGTGATTTGCTGATGTGTTTGAGATTAAGATTTGAGGTTAAGATTGATACGCAACTTGAATACCTCCCTGAATATAAATCAAAAAATAAATACCAAAATGAACAAAAAATCCAAGAAAAATACCATGGTTTCTTCCTAACCCGATACACCTCGATCAAGCAATGGTCTGAGAATATGTCAGAAAATGAGGGCGCCTCCAACAAGACTCCGTTCCACCAATCACAGCTAAACAACTCAAGGGAAACCACAGAGTAGATAAGCAAAAGAAGAGACGCAACGGGACACGGAATCACAAACACGACAGAGAGACATTAAACACAAAAGAATCAAAAAGATATACGGGTACGCAGCGCCGACCTTGGACGGCCATCTGCAGTGCCAGCAAACGGTGTGCTTATTCGTAATGCTGAAGGGTTCCAACTCTATACCTTCTTGAAGAAAATTTCAAACCAATTTTCACAGTAGTACCAAATATAATCCGAAGTATGTTGAAATATCATTAATTTAATGAATAAATAATAATAAACATCGAAACAACCTACAGTCTTGTACCAGCGCATTCTTAAAACTTGCACTCTGACTGACTGTAACGACGGGACTCCATCACGAGCCCTGTCCAAACCTCTTTAGAGAAGACAGGGCCCCGACCACCTGTCCTCTCTGAATGTCCGTCGGACTCCTAGGGTGATAACATCCATAAGCTCGGGGCGGCAGAGCACGGACTGTCTTACGCACGCCCTCTTTGGATATCCATCCGTGTTGCTTGGGCCCTTCCGTTTTGCGGTCTTGTTTGTGTGTGGTCGTCTGACAGTGAGGAGGTTGTTTTACACCACACTTGTACGCTCTTCGAGAGACCTCTGGGTAATCGGAAAAGTGGGAGGGTTGTGCGCACGTAATCCAGAAAACTCCATGACCACCCTGCACTTACCCAGAGAAACAAAACCACAAGAAAGTGATACGCAAATGACATCAGACAAAACTACAAAGCACAAAAAAGACACGGTAATATTCACTAGAGTATCATACAATGACAATCCAAACAGACCGTACACACACATCAAACATTAATGACAACACATAAAATATAGGAGACCAAAGTGCCATTAACAAATGGTGTGGTTATCAAGATTACGTGCGCACAACCCTCCCATTTATCGTGATACACAGAGGTCTCAATAGACGCACAATAGTTGTATAAACCTAAAACTTCTCACTGTTAGGTGACATCACAAACAAGACAGCTTAACGCAGCGGCCTCTTGTAACACATATTCTATATAAATGGGTTAGGGTTAACTCTAAATTCAAGTAACAAAGAAATGGTAAGCTTGAAATTCTTACTAGTACATGTGTCGTTATGTATTATTAAAAATTATTCAAAGACGTAGCTGTTTGTCCTGTAACTGACTCGGAACATTTATTCGAAATACCGCAAGAAAGCGAACCTGGCTGAAATTACGTAATGATTTTTTTATATCGAATTTGAGTCGGGCGTTATGAAACCAACAGTAGATTTTAAAAAAATCTCCTTTTTTCAAACGTTTGATCGCAAATAATGTAGTAAATAATGTCAGCTCAGCATAACTCATAACCAAGCACCATGATCTACTTCTTTGAAATAAGAAAATATAGAAAACATTTCATTTCGTTTCTGTATTTAAATTTGGAATTAAGAATTGGATTTATAATAAGTGTAGATATTTTGCTTCGATCAATATGAAATTCCTTTTAAAGTAGTAATAGTTAAATCCTTCCCTGTTTCTTTCCATTAACACAGCGTTCGTACAAGGGCCGGGAGGAAATAAAGAGGATATGAATCCTCACTATTACCCGCGGGTGGAGTGTTATCGCAGGATTTCAAAGAGAAATATACATGGTATCAAGTGACAGAACAAGGGTTTTTGATCCCAGTTAATGATAATTCAAATCCTATCCAGTGCTATAACAAGCTATCTAATGGTCATAAATGGCTTACACTAGGCTGATACACTGTTATTATTGACAGCCATATAGAGGGCGCATCAATCATACAAATGTTAATACCCGTGTCTGTGACACCATATCTATTCTGACGATTTAATGTTCCAATGATATAGTCTTTGTAGGTTTTGCTATGCTGTTTTATAATTCAACAAGTCATAATTCCCTGTTCCGATTTCTTAACCAAAGTACGACAACTCTTTATCTTTTTATTAATTTATTTCAACTATATTTCTACTAATACGGACTGCATTAAACTAAGTTTCGACATCTTAATAAATGACATTTTGTAGAGGAATTTTTGGTAATTGGTCTTTAGGCCACACCAAATTAATCTTTCGTTCGTCGGATTTCCCGCTTCCTTTCTTTTCTAGTCGATTTCTGTTTTATATATATATATATATAAAATACGCCTGTTCTATTTTCGAGATCGGACATTAAAATTTTTCTAAGTGTTGATCGCAATTGAAAGTAGAAAAAAGCAACTTCGTATTGCGTGACAGAAGATCAAACAGGTCTGATAACCCCTCAGACAATCTTGATTTTCATTGAGTCCACCTATAAAGGTTTAGAGTTTGTTTACTAGACGATGTAAACACTAATTTCACTATCTTTCGAACCAAACAGTCACAGAACATGTACGCTCGTTTGTATAAAGATTGAGAAAAGCCCATTATTTCCAATGTATACCTCATATGTATAGTATGACAGGATGTGAAAGTAAGAGGGCATGTGACTAGCCATGGGCAAAGAAAAGAGTGCTGTATTTAGGTAAGAACAATTTGACGTCATATTTCTCGAATTGCATCAGGTGAAAATTCAAATAAATTGCACATATTATACAGAATAAGAAATACACAACAAATAAACATACAGTTAATTGAGAAAATCATTTGAGAAGGGTGTCAAATATGAGTCACTTTGAGGGGTCATGCGCCATTTCCATGTCATCTTCTAATGTACTGCTATAACTTTGAGCAGCAATTCTGACTGGCAGAATTTGTCTAGAGGAAATCAAGAATTATAGAAGCAATCAGCAATTAGAGTATTTTTTATTGATATGTAGCTTTATATTGCATGAGCAATATAAAGTTCTTAATATTACGTCAACTATTGTATGCCTTTCATTCAAAACGCTCAATTTTCAATGACTAATACTGTGCAGTGCAACCTTGTATTGTTTTATACATTTCAAGAATGTGCATGTATTTTGATTGTCTGTTTTAGGCTTTTTGTGTATTGCCTCCATAACTTATGTCTATGTAAACAACATTATATATAACAACAAAACAATTACAATATGATGCATAACGACATTCCAATAACAATATGTACAATTGAACCAAAAAATTGACGTTAAAAGAAATGTTAAACGTCTTCAAATTCAATAAAAAAAAAAAAGAAAGAAATGAGTATATATGATTTTTATAGTAAAGTGGCCCCTAAAATAGACTTCTCCAAAATTAAGTTTTGTTGTCATGTTTAGAGATTTAAATATATATATATTTTGATGAATCTAGTTATAAAAACGACTCCTCGCTTTCTATGACATTGTAAATTTTGCAAGAATATAATAAAAACCGCTGCTTTTGTCAATATTTCACGAAAAAATAGCATAATTCTTGATTATTTTCATTGAGATAATATCGAGCTTGATCGTGAACAACTTTTGCGGGCACGTAAAGACGTGCAAACGTAACAATATATCAAAATATAAATGTTGTCTATATTAACCAATAGGAAGTTTATCAAACAGGAACCCTAACATGAAGTTTTTTGTCCTGAAATTTGGCAAAATATACCATTTTTGAAGTCCAAATTCTAAAATAACTGGGAAAGAAAATTAAATGTCACCGATCATTTCATAAGTAGCCTACTTTGTGGAATAAATATTGGTACAAATTCATCACTTCATGAAAATTTAAGATTTTGCACCGAAAGGGGGCCACAATACTATATAAACCAGATATAGTCTGTTATAAGAAAAAAGTTTAAAAGAAAAGTCAACAATGACAAACTAGTCCAAACAAATACATGTAACATGAAATGAAATATAACAAAGAGAAATTTACTGGCGTCGATAACTGACTTATATAAATAATATCAACAATGACAAACTAGTCCAAACAAATACATGTCACATCAAATGAAATATAACAAAGAGAAATTTACTGGCGTCGATAACTAACTGATATAAATAATATCTGCTTCAGTATCAAACATGTATTATCTTGTATATTTATCTTAAAAATCATGACTTCTTATTTCGCATACGCGAAAAGAGAACAAAAATGTATACTCAATAAGATTCAAAGAAAGTTATATTTCTCAGAGAAGGAAACTAGATCAATAAACCATATGTTCATAACTCTACGGAGTAGAAATAAACAATACACAACATGTTTATTACCTCTCTCAGATGTTTATCATGCCATGATGTTGTTACGGATAATCTATATTGCTAAAAACGAGATCACATTTCTTTCTTCTTTACATACCTCGTTTAAAACTCATCAAAAGATTTGCTCGATAATTATATCTTTTACAATCTGCTAATGACTGCTTTTTTTTTTTTTAGAAAATTGATATTTTTTTTGTAATTCTACATGCATGATACTATTTATTGAGAATAATTTCTTTTCATAGAAGCCACTGAACTTTTTTAAATCTCCATATTATAAAGTAGATCGTCTGGAATAATTTCTGTCAACGTATTTTTAGCTCACCTCGACGAAGTTGAGTGAGCTTATGCTATAACCCCACGCGTCCGCGTCCGCGTCCTCGTCCGCGTCCTCGTCCGCGTCCGCGTCCGTGTCCGCGTCCGCGTCCGTGTCCGCGTCCGCGTCCGGTTAAGAAGTTTGGGGTAGCTCAGTATCTGACAAAGTACTAATGCTACAGTAACCAAACTGGCACAAGTGATTCATCTTTGGATGCTGAGGTGAACCCATGCATCGGATGCAGCATCTGACCTACATTTTCCGCTTGAGAGACTTGGTTAAGAAGTTTGGGGTAGCTCAGTATCTGACAAAGTACTAATGCTACAGTAACCAAACTGGCACAAGTGATTCATCTTTGGATGCTGAGGTGAACCCATGCATCGTATGCAGCATCTGACCTTCATTTTCCGCTTGAGTGACTTGGTTAAGAAGTTTGGGGTAGCTCAGTATCTGACAAAGTACTGATGCTACAGTAACCAAACTTGCACAAGTGATTCATCTTTGGATGCTGAGGTGAACCTATGCATCGGATGCAGCATCTGACCTACATTTTCCGCTTGAGTGACTTGGTTAAGAAGTTTGGGGTAGCTCAGTATCTGACAAAGTACTAATGCTACAGTAACCAAACTGGCACAAGTGATTCATCTTTGGATGCTGAGGTGAACCCATGCATCGTATGCAGCATCTGACCTACATTTTCCGCTTGATTGACTTGGTTAAGAAGTTTGGGGTAGCTCAGTATCTGACAAAATACTAATGCTACAGTAACCATACTTGCACAAGTGATTCATCTTTGGATGCTGAGGTGAACCCATGCATCGGATGCAGCATCTGACCTACATTTTCCGCTTGAGTAACTTGGTTAAGAAGTTTGGGGTAGCTCAGTATCTGACAAAGTACTGATGCTACAGTAACCAAACTTGCGTAAGTGATTCATCTTTGGATGCTGAGGTGAACCCATGCACCGGATGCAGCATCTGACCTACATTTTCCGCTTGAGTGATTTGGATAAGAAGTTTGGGGTAGCTCAGTATCTAACAAAGTACTAATGCTACAGTAACCAAACTTGCACAAGTGATTCATCTTTGGATGCCGAGATGGACTCATGCATCGGATGCAGCATCTGACCTACTTTTTCCACTTGAGTGATTTCGCTTTTAAAAGCCAATATTGAGCAAAGTATAAGTGCTACATGTACCAAACTTGCATATTGGATGTATCTTTGATCAAACTTTCATAAAATGACCTTGACCTACTTTTTCCGCTTGAGTGATTTTGCCTTTAAAAGCCAATATTGAGCAAAGTATAAGTGCTAGATGTTCCAAACTTGCATATTGGATGTATCTTTGATCAATCTTTCATAAAATGACCTCGACCTACTTTTTCCGCTTGAGTGATTTTGCCTTTAAAAGCCAATATTGAGCAAAGTATAAGTGATACATGTTCCAAACTTGCATATTGGATGTATCTTTGATCAAACTTTCATAAAATGACCTTGACCTACTTTTTCCGCTTGAGTGATTTTGCCTTTAAAAGCCAATATTGAGCAAAGTATAAGTGATACATGTACCAAACTTGCATATTGGATGTATCTTTGATCAATCTTTCATAAAATGACCTCGACCTACTTTTTCCGCTTGAGTGATTTTGCCTTTAAAAGCCAATATTGAGCAAAGTATAAGTGATACATGTACCAAACTTGCATATTGGATGTATCTTTGATCAATCTTTCATAAAATGATCTTGACCTACTTTTTTCCGCTTGAGTGATTTTGCTCTATAAAGCCAATATTGAGCAAAGTATAACTGCTACATGTACCAAACTTGCATATTGGATGTGTCTTTGATCAAACTTTCATAAAATGACCTTGACCTACTTTTTCTGCTTGAGTGGTTTTGCCATTAAAAGCCAATATACATGTACGAAGAAATATGTTTGAATTGAATTTTGCTGTCACGAGGTGAGCTTTGTAATCTGTGATTACCTATGTTTTTTAATAAAATCGTCGGTTCGATGGAACTATACAATCACTTGCTTATAATTTGTCCCATTTTGATCAGTATGGAACTAAAGTGTAGGGCACAATATTTCTTTATAAACGGATTTTCTCTGAAATAACTTTAATTGTGTCTCAAGATCTTACATTTTAAACATGTTAAAAAAAATATACACGTCAGATTGCAAGTACGTAATGTTCAGATACGCAAAAAAATTGTTCATTGCCAAGTCTGCTTTTGTACATGTATCAGTGCACACTCGAAAAATGATTACTATTAAATAATCATTAATTTAATCAGGAGTCCAGCTGTTGGACCTTATTTTTTTTTATATTTTACTTTTTAAATTTTCCTTCGTGTTTACGTGATTAAATGATATATATAGGTTGATGACGTTACCGTTTACTCTTATTTAAATTTTTGGTATGAACTTATTTATGCTAATAATGAATAAAATGATCGAATTGTTCATGTAAAAGATTTGAAGTACATGTACGTTTAATTATGTTTGACTCGAGATGTGAAAATTTTGACTGGTTATATACTGTCACGTGTCTTGTTTTTGATAATGCGAAAAAGTAATTTTACAATTAGGCGAAAAGAAATAAATCCATTATATTTATCAAACAAATTATTCAAGATCCCTGTGGTACTTGGATCTTCTTTAACTCATTGGAGATCCCCCCTTTCGTGGAGATTCTGGGTTATCATACATCAAGTCATTCCACCATAATGACGAGTTATTTACAATTCACTATCGCAACCCATGGGACTGAAAATTATCAAACATTGACCTACAAACAAATCAAGGTCAGAGATGTAAATTCTTGTTATTGAGGTTATTTGTCTAATTTCTCCAAGGATTCTGAGAATGAAATGCATATTTTATTGGCACAGTTTCTTTTCCCCTCCTCGTCAGGAGAATTGAATCAGAATGATATCAATTTTTTCACTTATTTGTTCCACGTTGATCGACTCCGATAAAAGATAATGAAGCTTTCACGCTAATGATGTGCGGATGATTATACTCATCTTATCTGTTTTAAAGATATTATGGTGGAAGTAAAATAAGAATCTGTACCCTCATTTTTTCTGATTGTTTTGAATACTTCATTTGCTCTCCTATTCTATAGACTGAGAAAACAAGATTTCAGTCAAAACCATATCTCTCCTTTTACTCATGATACAAATATGGTAAATTGATAGAAAGTATCACAAATTCTCCATAAATACTAAGGAGATCATATTTCTTCACTTTCTTAATTCTATGTTATTCTTAAATCCTTGGCATCTGAAACTGACCATGATAAAAATCAGCGACAACTCATTTGCGAATTGATCAAAAGTAGAGATTAAACAGAATGAAGAATATAGAATGAAGGAAAAAGAAGAAAATATTATTTTTTCTAAAAATATTGTTTCATTCATGTGGAGATACTATTTGAAATGACAAATATGGATAATGACCAT